>JBBDHG010000313.1:2500-275007 GCA_037951165.1 Lophius americanus
AAGATCTCAGGAGACAGTCAGACGTGGACAAAAGAGGAGGGTGAAGGTAACGCTGCTCAGAAAAGACCTCAAACAATTGATATGAAAGTCCTCCAGTCGGAGACACGATCCGATTAAAGGCATGAAGAACCGAATCTTGAGACAAGATGACAGCGTGTCCTGAATTTGGAGTCATATAAACAGTCATAACATCCAAGTTCCCGCTGTTCCTTTGTCTCTGAGGTCAGAAGCAATGTGGAGCCCAGATGTCTTTCTCTGAGGAAATAAAACTGGGTAGGGGGTGAGAACAGTTTTCCTGCAAAACCCTGGGAAATTAAATTAAAAATGAAAAGATCCCAGATGGGCTAAGAGAGAGAGAGACTGAAAAACACTGAGTGGGCGAGAGTGTGAGAAAATTCATGTCTATTTCAAGTATAGTGTAATAACAGTGTAATAACAGTGTAATAACAGTGTAATAACAGTGTAATAACAGTGTAATAACAGTGTAATAACAGTGTAATAACAGTGTAATAACAGTGTAATACACTATCCATGCTATCTGTTAATCCCATTTCTGCAAGTATTCCTCCCTGTTGCCATCTGTGTGGAGAACTTCAAATGAATGGAATAAAAAGCCATAACCCCAGAGAAAACCTTCAAGTCTGATGATGTCAGAGCCGAAGCTTTTAGGTTTTTCTTTATGTCCGAAATAGGTCATGTTGTTTGGCTGACCTGATTGAGGGGCTGTCTCTTGAAAATGAGTCAAAGAACAAAACAAAAGACAGAAACTGCTGGAGGTGGGATTCCTCTGAGCATAGAGGCAGATATGTCTGCCTCCATGGGCGTGGATTTGTGTCAGATCAGGTTCTCCTAGTGAGGAGTCTGGTGCAAAGCCTGCTGGTGCTGCACTTTCTGCAGGTCGCTCTTTTTGCTTTCAAATCGGCAGTGATGGGAAGTAACTAAGTAAAAACCAAATACTGTACTACAAATTTGAGGTACCTTTACTGGAGTATTTCCATTTGATGCTACTTTTTACGTCTAGTCTATACTACAAAATTTTAATTAAAGAAATTAATTTCTCCTGTAACACACAATTAAATGTATTTTTATTGAGTATAAAATGTATTTTTGGAAGTACATATTAAGAGTTTGGAAGAATTTTTGGTAGCACTTTACATTAACGCACGGTAATAAGATGGTAATAATGTGGTAATAAAGAGGTAGTACATATGTAATTACCATGTAATGACCAAAGTAATAACTAAAATTACTAAATTATGAATAACAATCAAAACCAGGATGAAAACAACAGAGGCTAGAGGTTAGAGGTTAAGGTTTAGGCATTAAAAGATTAAAGGTTAAAGGTTAAAAGATTAAAAATGGGTTGTTGTTTTTATTTTTGGATGGAATAAAATGAATAAGTGAACGGAACAAAGTAAGGCAGAGAAAACACTTTTTTTTTCCTTGTAAAAAACACCTTGACATCCAGAGCAAAGATGGCGGATAGAGGGCGGATTGTTCGGCGGACACACCTGCTCCACAGCTTTGAAGAAGAGATGAAAGCATGTACTCTAATTACAGCACTTCCAGAGAGACACATAAACAACGCTTCACCCCACAGCCATGTGAGGTGTGTCGAGTGAAAAAGCCACAGTCGCCCCCCCCACCCCTCTCTTTCATTTGTCATATCTCACATCACTGCCACCCTCGTGACACGTGGTCCTCACATTTGTGTGCGATGAAGCGTGGACGCCATCTCAGCGTCGCTCCTGCGTGCCGTTAGTTGGTGAAATGTTCCTCTGACTCCCAGTTTGGCTTAACAGGCTGGGACAGCAAAGGGGGGCCCGGACAAATCCCAAACTGGCTCCTGTGCCCGCCACTGCTTTGTTTTTGTTTTTTGCCCGAGAAACGATTCTACCTTATAGACGGATTCATTCAGTGCCAGCATGTTATGTTTAATAGAACGGCTACGTCATATTGTGCTTGTTCTTATCAGAATAAGTACGAGCACAAAACACTTCACTCAGATTCGGTTTTATTGTTAATCTGAGCACAACTGAGGCAACGCCGTCTTGAAATTATGCACATACAAGGAACCAAATGTCCCTGCACCGGCAAACTTTAGAAGGCCCCATTCCCCACAGCCATGTCATTTACCTCCGGCGCAGTGACACCAGACAGGAAGAAGTATCTTTTATTCACCAGGACGCTCATGAGGAATTTAACAGGCAATGATGTGAAAAGCCTTTAAGCTCCGAGTTAGAAAACATGTAAATGTCTCTGTAAGATGACGAGCTGTTAATTAAAGTGTGCAAAATGCCAAGAATAAGTGCATTAATACGAGAGCAGGCAGATCTGAGTGGCCTGGAAAATGAGCAAGCAGCAACAGACAGGAAGCTGCGACACCTAGTGGATTTTTGACGGAACTACAAGACTGACCCAGACTCCTGCAGGACGGGATGTCAATAAATGAATTAGTTAATAAAGAAAATAAATATATACCTGTATGTATATATATATTTTTTAAAATATATATATTTAAATATATAAATAAATAAAAATAAAATAAATATATATATACATTTTAATATTTAAAGGCATGTATATGTCTATATGCATATATTGAGGTTTTTTTTGTGCTGCACCGTCCCTACGCTGTCCAGAGAAGATGATCACCTCCTCCAGTTATTACAGTGTAATAACGTTCCAGACGATTGAGGACAAGAAATCATTGTCTCTGTAAGCGAAAAACAAAATCTGCCAAAGAGTAAAGCTGCCACCAGCTGAACTTTAAAACACATTTCTGCACAGAAGGTCTGTGGATTTCCTTGAAGCCTCCTTTGAGGAGATGAAGCTTGCAGGATGTAAACCTGCAGAGAAAGTTCTCTCTGTGAAAGTCAGTCTGTACCAGTCTGTACTAAACCAGGCTTGTCCATTTTGGTCGTTGAACTTTCTTTTCGACTAAGTTTTTTGTACTGAAATCAGCTGAAACTTGAGACTGGGATTATTGAGCAGTTAAAGCCATTAAAGCCCCGACTGTCGCGCTAATGGCAAGATAATTTGAAAATGGAAGGGAGCAAATGGACTGTGAAATGTCTTCTAATGGTAGCAAGCCTCCCCCCAAGTTTACGGAAAACGGAAAAGGGGCAGCATGTTTGATAACGCTGCGTTGCAAAGTTCAGAGAGAGACGTTTAGGGAATCATCATCGCCCTCGATAACTCAAGAACCATATCGTGAATCGGTTTCAGATTTTGGACCCACATACACCTAGTGTGAGGAAGAAGAAATGGAAGGTTTTTTGGAAGGTTTGGCTGTAAATTTACAACACTAGGGGGAGCTTTGTTCTATCTTGCAAACATTGTGTTTACTTTAATAGTTCCAATTTGACTCACTAGGGGGAGCTTTTTTATGGAAAGTACAGTTTTTCGGACATATGTTCCTAATCGTAAGTCCAATTCAGTCCAACTTCAGTTCATATGATTCGACTCAAGGGGGCGTATCTTTTATATATCATATTTTACTCTATTAGTTCATATTTTACTCACTGGGGGGGGAGTATTAAAAAAATTACTGTTTTTTTAATACTTTTTTTTTTCTCATGAAAAATACTGTTTTTCCAGATTTTTCCTGGTTAATACATATTTAAAGCCAACATAAATCTTTAAGCGGAATCCATGAACACAACAGTTGTGTAATTTTGTTTGAGCTGCGACATATTAGCCTCTTTCCTCGAAGCATATCGCCTCGAGGAAGCTGCCTTGGAAAATTTTTGTTATAAATTAAGCTTACCGCCAAAATAACAGCCTCTGACACAACGTATAAAAGGTATTAAGTGTTCAAAAGTATGGAAACACTAAAACTAAACTCCAGAAATTGTCTATTTTACACAATTCCTGAAGTCATAAATCCCCACTAGAACTTGAAAGGCAAGAGTCACTATTGTGCAGGATGCAACCATTCATGATCAAGTGTCTTTTTTATGAGAATAAATTAAGATATGAGGCAGGAAGAAATCAAAATGTATGATAAGAATACAGAATAAGCCCCTACTCTGAGACTGCAGATGCAAATGAGCTCCAACACATCAGTCCAGACTCTAGAGAAATCTGATCAAAATGTTCCCCGGTCCAATCTGTTTGGTATTTTCTCCCTGCTCTGAGTATTTGCAGGGGGGAAAAAACTTAGTTAGTGAGAAGATTTTCTTGCTGCCTGCGGAGCATACGAGAAGACACAGCTGGAATTCTAGGAAGGAGGAAGCTGAAGCCTTCATTAAAGTCTGTGCAGTGCAAGACAACTGCTTTTTTGCTCAGCAGATGAATAAGTTTCTCAGCCACTATGTGTGTGAAAAAGCTTTTAATGTAATTTCAAACACATAAAATATTAACCCGCACTATGCATGACGGTATAATTGAATCAAAAGGCTTATCATTAAGCCATTCGGGAATACTTTGGCTTTTGATTAAGCATACGCTCCAACAGTCCGCAGTGTGTCGTTTTGTGATCCACTTGATATTCTACAGGAAGTAAAGTTTAAAACAGATCTGCATATTCAAGGTTAGCAAGAGCGAAAGAAGATAATGTTCCAAATCAAGATTCTATCATGAAATACAAAAATAGTAGAAACAGAAATCAAAGAGGCTTCAGTGAAGGCAATCTGAATCAAGTCTGTTTTTTTTGTTTGTTTGTTTTTTTTAAGTTGGCAAAAACTGGATTCTGTGTGGTCTAATTGATGGAGATGTTTTCTTTATCTACTTGTCTTTTTTCTATTTTTATGTGTTTTCTTAAGCTGCACTGTGTTTGCTCCTGTCGGCCACCGTAGGAAAGAGCTGCAGATCTCAACGGCGGGTTATCACTCAGGGGGAAGACGAACAACCAGAAGCCAGTGTTGAATTCCAGGTTTTTTGGCCGGCTGGCATATGAACTGAAATTATCAATAATTAAGTCGACAGCTTGACTGAAAATAACACAAGAAATAACTTTTGATCATCACTTAAACCATTAAAGAAGAATGTTAAATCTGACTGCTGCTCATCAGAATGTTTGGTGCATCTGTTTTTTTTAGTATAAATGAGTGATCACTCTTAAAAAATATCCAATTTAAAAACAAGAAGCTTAAATGTATTATTATTATTATTAAACTCACTGTAATTAATTGTCCTGTATTCAAAAACATTCAGCCGGTCAGCTGTATTCTCGCGAGAGTTGGAGGAGCGCTTATCTCATCACTTACCAACCTGCTCCCCGAAAAACACTGTCATTTATTAACGAGACTGCAGTGTTTCGTTCGATTTAATATCCGCTATTGAACAACGCTGGCAGTCGACTGTTAAAAGTAGTTTATCGGCGTTTTAGTTTTATCAGAACGTCTATACGTTTAGCTTGAATGCTCGCTGAGATGCGTTGAGATCGGACCGTGATTGCCGGGCAGGCTCCCGGTGTGTTTATATTAGCTAAAGCTATTAGCTCCTATCGTGACACACTGACATCATGGTCAGTTTCTAAGCTTATCGTTTACCAGAGGTGAGTGTTAATGAACACGTTCCATGTAGACTGGCTCAGTGGATGTCACTTTATCGCCTGTCATCACTGTTTATCAGAAAACGGATGTATTTATTCAGAGCTCGTAACGGTGGTGCTTGCTATCTGTTGTCGAACACGCTAACCGTTACGATAGATAGTGTTTTGAATAGAAATTGACGTTCTAAAGGGCGTGTCTTCTTATTTTTGAAATAGAACTTGATTATGGGTGTAGCCTATTATGTTTTTGGCCTAAGCTCGGTGTGATTTGTGTTTGTTATTGCTTAGAGGTGTAGCTGAAGTGCCCTTATTTTGAAAGAGAGGAGCGGAAGTAAGATTAGCAAGCGTCGTGTGTTGACTTACTGAAAAAAATAAAATAAAGTACGAGCGGTCGTCGTCATGAGACGAAAAAGTTTCATATTAATGTATATCAATGTTTAATATTTTGTAGTTTTCATAGTAAAGGCTTCTTTCTTTAACCCCTTAGCTGTATTGATGGCAGCGATGAATGTAGCTGAACTGTTAGTATATTTTTATCTAACACAGGGGTAGTAGATAGATTGGATAGGGGTAAAGCTTATACCATGGCAGGTGCCTTCATTGGTATCACCCTTATGGGTGACTTTAAAAGCGTGACTCTATTGTGTACATTGTGCAGAGCCCTGATACATCCTTCAAGTTTTCGGTGATCTGCACATGAACTGATATGTTTTTATCTTAAGATGTATTAATAAAAGCAAGTATGGCCTATTGTGGTGCTGCCACTCCCCATTTAGGCTGGTCCTTGTGGTTTTAAAGAATGAATTCTGTACACCTGAAGACCCACTATTGGGTTTTTTAATAGTTTCTGCTATTTTTTACTGTGCAAAATGCTCGATTTTTATGAAATCCCTGTTTTACATCACAGCCAAAGGTTTTAGTATGTGCAAATAACTCCTCCTATTGGACATAGAAGTGTCAAAATCCCATTTTTGCGACATTTCGGATATAGTGGCGATCCAGCTGTGCTATATGGAGAGTCTTCTTGGTTCTGTCCCCCAAAAACTGTGGAATAATATGAACTTTTTGGTATTTCTATCAAATTTGATGCAGTGGGCTATCAAAGAGTTTCTGAGCAAATTCATTGATTGTTTTGTTTCAATGGCGTTGCTGTACTGCAATGATAAAGCCTTATTTTATCTTAAAAAAAGGTTAGGCCAGAATGTTAATATTGCTATATTTTGTGTTCACAAACTACTCACACTTCAAACGTAAGAGGTACAATGTTAATGATGTAAATAATGATTTAAGGATTGGTTTCTTACCCGTTATTTGTTTTGGACGAGTGTTTTCTGCCGGTCTCGGACATTTCACCCTCTCAATACGAAGTCTTACATTACAAAATGATTATCTCATGTAAGTTCATAGATGTCCATTGGTGGCCACAGTGTCCCCAGACTGCCTCTGGAGGCTTACCATAGAAGAAGACAGCGGTGTCAATCAACCAGTGACATTAAAGCAGCATCGCCAAAACCAAGTACCATGGAATCTGTGAGGATTGCTTTCCACGCTCAACTGGCCACCGTCATGGACTCGTTGTTGGCAGCCGCTGTGTGTGAGATTGCCAAGATCTTTGAGAGCAGCCTGTGCGAGCAGCAGGTGGCGCTGGCACAGAAAACCGATGAGATCTCTGTCCTCCGCAGCCAGCTGGAGAAACAAGAGAGGAGGCCGAAGGCAAAGTGTGGAGGCAGTGAGGAAGGGGAGAAGTTATTAGGAGACAGAGAAAGCAGCCGTAATCACCAGAGCCTGACCGGATCAGGTAAGGTTTGAGTCAGGAGCTCATGATCACTGTTGTCCGAGAGAGAAAGTGAAAACTAACTAAATGGACATACAGTAGTAGAATTTTGCAACATAGGCTGTATCTCAATCCACATTCCTAAAGTTTCTTGCTCCTGATCCCTTGTATGTGAGCTTGACTATCTCTCTATTGAGCCCTAAGATTAATTTTGACTTCTGTGCTGAAACCAGAGGCTTTACTGATACGCTTGTACATTTCTTGCACAGGGCTGAATGTGGAAGACGATGCATCTACTCAGTCAGACCCAATGGACAGACTCAGTGGAGGTCTGAAAGAGGAGGTCATAGGTCAGGATGGAGCCTCGGTGAAACACGAGGTCAGACCCTCTCCTGCTTCTCCTTGATTCCATTAAACAGAGTCAGAACAAAGAGTGGTTTGCACCATGCCCTTTTCTTAAAAGTCTGTTTTATCTTTCAGCCTGCTGTATCACAGCCGGCCCGGGAGTCTATTGGAGCTCAAGCCTCAGAGGGAAGTATTTCTGCTGCAGACGAGAGGCAGACGGATTCTTCAGCTGTTACACAAGCCAAGGCCAAATGTAAGGAGTTACTACATTTTTCACGGTCGTCTGACGGTCTATTCTTTTCAATGCTCCAACACGATAAGTTGAAACTCTATATTGTAAGGCTATTATATTTCATTATAGATGGTGAGAAGAACATGCATCTTCTTCTTCGTTTTTGGGCTGTCCCCTTTAGGGGTCCCTACAGTGCGTTTCCATCTTGCCCTGTCCTCTGCATCTTCCTCTGTCACACCAACCCACTGCATGTCCTATATAGTCCACAGAGACTCCTGCCTGACCTCATCTGTCAGGATGTTCATCACATTAGCAAACCAGAAGGGGCTCAGAGTCGATCCTTGGTGCAGACCCATCTCCATCTTGAACCCATTCATCACTCCTATTACACACCTCACCATTTTCATACTGCTCTCATACATATCGTGTACCCCTCTAACATACTTCTCTGTCTGTCCGGACCTGTTAATCCCACAATCCCTCCTCTGCACTCCGTCGTAAACTCTCTCTTAATTCTTCTCTATACGTCTCCAAAAGTAAACATGTTTTAATTGTCTTTTTTCCCCCTGACATCTTTGCAGTATCTCAGTGGGACCAGGGCAGCCACACTGCAGACCACAGACCACTCCAGGATCAGGGCTCCACCCCTTTTATTTCCATCTCCCAGAGTGGGCGTTGCTCCCCCAGGGCTGATCCAAGTCTGTCCCGTCCAGCAGAGTGGTTACCAAGTCAGTATCCACCCAGCCAAGGAGGAGTGTCCAGTCTGGAGAACCTGCAGGCCCATGGCACCAGCTGCTCCGGCACAGACACATCCTCCTTCCGACCTGGCTTTGTCTCTGATGAGACCAGCAACGAAGACGACAATGACTCTTTCCCTTTCCTGGACCAGGAGCCTGAGAACCAGCACAACAATCAGAAGTCTGTTCAGGGCCAGGGTGTGGTGCAGAGGGTTGTTCGACAGGTCCAAGCCCAAGCAGGCGAAGCAACATGGAGACTCGGAGACAACAGTGGTGGGGGAGGTTCCATCAGCCACCCACGAAGGGTCACAACTTTTGGCAATAGAGACCCGCTTCAGCCACAGTCCAACTCACTGTCTCTCATGCCACGACAGTCAAACAGTTTCAGCCATGCAGGAACTCCTGGTGGAGGAAACGGACGACCCTACACCTGCCCATACTGCACCAAGTGTTTTACCTACCCCTCCCATCAGCGCAGACACCTTTTACGCCACACCGGAGTCAGACTGCATCCCTGTCAGTTTTGTGAGAAGAGTTTCCTCACTCCCTCCGAGCTGACTGTTCACACTCGAACACACACAGGCGAGCGGCCATTTGGTTGCGCCCAATGTGGGAAACGTTTTGCTCGCAGCGGGAACTTAAGAGCTCACCAACGGGACGTTCACTTGGGGAAGAGGCCCTTCGCCTGCACAGAGTGTGGGAAGAGATTTGCCCACAGGGGGAATCTGAGGGTCCACAATCACAGAGTCCATCAAGGGGATCCTTACTACATGGAGGATCAGCAGCAGCCTGAAATCGTCCTTAATCCCATTTGAATTATTATTATTATTTTTTAAATCTATAATTCTGTGCTTTAATCATGTTTGCCAAATAAAATAGGAAGGTGTTCGCTATTGGTTGGAGGACGCGCAAACCAACAGCATGAAAGCACTACATGAATGGCGAGAGGATCATATTTTTCGACAGCAGCAGGTGGTGATGGCTTAAGCATGCATGTGTGTCACAGAGATCAGATAGTGAGGCTACCGGACTGAACGCAGCTGATATCAGTTGATGCTCCAGACTGTGAAGCAGGTAACTGAACTGAGCATGTGCGTGAAAGGTGAGGATAGTTGATTGAGTGGAATCAGGAGTAAGTGTGGCCCGAGTGGAAGGGTTAGGGGATGTTGCGGGGAAGAACCCATTTCATTTTTAAGTGGATCCACTTCAATATTGTGAGATTCTGATTTTAGCCATTTCCAACTATTAGGCTGAACAACCAGAGGGATTTTGATGATAATTGGAAGATATGCATCAAGGAAGAAACCATTTATTTTTTGAGTGGTTCTGGATAATTTGCATAAGTATTTAATGTAATTAAAAAGGGGCTGCTGAGCCTTGGCTGAGTTATGCACTCTAATGACTGCTGTTTTGGGATGCAGCGTAAGAATTATGAGGGATATCTTTGCATTTAAGCACATCTTGAATGCAAAATCATTAGTATTAGCGAGAAAATATTTTTCAAGGATGATCATATCATTAGATTATGTTTTCCTCTCAGTTCAGGGCACATTGTAATCATTCAGACTGAAATAATTGCATATTCATTTGATTAATTTAATTTAAATAAGCCAATAACATGGTCTTTTGATGTAGACCTGAAGCATGCAAATTAATGATGGCACAATTCCTCCTTCACATGTATGTTTTCTTTCTGACCATCTCCTCAAACCTTTGTACTGACTGTGTTGTCAAGTATATTTGTGGTAAAACAACAAATACATAACCCTGCTGTTAAAGAAAACTGTATCCGTGTTTTCCCTTCTGTTCTTTCAAAGTAAAATTAAATAATACTGATGTTCAAACTATTTGTCGTTGCACAGTGGTTTTGTTGACACAAGGAGGCGCAGTCAACATGCAAAATAACATATATAGATATATAGATAGATGTAGATATAGAATATATTCTAGATATCTATATATATAGATATATAGATATAGAATATACTCTATATAGATATATATAGAATGTGAATGACTTCAGACTGTTGCAAATAGATGATTGGTAAAGGTATATCTTTTTTTATTTAAAGAAATTATTTCTTTTTTCCCCAATTTATGCAAACATGAGGTATTACATTAAGAAATGACTTAAAAAAATGTCTCTGAAAGGGGATTGTGAAATGTAAATCTCATATTTGAAGAAATACACATGTTGAGTCGACCATAAGCAAACAAACGACAATCAAATAAATAAATGGATAAGGTACCAATACAGAAAAAATAAACTGGATATAAACATATTGAAATAATAAATACATATAAATGAATATGTAAATAGTGAATGCATTGCAAAAACAGTTAATTATTAAAGGGTAAAATTAGAAAAAATTAAAATGGTAAAATCCAATAAACCCAAAATGAGTATGTGATTAAGAGTCAAGGTAACAATGGGACTCAGATTAGGGCCTTTCCATGTCTATGATGGTCATGATGATTTTAACTGATAATCAATTCCTGTGTGTATAATATGTGAGTCTGTGAAATTCTAATCACCGATGCGAATCACTGATCTGTTTTCTCTTTTGAAAGTGTATATAAGTAGGAGGAGGCTGGTCCTACTTTCCTTTTGAGAGATGAGGAATATCACAATATAAAAAGAGTAACTGGTTGAAATAAACCATTACCAAATCTCAGCAGCTTCTTACGAAATCATTTTTATATGTTCTTAGAACATATAACAACCCATACATGAAATTCTGATTGTTTCAACAGTGACATCTACAGGGCAGCAGGTTGAAAGTGGGTGTGAGGTGGAGAGCAGGGGGCAGTTTTCCCTATCCTCCACTGGAGGCGGGATTTACTAGATAATTTTAATGTATTTCAATTTGCTTCATTGCTTCATGCTAATCAGCGATTGGCCAAAATACGGGAAATGGTGCTTTATAAAACGACGCCCTCATTAACCAATCAACAACCAGCATACAATATTGACATGGCGTTGGTCCAATGAACACTTCCACATTCCCTCTTCAATTCTCCACCACTGTGAGGCGCAAGAGTGTGACGTACTGCTAGTAAAATATATATTGATTAATTGATTCAAATACAATTTAAAAGGTATAGTTTATTTAGACCTTTTCCAAATGAGTTAAATTTGTTCCGCTTTAGTAGTTGAATTGTTTGGCTTAGCAGTCAGCTAGAAGCCCTGTAAAGATTAGCAGGATGAATTTGGTGTCGGATGGGAGTGAGGCTACTTTCGCTAATGAGGCAATTAATGGCAGAGAGTGACGCAGCAGAAAGTGGGATGAAGAGGAACGTTTTATGGATTATTTGTTTGTCACAGCACTTCCAAAGGTTGCCTATCACAGCAACAGTGAGTACAATCCACTGCAACTCCAGGTTTATTTAATTTGTGTGTGTGTGTGTGTGTTTCACTGTCAGGTTACAGGTGATAAGAGTTTTAACGTGTAGTAAAACATGTATTTCATCATGAATATCATGAATAAATGTTTCATGTAGTTAAAGTAAGCGTTAATTACTGACTTATGTAAATAAATATCTCTGTCCTCCCATAATTTTAAACTAACTTACATATATACACATCAATATATATATATATATATATATATATATATATATATATATATGTAAGTATACTTCCTTAATACCAGGCACCTCTTACTCTGCCCTGACGTCACGTTGAATGAAGTAGGATATTTTTCAAAATGATATTCATGTGATGCTGTGTCTTCAGAACCTCCTCCTCACACTGACCCTGAAAGCATTCAGTCCTGATGTGATTTCAAAACAAGAGAATTAGGAAACATTGTGTCACCACTTCAGCGTCCCGAGTTATCTATCAAACACGGGTTTTAGTGTAAAATGTAATCTTCATGATAAATTGCTTCATTCAACAAGAGGAATATTAATTATATCAGCACCATTGACTCTGCCTTTCAGACACAACCCGCTGACTGAAGCTCAGCCGAGCAGTATTCCCTTGGCTGCTGAGTCCGGGCTTTGCTAAATGAGAGTTTATATTCCGTGAGTCCCCATCCCCCCTCCGGTGACCTCCCCTACTCCTGGGGTCATCTGTGTCTGTCCCTCCCACTGGGATTCATGTCACAGTTTAAAAGATGTGCACAAAACCAAACGCCACCTGCATATAGGCTCTAGACTTCTGGACTGACAGGGAGCAGATGGCTCTTGTAAATGACCATTTTTCAGACTGTTGCCTCGACCACAGGTTCACCACAAGTGTTTGTCCACAAATGGATGCTCTCGGGGATTTTCTAACTTTCTGAAATTGAAAGTTGTAAAATCAAGGGAGTGAGTATTTATTTTAGATGTGGCAGGGATGCAGCCAAAGAGCGAATCATCCATTATGAAATCGTGGAAATCATCACATAATACAAATATTTTCGGTTCTGTTTTTCACAGCCACCTCATATTTAGTTTGAACTTTTAAGCCGTTTTGAAGAGGGGGCGAACTGAAAATGTACTTATCTGCAAAATTAATTCTTTATCTGTAAAGCCCACCATCCTCAGAAATTTTAAGCAACCTTATATTAAATGTTTTCTGCGCCTGTATTATTTACCTTTTTTTTTTTCCTTCTCCCTTTAATGTTTTTTCCATTTTTATCTCCACGATGTATTGGTCTCGATGATGTTTTTATGTGTCTGGGGTATTTGTATAAGCTGCCCACAATGAATTCCCCCCGGTGGGATGAATAAAGTTGTATGATTTGAATTTAATTGGATAATACAGGCCTGAAAAGGGAAAACATGGTGGCCATCTGTCTGAGTGCGTGTTCCTATTAGGAATGTGAGGCTGTGGGCTCTTATAGACCATCTATTATTGTTTTTATGGGCAAATGAAAGAATCCGGTAAGACAGAAACACAAATCTATATGCAGATTTAGGTCTCAACATTGGTGTATATGTGTGTGTGTGTGTGTGTGTGTGTTTTCGCAGGCAGGGGTCATGTAGGCTTTGCAGCATTTTATGTTGGAATATTTGCTCTGTTGTAATCTCCTTTCTGTACTAAGCAGCTTTGCCCTGGGAGAGAAAGGCGAGTCTGGGAGGATTGAACAATGCTAGTACTGTCACTCTATTTCTATGTGTATACCGCCAAATCAATACAGGTTATCATGCAACCGAAAGAACAAAACTAATTTTTCCCCATAAATAAGCACTTGTTGACAGTGGCGAAGAAAAAATGTCTGAAACCTCAAAGCAGACCTGGGTGTTTTCTAAAGTGGCTGTCAGCGATGATCAGATGCGTTGAGGAAGAAAGGAGAGAGCGAGAGAGACGAGGGAATGTATAACAGCAATAATAATAATAATCACTACAATAAAAGTAATAGTAGTAGGAAATAACCAGGACCACAGCCGTTTAATGGGAACCTGCAAGTGAGAAAACACAAATATTCCAGGGAAGAAGCCTAGCTAGGGACATGCATTAATTGATGATATTGAATGTGTACAGATAAGGAGAGAGGAGCGCAGTGTATCATGGGAAGTCCCTAGGCAGTCTGAGCCTAGAGCCGCAAACCCGTGGCTCGTCTGGGTCCGCCTTAGCTAAAGGATTAATCAAGTTTCCAGGACTGTAGAGAACTGATGACACTATACTGAAGGAGTAGTAGTAGTAATAACCCCCCAAAATGACTTACGTCATAAATGACTCCATTCTGTTGGATTTAAATGGATGTGACAAAAACACCATATAAACATACGATATGTGTTTTAGTTTCATTAATATGCTTGGTCAGAAATACTTCTTGCCCTTTGGGTAAACACGGATCAAATAATTGGAACCCAGACTAAACATTGCACAGTCTAATCCCCTCTGTTATTCAATTTGGTAAGAACTGGACTTTGATTTTTGCGATAAGAAGTATATCCCTGACTGGTAACCATGTCCTGGTCAGCGTTTATCACCTGACTGCAGCCTTATCGTTCTGTTTTCCCCACAAGCATCAAGCTACAACAGACCTGATAACCTTTCATACCACTGTGGTTCAGTTTATTTCTCTGGCCCCTGAGGCTTCTGCCTTAATCTACCAGTATAAAAACACACACAAGCTCCAACCATCCCTTCTCCCTCGCACCAACAAAATAATTCCATCCTGTTCCCAGACTGAAATTGTCCAACAGCTACTCAGTCGCTGCACTGACCTCTATAAATGTGTCATACGGATGTTCAAAAAAAAAATAATTCAATCCCACTCAGCAGGTTCACCATATCATTCAGATTATGGTTGTAAATATTGTGTGTGTGGGTATATCTGCATACACACACCTCTGTGTTTCCATTTTATAGCATGTGTTTCATTGCACGTTGTGGTTATATTGTGTGTGAGGGGATGAGAATTGCCCCGAGGCTGATCATAATCTACCTCGTCCCTCCTCCCTCCAGCCGTCTGGGTTTGTTAGCCATTACTGTAGTGAGACCTCCATTAGGGGGATTACAGTGTTGTGACCCGCTCACTGAGTTGATCCATCATCTGCTTGCTGTATTTAAGCTCTCACCTAATGTGATAATAGTATTAGACTGATGAGATGCTGCAGAATATTTTTTTTTACTTTGGAAATGCAGATTTCAGGGCTCTTGGTTTGTGAGCAGCAGTATGGTTTCATGGAAAAAGGGAGCACTACAGATAAGATGTTTACTTCAAGAGTGATGATGATGAAGAAGTACAGAGAAGGTCAAGAGAAATTGCGATGTGTCTTTGCGGACTTGGAGAAAACATACAACAGAGGGACGAGGGAGGAATTTTAGAGTGGTACAGGATATGCATGAAGGCAGTATAACAGCAGTCGGATTGATGGATGGGTTCAAGGTGGATGTGGGCCTGCACCAAGGATCAGCCCTGAGCCCATTCTTGTTTGCTATGGCGATGGTCATGCTGACAGATAAGGTCATGCCAGAGTCTCCAGATTATTATGTTCATAGAGGACATTGTGATCTGTGGTGGGAGCAGGTGGAGGAAAACCTGGAGAGATGAAGGTATGCGCTGGAGAGAAGAGGAATGAAGGTCAGTGGCAGCGAGACAGAATTCATGTGTGTGAATAAAGGGAGGCAGGTGGAACGGTAAGGATGAAGGAGTAGGAGTAAAAACGGTGCAGGAGTTTAAGTATTTGGGGTCAACTATTCAGAGCAATGGGAGTGTGGAAAATAGGTGAAAAGAAGAATGCAGGCAGGGTGGAGTGGGTGGAGAAGAGTGTTAGGAGTTTTCTGTGACAGAAGAGTAGCAGCAGGGGTGAAGGGAAAGGTTTCCAAGATGGTAGTGAGAGACAGTGGTTCTGACCAGATAAGACAGAGCTGAAGATGTTCATATGTTTTTTCGGAGTGACAAGGATGGACAGGATGAGAAAGGAGCAAATCACAAGAAGAAGATTCAAATAAAAAGTGGGTAGAACCTCCTTCAGGTTCTTGCCTGTTTCTCCTCACATGTTTTTGGGAGCCGCAGAGCACGAGTTGGATGGAGTGGAAGTAAATTATCTACCTCCCTCAGAGTTGCAGGGATTTCCAAGTGTGTCTAAGTGTATGAGTATCTGCACGAATGAGTGTGTTTCCCAAAGTCTGCTCCTGGGTTGCTTAGCAACCGTGTGTCTGTGGAGTGGGGGTGGAGAGGAAGAGAAGTGCCAGGTCAACAGAGACACATGCCTAGCTACATCTGATGGGACACTCGGGTGCTCCTCATGAATGATGCTGATCATTATCATGTTGACTGGCTGGAGGTATTAAAGCCTGCTCCTTCCTTCCAACGAAGGTTAAGTCCAGTTAACAGATTTTTCTTTCACAGAGAGAGAGGGATGGGGATTATTGGTCTTTCCAATGTATATATAAGAATCAAAACTGTGTAATAGAGGCTTTGTTATGTTTTTGCTTGGAGGACACTTGATAATCTCCCTCTCTCAGTTAGAACTGTGCCAAACTTGCACTTTATAACTACATCATATTTACGGTGAAACTGCTTCAACTTCTATCCAAGATAAATATTATTTCTAAAGATGAGATCAGCACTCAGATGTTTTCCTCTTATCTTATTCTGCTCTTTGGTTATTTTACTTTAAGCCTCGTCTGAATGACATACCCTAACAACAAACCTAAAATAGCGCCATAACTATCAGGTGTTTTTGCATAACCTTGGTGTCTATGGACAGGTAAGACCTATTGATTGATCATTGATTTCACTCTCAGTCACCTTGTACCTCTTACGATGTGTGAGTAATCTGTGATTACACACAAAGACGTCCAATATTTGCAGAGTATTTTCGTGGAATTGGACCAGGAGGACTCAGTTGGATAACCAATGTGCCAAAAATGGGATTGCGACCCCATAGAGAATTTTGGCTGCAGAATACCACCTATGTCCACTAGAGGGAGTTATATTCATATATTACAATCTTTGGCTATGATATAAAACTAGGGTTTTATTCAAATCTAACATTGCAAGCAGTAAAGAAAAAATGAAAGAAATAAAAAATGAAGTAAAAACCTAATTATGGGCCTGTTGGGTAGAACCGGTTATTTCAAGGGATATTTAACTATAAAGTCAGATATTTTATTCAAACGTGTCAATTGTGATACGACCAATTATAATTGTACTACAAATTTAGATTTTTTTTTCTTTGTTCTTAATAAATACTAATTTTCTTTAATCAATTTCAACAAACAGGACAGAAGGACAGCAACCTTCATCGTAATTGTTGTCTCCTCCTAGTTGTTCTGTTCAAAAAAATGTTGATTGTCGAGGTTAAGGTCCAAAAGCAGCTTCTATACCTGTTTCCTCATCATCTCTGCTGAAGGAGATGGTGTCAGGATACCAATACAGCGTTGATTCTCTCCAGGGCAACGGGTGCAGGTCATATTGTGGATGGTGACTGGGCACGTTAAATGGTCACCAAGGTAACGCCACCGGTCTGAGGCTGAGCCTTCACGGCTGAATGACAGCTTGGTCGCTAGAGACAGATCTTAGACGGCCATCAAAACAGGCCCTGGGTCTGACATGAGGTTAACGAGGACAAGATGAGCTGGATTTACTGAGCCTGGACAGAGCTGCTGCATGCTGGGTAACGATGATGGTGATTATTATGATGATGAGAGGGAGGGCAGTAAGGGAGTCTGGGTAACGATGAGAGGGTCCATGTGTGTATTCATTCAAGTGCCTTGTTTCACACACATTATTTTTACAGAAGGACGGTGCATTAAACTAGTTACTCCTAGTATGTGGGCAAGGTTTCCGCTCCGAGAGATCATTCTGGTTAACACAATAACTCAAAAAAAACCGAATCAATGTTTTTTGGAAAGGTTTGATGCATATTTCATCGAGGGGGGGCATTTACTCCAAACGTTCTTGGATCATAATTTCTCAACCACAACTTCAGAATTTGTGCAAATGTCTATCTTCTATTTAACTGTTTTTAGACATAACCTTACATTTAATTTTTTGCACTTCAATCAGGGTTGATGCTTCTACAACACAGGAGACTGGGGGCATTTCTAGAATATGCCCTTTTACTGTCGGGAACAACAGTGTAGGCCTCATCTTACCACTTATATATTTGTCTAGTTCCTTGTCAAAATATCGCATTGCACTCGATTGAAGACAAAGCCAAAGATCGGTAAGATGTTGTGACTTGTTTTTTAGAGAATGCATCGTGAATATCTCAAATGCTCAATAGAAGTATTTACAGCTACAATTAAGACATTTTTCTATCTTGAAGTGCTTAAATGCCTCCCTCTAATCTTATTCCAAGTATGTAAGGGTTTTAAATCTTGAAAAGTGTCACTATTATGGAACAGATTGTTTTTTTTAATACCTATTACAAGCTAAAACACCTTGTATTCATTATTTCTTGACGTACTTTTGAAGATATTTTTTCCAGTGTAGTCCTTGAACTTCACTTCTAGATGACACTAAATTTACACACTGCACCTTTAACCAGAAGGAACTTTTGGTAGCATATGCTTTGGGTGATGGAAACATGCAGCAGCTATACGGGAAACAACGGGTGGGCTTTGTGGTGGATGTTGGGCTGGTGGGGGGCAGATATGGCAGTGGTGTGTAGAGCGTTGCCCATCATTCGTTCGTAGTGGGTGTCGGAGAGAAATGCTGGCAGTCTTGGATTGAATCAAAGAAACAGCTCTTCTTGCTCCCTGCTGTGGGGGTGCTCTGAAGCCTGGTGGCAGACGGCCAGCACCAGCGATGGTACCAGCTATCACTGGCAGACCCTCACTCTCTGCTGCCATGCTGACTGAACTGAAGCCTCTGTGTGAGATTACAACCGGTTAGAGTCCAGGGGGCCTCGGTGACAGGATCAAAATATTCATCTTGGTACAAATAAGGATATTTTGTAATGGTACATACTGTATATCGCAATATGGTACATTAATAATAGGCCAAATGTAAAATAATGAACAAAGTAAGAGTGGGTGCACACACGCCTGAAGTGTTTATGAGGGTTTATTTTGAAGACATGAGGTACGGAAGAATAAATTGCAGCATTAGCAGAATTATAACCTGATACCAATATGTCTCTATGGGTAAATATAAAAGTAATAACAACACTTCTACTGTATAACTAGCTGAAACTAGTACAATGTAGAATAAATAATAATATTGGTTATCTTCCATAATTTTACAGAACACATAACTAAATATAGTTTATAAATACATCAGTGTAAAGGAACTTCATCCCTTGACAGGATACTGATCAAGGGATCAGTATCCTGGCGTACCCCGTCTTTTGCCAAATGTGAGCTGGGATAGGCTCCAACCCCCTGAACAGGACACGCGGTTATGGATAGTGATTGATCAGAGGAGTTTCTACCTTGGGAACCGTTGTGCTTTGGTGGAGATTTGCTCTCTCTGAGTGCTTTGTAGCTGCATATTGTCTCTTGATGAATCCTTCAGGGCAGCTTGGGGGAACAGTGAGAATCACCGTTGACTCAGAACAAAAGTCCTAAGTTCAAATTGAAATTGGGTCTTTCTGTGTGGAGTTCGAATGTTCTCCCCCGTAAAAGGTAAATGTTAAATGGACTGCACTTTTCCATCCACACAAACAATCATACAGTAATGACGGAGACTGCCATGCAAGGCGCCACCTGCTCATCAGGACCAGGAGTCACGCCATCATTCACACACCAATTGAACAGATTGAATGTTTGCGTCGGTTCCCTCCAGGTTCTCCAGGCTTCCTCCCACAGTCACATGGTTATGGTGAATTGGTGACTCTAAATTGCCTGTAAGAGTGAAATGTTGTTTCTCTCTTTGCGTTGGTCCTGTGATAAACTGGTGAATTTTCCGGTCTGTGCCCCTCCCCTTGCCCAATATAAGTAGGGATCTGCTCCAGTCCCCCCTGTGACCCTGAGCAGGATTAGTGGTTTGAAAAAAAAGATTAAGTGAATCCTCTAGTCGACGCCGTGCTGCAGCTCATATTCAGCTCTCAGTCAGGTGAAACAGTGCTGCTCTCATCCTCTCGCTAATTTCTCTCCCATTAGTCACCGCCTCATTAGACCCTCCTCCTCTCAGTGTTTCTCCATCATACTTCATCACAGTGGTCAAGTAGTTCTCAGCTCTGTGGTGATTGGCTGAGAGGGCGGGGTCTTCTCTGATGCATCACACATGTACCTTCAGCAGCAGGACAGATCTTCTCTCTCTCTCTCTCTCTTTCTCCCTCCCCCTTTCTCTACCTCTCTCTCTCTGCTTCTCAAACATACGCCTGAGTGCAGACTGCAGCAGAACGCAGGGCAAGCAGGATTTTCCTCCGCACACCAGAACAGCCGCGAAACCAGAGACAGTCCAGAGGGGAGAGATGTTTTTCACGGAGGATCCAATGAGCAGGACCTGATCCACTGGCTGCCTGGTGTGTAGGTGAGTGTGTCTTCCACCCACTGTGTATATGTTTGTATGTGTTTGTCTATTTGTGTGGACTCACTGCAGAACCAGCAGCACTGCAGATGCAACGATACCTCTCTCCCCTCCCCCCACATCCCTCCTCTTCATCTCCTCTCCTGGAGAATCCATTAATAAACAACCCATTTCTGAGACTTCAGGGGTGATGAAGTTGAGATTTTTTTGTTGCTACATCCGGACTCAGCAGTAACAGGGTGCACATGAGGGGAACAGGATGAGTGGTGGGGGCTCCTGAGAGCCACCGACAGTTTCAAAGTGTTTTCATATCACTCTCCTCCTCCTGCAGGTCTGCATCTGGCTCTCAGAGGCAATCTGTGTGGACTCGTACGCACAACCCTCCATCTTTTGGGATCGGCCCGCTCCTTCCCTGCTTGCTCTTCATCCGTTTAAGGATAGGATGCCTGGCTCTGCGCCGCTGTGCTGAGGAGGCATCGGCGGGCAGCAGAATGGGCGCTTTGCTGGACAGCACTCCCACCATCCCCTCCACCACCGATCTGCCACCACCACGCTGCCCCACTGAGAGGGGCGCTCCAATCAGCCCCGCCGATGGGCGAAGACACTGACGCCACCTCAACGCTCAAAAACCACGGCTTCCTCCCCGACCACAACTATGTGACTGAAGGTAAGAGCGTGCGTGTGTGTGTGTGTGCGTGCGTGTGTGTGTGTGTGTGTGTGTGTGTGTGTGTGTGTGTGTGTGTGTGTGTGTGTGTGTGTGTGTGTGTGTCTGTGTGTGTGTGTGTGTGTGATAAAACAAGCTCAGGACAGCTTCCTAATCTCATTTAAGCTCTGTGTTTATCAGTAGTAAAACAGATTTGCCCACAGAACAACAAGAACTAATAAATACAGCTCTGTCCTCTCTGTAAAACACATTTCATGTCTTTTCCTTTTTTCTTCTTTTCCTTTTGTATCCACTTTCTTACCTAGTGCTCCACAGCAGGGAAGAACTGACATGGGTCTAAGTGTGTGTGTGTGTGCGTGTGTGTGTTTTTACCAGAGACAGAGCATGGCAGGCTCTTAAGAAATACAAGCAAGGTTTTCACACCATATTTTCCGTACATGTCACCCCTCATACTGGGATCGGGTCACTCACATGTTTATTTCTCAGTGGAAATTAACAGTTGCTGGTGTCAATGTCAATGTATCAGTATCATCTCATGTCTGGGGATTCTTAAAGATTCCAGCCCTGCAGTCCACTGAAACCCCTTTCTTGTTTAATTCTCTGTAAAATTTGTATTCTAACCGACTTAATTCATGGTAACAGCCTCTTTTTTCTCTTGTGTCAATTCATATGAGTTCATTTAGGCACATTTACACATTTAGGATTCATGGCTCAGAAGACGCGGATGAGAAACTGTGTTTTCCACGAAAAGCCCCCCGATTGAGTAAAATATGAACTATTGTAGTGAAATAATATAGATACAAGGTAGATCTACTTGAGTAGGTTCATATCACCAATTTTGACAAAATCGGACTAATAATAATATAATATAATTAAGATAATAATAAGCCTCCGGTTGAGTGAAATCTGAATAATTACAATAAAATATGACCACTACAAGTTACATCTCCTCGGGGCGGTTCATATGAGTTAAAATTGACTAAATCAGACCAGCCGTTAGGAAGTTATGTTATGCTCCCCCTAGTGAGTAAAATCTGAATAATTAGAATAAAATATGATGTAAACAGGTTAGATCTCCTCGAGTCGAATCATGGCCCGAAAACTTGTGGAGTTAAAGCTCCGCCTAGTGGCGTAAAAGGCAACTGACCTTTACCAAAATCAATCCAGTTCTTCCTCGCACCCAAATCTATGGGGTTAACAATTTGAAAACGATGCATGAATAGACTTTGAGTTATGATTTCAACATGAAGGATTGTGGCGGCGGCGATTCCAGAATATTGCCCCGAATTTTTGAGGAATAATTATAAAGCTGTTTGATCAACATGGACAAAACCGCTCAGTCAATGTCAGAATTTCCTTTATCAATCATCCTATCCCTTTCATCTCTCTTCATTTTTTAAGAAAATAATCATTTCTTTGGGTCAAATGTATTAATTGTATGATATATAATAACCATATATCAGGATGATGGCACTAGTATTTCCTGATTTAAAGCACATTTTCCTACAAATTGAGAATTTGTCTTAAATATTTCTCTTTGTATCAAGACAAATGTATTTCAGTCCAACCCGTTAAACCAGATTTTTTTGGGATTTTTTTTTGATGCAAAATCCAGATCAAAAATCCATGTTTGTTTCAGAGCGGATCGGCAACTTTGACTTTTACCTGGAAGAAATCTATATAACTGATGGAATCCACTTTTTGTGTTTGATTAGAGAGGTGGATTATAATCCTTGATGACCTCTCTTCTCCTGATTTCAGTCGTACGCCAGCTCTCCTGTCCGTCTGTGTCCAATCAGCGTCTTTCTCCGGGATCATTGTTTGCCACGCCTCTGACACCAGTAGAGTGGATTATCATTCAGTGGCCATGAATGGGATGTGGGTTTATTTGTGATGATCATTTCACTGCTGAGGATAAATCATTTTTGTTGTGTCCGTGCTGTAATATAGTTCTCCTGTGTCAGTGGCACATACTAATGTTGGGGGGGACCTGTGGCGCTGTCGGTCAATTCTGTTAGTGCTCATAATATTATGTGCTGAGATTCTGGAATATTTGTCTTTGTTTGTTTCTGTGTGTGTGGTAGTGTGCATTTTGTCCAGTATAGAAAATGGATTTGATGATGTAGTGGCAGGAAATCCATCTCAACATCCATTATCAACCAACCATTATTGCCATAGCAACAGTCCTCGATGTTAAACATGCTGTTTTTTTCAAGCTTGGCCTAAAATGATTGACGGGTCATCTCCGCCCACCAATGATGGAAGTATTAATTATTCCACACATCTCAGGCAGACAGGGAAATTATTCAGGTTGAATTGCTGATGAACTCACGGCGAGGTGGAACCATCACTGAATGCAACATTTGGACCCCCCTGAAAGAGTTCAACAGGAAATAGAATCCGTGCTCTAAAAGTCAAAGGATTCCCTCCCCGACCAAATTAGTTTTTTTTACTATTACGGATAAATAAAATGATACATCAGATACCTCCGCTTCTAAACCCACTCAGAGCTCCTCCACCTTTCCTACATGCTCGCCCCATCCCCCGTCCTCCACCTCATTTTCCTCCCCCATCGACTCCCCCTCCCTCCCTCCCCCCTCTCTGTCCCCATCAGCCCTCAAATGCAACTCGCAGCATTGGCCAGTGCTGAAGTGGCATCTCTGCCAAACAATTATCTAACAGTGCTGTAAAGGCTGCTCCAACACAAAGTGTGTGTGTGTGTGTGTGTGTGTGTGTGTGTGTGTGTGGGTGTGCGTGCGTGTGTGTGTCAGAGAGAGAGGTGATTTTATGCTTGGGTGTATTTTATTATCTCCTGTTTGTCTCCATTGCTCTTCTTTTTTCTTTTTTTTAGTCCTGTGTTGCCTTCATTTTCTTCTCTATGTCGTGTTGAGTTCTTTTGTTTTCTCAGCTCTTTGTGTGTAAATATATGTGTGTTTGTGTGTGCGTGTGCGCATATATAACAGTGTGCTGTCGATCTTACCAAGGGGGGATTCCCTTGCCCTTTAACTCCTACAGGGGAGGGAAGCTTAACCTCCCTCCTCGCCGCTACATCTCTTACCCCCCTTTGCCTTCTCTCTGTCTCCCTCTTTGCTACAACCTCACCGCTGACTGGATTGACATCAGGTTCAAGGATAAGAGAGGAAATAAATCAGAAATTTGACATTTTATAGTTTTGTAAACCAGCTATACAGAACCCCGAGAGAACAAAAACAACCACTAAGGCACAATAGTACACGATGTAGGCATTACTGTGATCAGAATCAATTACATCACTTTCTTGTTTCTCAACTCATCCAAATAATAAACCTGTTCAGTTAAAAAAACAAAAAAACACTTTCAGTTATGAATCTACGTCATTTCTGGTTTGTCAATAGGTAACATTAAAACATTAACGTTCCAAACTTAAACTAAATAGATCCATTATTTAGAGAGTTATGGCTGGATAACTCCATAAATTCCCCTATTTTTCCCATTGGTTAAAATTTTTCTTATTTAGTCACGCCACAGCGTCACCAACATTGATTCAGGTCTAGGGTTTTCTGGGTAAATTTTCATGCAAAGCTGTCAATGAGTTTTTGTGTTCTTGCCGAAAACTACAAAAAATGCCCTTTATCGCTATGGCTAAGAAAGCGGTTACGATGTCACGTCAGTGGTTACCCCCGTCACACCTCACAGAAAGAAGGTTGTGGGTTCAAATCCCAACGTGAGGCTTTTCAGTGTGGAGTTTGCCTTTTTCCTTGTGTTTATGTGGGTTCTGTCCGGGTGCTCCAGCATCTTCCCACAGTCCAAAAACATGACTGTAGGAGAACTGGTGACTGTAAAATGAGGCAGTGTTATAAATCTATCACAACAAATGCATTCAACTTTAAAATATGATAAAACTCAAGTAAAAAACAATCTAAAATAGATTAAGATCATTTATTTTATGCAACCACTTGACATCATGAAACTAGGTCATTTCAACAAAACTGTTTTTCAGTGCATGGATATTGTTTGTACAAACTACAATAATATATGTATAAATAATATATATAAGAATAAAATTTCATTGCTGTGGGTTTTCAACTCTGGCTGAGCAGAAACCGTCAGTAAAAACCGATTGAGACTTTAGCAGCCCCTGATGATCACCCGACAAATTAATCGATAATGAAAATAGTTTGTTATCCATCTTAGCGGTAAGTCAGCTTTCACCCTCCGTCACTGCTCTGACTGTCAATCATCGTTACCTGCAGAGAGACATGATACACACCTCTACCCACCCACTCTCTGTCTCTGTCCATCCTGCATGATTTCCTGCCAAATGCAAAATGTGAACACATCATGTTTGGTAGTAGATATAGAGTAATCACTTATCAGCCAAAACATTATAACTACTGATAGGTCAAGTCAGAATAACATTGATTATTTAGTTAATATGGCGCCTGTCAATGTGTGGCATATGTTAAGGCTTGGTTTTAGTTAATTTCCATACTTCTAGCATGTCATTGTCATGCATGTCAAGTAATTTCATCTACATCCAGATATATTTATTAATTTAATAATATAAAATAAATATAATATAAAAAATTATATATGGTTTTACTTAATTTGCACACTGATCTATACTTCTGTCCACCATTTATAGGATTATAACTGTGTAATGTGACATCTGTTAGGTAAAAATGCAAAATGATAATGAACAAAAAATAGATATATCACTGAGATTGTAATAAAAACACAACCTGCACTGAATAAAACTGGTTCTGACCCCAAGTTATTTGCATTAATAAGTATCTCAATATAAGATATCATTTCTCACAGAACAGTAATAAACTAGGAGATAGTCTTCTTTCAATGTTCTCCATTTTTTGGGACAAGTTGTCATAATAGAATTAAGTGAATTCAACACATACTGGAGAATATTTAAAGACTTGGCAGAGTCTGGTTTCAGGAATATATCAAAAAGCGGTTTGTCTGTTAGGACCAAACGAGCACAGACAGAGGGTTCCGGTCAGTTATTTTATCCTTACGTATAACTGGATGGTCTGATAAAAGAAGAATAAAAGGATAAAGGACTTTACTCTAGGCAACATGTACCTGACTAAAATAGCTAATAAGCAACAAAGGTCAAACAATCAACATACAAACATAGGAATCATGAAATAACTTAACAGAAACTGAATCTGCATAACATAAATGATAATCTACTAAAGCTACTAAATGCATATAAACTAAAATAATCTCACATTTAACGACTCAGTTCCTCACCAGAGGCCAGCCATCCTCTTTGAGGGAAAAGGATTTTCCACATGGGAGTTGGCTACCTGTGTGGGTTCTGAGCCTCCGCCCCATCCAAGCACAAGGGGGGCAGGTAGAGATGTGGTTTGGATTTTTCCACAAATGCACTTCCTTCAGTGAAGAGTAGCACGAAATGCAGAAAAAGTTCATGCTGGCTCTGAAAGAAAAGTATCAGAACACGCAGTGACATCACACAGATGTTTTTGGTGGCTAAAGTGGAACATACTGTTAAAACAGGTGGTTATAATGTTATGGCTGATCAGTATATGGATACTCATGGCCAACTGTGGTGATGCAGTAACTCAGTCCCTACCTTCAACCCCACCTGGTCCTCCATCCCCCCCTCCTTCCCCTCTTCCCTCCATCCTTGCTCCTCTTGCAGGGCTGCTCCTGGCTATAGCCTGAAGAGCTCCGCCCATCCTGTCCACCCCTCTCCACCCTGGAGTCCTCCCCCAGGATGTTGAGTCCCATCCAGGTCCTGTGCTCCGACATCACTACCCTTTCTCTGGAGCCCGAGCCGTTTGCCTCTTACACTGAAGGTGTGTGCTCTCTCCTCTTCTACCCCCGAAAGTCCTGTCTGTGTGGCTCAGCGCTGACCTTTGACCCCAGTGTGAGATATGAGAGTTTGTGTCAGTCGGTAGCAAATTAGTTTATCGTTGTGTATGCGTGTGTGTATGAGAGGAGTTTGAGTCACATGAGTATGAGTTTTATAAATATCCTCAACACCACTCTGTCTCGATCTGCCGAATTTGTTTTATGCCTCTATTTTTGTATCCGCCTCTTTATTTTTGTCGGCTTCAGGGTGAACCGAGGGTCTGATGATTCCTTTAAATAGACTCACCTGACGACACCCTGCTCCTCTAAAGCACAGTCATACCACCTGTACTATTTTTCTTTTTAAAATAATATTTTATTGAATTTAAAATTAATTACATAGGTATAAAAATAGACGTAGTACATTTGTTTGTTTGTTTATTCATTTGTGGGCAGGAAAAAGTACAGGACGGATTTGCATTAAATTTTACGCAGAGAGAGGGGACACAATTTTGGTGACGTTACGTGTTTTGGA
The DNA here is from genome assembly GCA_037951165.1 of Lophius americanus. Lineage (NCBI taxonomy): Eukaryota > Metazoa > Chordata > Actinopteri > Lophiiformes > Lophiidae > Lophius > Lophius americanus. The sequence goes on from JBBDHG010000313.1 coordinate 29,957, forward strand.
GCATTTAAAATAATATGAAATAAAATAATAAGCCGTTTGGGGTGTGGCGTCACAATGTAGCTATGGCTGCCTTTGATCCTTTGATTCCTTTGATTACTCTTTGGGGGCGGAGCTGGGGACTCACTGGGCTGAATAGAGACGCTGAAGTGGAAGGCGCACGAGACGAGCAGTTAAACTTCAGGGTCTACTTGAGAGATACTAGTTTTTTGGAGTTCTGGTAATTATTATAATTATTACTAATAGAAGTAGTATATTTTGCCTGGTTACCACAGTTTTCTCACATAATTTTCTGCTGAAGGACTTATCATTTCAGCTTTAGAAAATCTAGAGTGGCTAAATTATTTTAATAAACACAGTAAAGGATTACATTTGAGTATTTATGAGGCGTCGGCTCATAATCTCAGTTTTCAGTGTTGCCGCGGTAAGATTGGATGTAAACCAGTTAAGCTGCTCACAAATCTCTTGGGACAGCAAATAGATTTTATTCCATCAATAGTGAATCACACGCAGCAGCGTCTTACAGCTAGAAGACGTTTCTGCTCACATGAAGAAGCCGCTCTGTGATTCTAATCGTCTGTGTGGATCCATTACGCTCAGTCCATCTCTGCTCCATCGTGTCCATGTGTGTTTGGAGAAACGGCAGATTCCCTGCTGTGCTGGCATTAAATCACTCCTATCCACACATGTGAACCTCGAACATAAACACAAGCACCGGTTTTTTCCTGATAACTCCAAAACTGCAGGACAGGGATCAATTTAACGTTTCCCTCCGGCTGCTTCTCCCCTCGCTCCCTTCACTCCCCCATCTCCCTCTCTGCAGCCAGCCCATTTATTTCTCCACAGAGTAATTGAGTACACACACTTGTGCCCACGTACACAGAAAACGTGGGATGCTTGAGCTTCATCTTTCCCTTGCACACACACACACACACACACACACACCTCCTGCTGAGTGGTGGCTTGTCCTATCTTTTAAGGAGTCCTTGTTTTTGGCAAGGCTTTAATGGTCCGTGTTTCACTAGACATGTGATATCTATAATTGGAAGAACAGGACATCGGTTCTGTTTGCTGTCCTTACAGTATCTGTAAAAAAAACAACCCAAATAGCCTAAAACAAAGACGCCTCTCCTGATCTCCATCCATTCCTTCTCCTCCAGAGTCTCTCTCATCATGAGCTTTGATTGTGATAAATGATACAAACCCTGATTGGAGTGACTCATTGATGATTTTCTTGATTAATTTTTTGCTTCGAAGTATCAGGAGGCATCATCCAACTGCTAGTTTGTCTGATTTATTATTCACAAGCCTGAGATATTCATATTAAGGTCCCCAAAGATGAAAACACGCAACAAATCTCATTTGACATTATTTTCTCTTGATCAAATTATTGCTTCAGCTTCTGCACTGTTTATCATTTCTGCTTCATTATTTATTCCAACGTCTCATGATTCACCAACATTCTTGTTGTTTTACCTTTCATTGATCGGACTTCCCTTTTTATTCCGTTCTGTATATTTATTTGACAGTGATAATACAAGTAGGCAACGCCACATTTTTTCCTTCAACTCAAGATCATATTGTCATCCACCAACATCATAGTCCACGAAGGGGCTCAGAGCCGATCCCTGGTGCAGTCCCACCTCCACCTTGAACCCATCTGTCACTCCTACTGCACACCCCCCCACTGTTATTAACAGAGCATTTGAGTCTTTGATGTCTTTCAGTTATTTATGGTCAGCTGTAGCTCAGGAGATAAGAGTGACCTTCCACTCACAGGAAGGTCATTGGTTTGATCCTCACATTCTAGTCGCCATCTCAAGGGTCCTTCAGAAAGAGACAATTTGTCTTTGCCTCAGAGGGTCCACCCACTGCTCCCCAGGAATGGGTCAAATGCAGAAAAAACTAATTTCACTGCGTTGTATTGATGTATAACAGTATGCTATAATGAAGAGTGAACATTATTATTATTATTATTATTGTTATTATTATTATGCTGTTTTGTGGCGATGTGAGAATCACCAACCTGCAGTCACAGTGTGTGTGTCCCCTAGCTTCTGCAACGTGGCGTTGAGACTGACAGGCCTGTTAATGGACTGTCGCTGGGAGACGCACACACACAAAAACACACAAAAACACACGCGCACAAAGCCATCTGCCTCTCTGATATTATTTATTTACTGAAATATCACTTCACATAATTAAAGCTCTAAGAATGCAAATACCTGCAGCAACAAGCATCGTGTGTGTGTGTGTGTGTGTGTGTGTGTGTGTGTGTGTGTGTGTGTGTGTGTGTGTGTGTGTGTGTGTGTGTGTGTGTGTGTGTCACAGAAACAGAGAAAGACAAAGAGGCTCCAGCTCAGACGAAGGCTGGCTGAGGGAGGAAGTTCTGTTTTCTTATTCAGTGGTATCGCCTGATGCTCCTGTGGGTTTTTGCTTCTCTTCTTTCTTTCTCTGTGCGACTGGAGTGGAGGCACAGTTATCTTTAACATGTTGGACATGAAAAACCTCACGCAGCATCAATGTCACACAGATCGTTACGTGACCGCATCTGACTTCAGAGCTGCAGGGTTTGCATTTTGTGAATTAATGCCGTCATGTGTATTAATGCATTGATTATTTTCAATTTGGACCTCAGCGGTTCCTGCTATGACTTTAGCAATATGAACCAAACTGCAGCTGCATGATTATTTTACCACGTTTGCTGCTCCTGTGAGGATTGGACTGATGAATCCTACTTCCTCCTTCACCACACTGCCATATACGGTTAACCGGTAACAAGTACCACCGATACTCATTGGCTCGGCCTGTTACCGTGACAACCCCTCCTCAGCAACGGAAACCCGCCTCCTCCACCCTGGCATCCCTTCCTGTCCTTTCAGCACCAGCATCACCAACGCCACGTACTCACTAACCTGCAGCCAGGCAGCAGAGCGGCGAGGGGGAGGGATGAGCTGAATGTGGACAGACAACCGGGAAGGAGATGAGAGTGAAAAAGAGAGAAACTAGGCAATAGCTGCAAAACCTCAGCTTTCACAAACCAGAGGAGATGGTATTAAAATAGGGGCTATGTTACTTTATATAAGCAAAATTATCTGCCAACAGAACGGGAAAGTTGTACTTTAAAACAAATAAAAATATCCAAAATAACCCCACATAAATGTGAAAATAAGTGAATCCGGACTAAAAACAAGAACATTAGTTTTGATACAAAGAGAGACTTTTAAGAATTTGTTTCTGAATTTGTATGAAAATCTGCTTAAAATCAGAAGATGCTCATCCCATCCTGTTGAAATTAGACAATTATATTTCTTAAAACGAGTAACGCTACATTTAAAACAAGAAAATTTGCCTCGAGCCAAGAAAGGATTAAATAACTATTTTATTTAAATGTTGGAAAATGAAATAAAAAGAAGCTTGAAATAAGAAATTCTGATCTTGAGAAAGCAGTTTTGTTATCACTGTCGAACTAACAGCTTGATAATGATGGTAATTTTAGTTTCAAGCATTAACTGGCTCAGAACCAGTAATAAAACCTCCGTAGCAAGTTTGAATCCCTAAAGATCATTAAGGAATAAAACGCTTGCAGCTCTTGAAGGGAGAGAAATGAAAAAAAAAATAATGGAACCTTCAGGATTTAAAAGACACTGATAGATGGAGAAACACTACACTGCAAAAACAGCCTTACTAGAAAGAAGTCAAATATTCTTATATTCAATTACATATATAATAATCAAATTATAATCAAAAACAAAAGATTGACCTTAAAAGTAGACACAAATTTAAGTTTTTCCTAATTTCTTAGGTTTTGCTGATTGCAAGCAATAAAAATACAATTATTTCAGATTGATTCACTAAAAATTTATATTTTTGTCCCTTGCTTGAGCTGCTTTTAAGAATGTATACCTTCAGCCAAGATTTATAAATAAGAGTTAAAAAAAAAAGCTTTTGATAAGACAAAATGTCCCAAAAATAGAATTTTATTATTCTTAGAATAACGGGAAAAAAAAAATCTTGTTCATCTGCTGGGAAAAAATGCAAACCATTATTTTACCTTGTTGATGGAATATCTTATTAAAGAAAATAATTTTTTTTGATGTGAAACAAGATTTTTTTTCTTTTGAGATAAAAAGAAAACGGATCCGTTTCCTTGGAACAAGGCTTGTTTTTACTTTATTTAAATTGCTGTTTTGTAGTGTGAACTGTTAGCTGGGAGAGGATGTAAGTGGAGACGGTTAGAATGTGAGGAATAAGGTGAATGAGGTGGTGTTGATGTAGAGACGGAGGAGAAGCCCCCCGTCTCCCCTCATAATAAAATCTCTCTAGTATCAAGGCCACTAGAAAAAAGGCGAGGTCACTCCTACTCTCAGTAAATACTCTCCTTCTTTTTATCTCAGTTGATGCTTCTTCAGAATCATTCTCCGCCACAACTGACTCAATATCTTCAGCCTTCGCTTCTGAAATGAATCTTATTCATGAGTTCATGACATTTTTGAAAGTATTCAGTATTAATCTGGTGTATTTGTACGACAGAGGGTGAGTTTCGAATTGACCAAAAAAAACAAAAAACAATTCAGATTGAGATTTAAGTCGTAGTATTATGGGAATAAAGTTTTGTTATGGCAGGATTGTTATGGAGCAGTCATTCCCAAAGACTGGAGAGGATTTTATTTAATACATTTTCTTAAAAGTACAGTGTGTATAATTTCGGGGGAATGAACCAACCTCCTCTGGGGGGGGGGAATGTTTGGGAGAATGGGTGACTGCTAAAAAACAATCATCATCCTGATTGGTTGTGTGAATCCGCCCACTCTGTACCCCCTATCTGGATGTTTGTTGTGACTAATAATCTTGACCATCAACAAGATTATTCTGTCATTTAGATCATCGCCATGGTGATGAGAACCACTGTGTCAAGTGTGAAAGTGTGAAAACGCTCCAATCACAGATTTGAAACTTCACACAGTTTGTCACGTTCAAAGAAAGATGACAAATCCGTCAGCCTGCATACAAATATTTTTGCTTTGTTTATACTATACATTGAGTGTTTATTGTGTTTATTGTGTGTACATTTAGTGTTTATTGTTTTTATTGTGTGTTTATTGTGTGTACATTGAGTGTTTATTGTGTTTATTGTGTGTACATTGAGTGTTTATTGTGTGTTTATTGTGTTTATTGAGTGTACATTGAGTGTTTATTGTGTTTATTGTGTGTACATTGAGTGTTAGGTGTGTTTTTATTGTGTTTTTATTGTGTAACCTGAGAGAGGCAGGAATGTCCGACAGCAGCGCCTTGAGGCAGTACATGAGAAGAAGTCAATAAGGTCTTTAATCCTCGTGTGAGGATGTCGTCAGTGAGTCGGGCTGCGTCGGTGTTTCAGGACACGGAGCTGGTGTCTCAAATATGCAAACGAATGTCCTGAAAGTTTTATTGAAATGGTATAAATGCTAATGAGCTCTGAGTTGTGTGTGTGTGGGGCTGAGAAACGCTGCAGAGACTACAGAGTAGATGATCATTACTGCAGACACACACACACACACACACACACACACACACACACACACGTGTGTCATTATGTGCGTCATGGTATGTGTGTGTGTGTGTGTTCATAACACCTAATATGGACCAGCTCTGTGTGTGTGTGTGTGTGTGTGTGTTTTATGTTGATTGGGTAATAAAATGCTAATAAACAGAATTTTCTCCGTTCACATATTCAGAATATTTACATCCCTGACCAGACATTATTTTTCTCATACGTAAACTCATTTGCATATTTCAGTCTGCCTCCATGTTCGTGTGTTCACTGTTGACTCGGTTCAGTGATTTAGAGTGGGATAAAGTCGTTACATAGATGAATGTCGACATTGTCATTCAGTTAATGACTGCTCCTCCGCTCTCCCTCATTCTTTTATTACCTCCGGTGATAAGAAACGACCGGTGAAATCTACCTTTCTGTCTGTAACTGATTACGGTGACGTATTGAAGAAGCGCGTTCAGACTCATCTGTACGTTTTAAAATCAGTGACCGCACACACACTAAAATAGAAGGAGTTTTATTTGGTCTGAAAGGAAAAATAAGCTTAATTTAAAACTTTTCTTAGTTCTTAGTGAGACACTCCCATAATATAAAACTATATTGAATCAATAATAAAGTACATCTATGGTTGGGATAATATCCCGGCAGAGAACACGATTTTTTTCCCTTCATTTTAAGAATAAGGGAATTCTGTTAAAATATTTTGTCTTCTTATTAGTAAAAGCTTTTTTTCCCCCCTCCTGATTATTAATCTTGGATGAAGGTATAGATTCTTAAAATCGTCTCTATCAAGGGACTAGTTCATCAGCTCAGTAGGCGGAGCCGCCGTCTCCCGACTGGAAGACCGGCAGCACGGGTCGTAGGTTCTTAGAACCAAAACCTGAACCCCAAAATGTTCCTCGCTGGGAAGTTCAAAGATTCAGCCCACTTCTCCTCAGGACTGGTCACATCTAGAGACCTTATCTCCCTGTGTCGTACAGTGTAGGACTGAAAATGTGATTAATAAAGGATGCATGTTTATTATTATTATTGTTATTAATAATGATACATTTGAGCATGTTGTCTAGTTTTAAGGCCCTTTACTGTGTTGCAATGTCTAGATATTTATGCTTATGCTTAAGAATTCTAGCCAACAAATTTTCTTACTTCATTGGCAGATCTTCTTTTCTTTTTTTTGGTGCTAATTTCAAGACAATTTGATTATAATTTAGTATTATTTGGTTTCTAATATTGGTGTTGTTTCAGTGCAGACAAGAAAACTGGTTCATATTTATCCATAAAGCCATACTAGGTAAACTTTCTGATGACCTCTGACCCTTCTTTGTGTCAGCTGTGCTGCTTAAGCGGCTGCTCTTCAATGAACCTCACGATCAGATCAGAAAAACTTTCAGCATCTTCCTTCTCTTCACTATGGGCAAACGATTTAATAAAAAAGTGTCTAAAATGAGGTTTTCTTGAATCATTTGATACGTTTAAAAGCGTCATAAAGAATGCGGCGATGCTGGTTTATCTTGTATGAACAGCTCTTATGTTTTATTTTTATGTAGGACATGTTGTGTTTGTGTTTTTTAATAAGAGGCTCGTGAAAGGCTTTTTCGATCTGACGGAGATTAAAACAAATCTCTTCCTCCACCTCTGTGTCTCTCTCCTCCCAGCTGATATCATCTCCACTGTTGAGTTCAACCACACTGGAGAGCTGCTCGCCACCGGGGATAAAGGAGGTCGGGTGGTCATCTTCCAGAGGGAACCTGAGGTAGACTCACACACCAACACACACACAGACACACCCACACTCAAGCACGCACCCACCCACCAACACACACAAACACACGCACACAGACACACACCCACACACCAACACACACACAGACACACCCACACTCAAGCACGCACCCACCCACCAACACACACAAACACACGCACACAGACACACACCCACACACCAACACACACACGTACACAAACACACGCACACAGACAGACACCCACCCACCAACGCGCACACACTTAAGCACATACTCACCCACCAACATGAATACAACAACACACACTGAAGTACACACTCACCCACCAACACACACAGACACACACACACACACACATACAGACACAGACACACACACACACACACACACAGAGAAGAGCTGTTGAGTTTAAAAATTGGGAAAAGACGGAGAGATTTGTTTGATCTAGTAGATCCTGCCTCCTCTGCCCTCCACCACTACTTCACACAGGCTGCCTTTCACCTCGCTGTTGAAAAATAATCTGAATTTCAAAAATGGACATTTCCCAGAGAAGCTACTGTGTAAAAAATATTTTACAAGTGATACTGAGATGGATGTTTTTATATTTTGATCTCTGTGAGGACACGCCTCCTCTGCTGTTTTCTTTCCGGCTCATGGAGCAGTGATGAAGATGCCCCGTTCCCTCCAGCTTGTGTCTGGATTGAGTGATGAATAGTTGATGTTCCTGCTGGGTCGGCGGGTCCGTGGTTATGGCCGTGCACACAGGCGATTTCTTCAACATGACCAAAGTGACAGAGTCCGGCTCAGACGCGGCTCTGACATTTTTCTCTCTCTATTTCCTCTCCCCAGAGCAAGACTGAGCCGTTCTCCCAGGGAGAGTACAACGTCTACAGCACATTCCAGAGCCATGAGCCCGAGTTCGACTACCTTAAGAGTCTGGAGATTGAGGAGAAGATCAATAAGATCCGATGGCTGCCTCAGCAGAACGCCGCACACTTCCTGCTCTCCACCAACGGTGTGAGACCCGGCACACACATGAATCCATGAGGAGCAGGGGGATGTGGGAGGGGCGATGAGCGGGGCTGATATTTTGGGGGGTACCCCTGAAAAAAAGACATTTTTAGATTTACTCCTGGTTAAATAAATGAAGATTAAATGACATAGAGAGTCTTTAGTCAGGCAGCAGGTGTGAGAGAATAATAGGAGTCTTAAATAAGGAATCCCATCATCAGTGTGCATTCCGACTTTATGACCACAGAGGAAGATCTATAGATTTTTCCTAAGCGCGGCGTTATTGATAAATTTAAGCACTATATTATTTATGATTTAGGCTATGAAAAATGGAGGACCTGTGTCAGCATTTGGCTGCTGCTGCTGGAGCCGCAGTGGAGGCTCTCACTTTTTCATTCTAGCACAGAGGCTTCATTACAGAACTGATAGATTGGATAGGGGAGGATTTTCTCGCCCACTAAATCTCTTCTTCTTGGTTCTCGCGTCTGAGTTGAGTCTCGTCTGCGCTGAAATCCTCTAACAGGTCTTATTATACAAACGATCTGATCTGAGCTCTTATAAGCTTCAGAGGATCCAACGGGTTACGATTTCAAGTTATATGTGTTAGTACACTGATCCGACATAACATTATAACCACAGACAGGGGAAGGTTTTCAATGTTACCTGTCAGTGGGCGGGACGTTTTGTCCTGAGGTTGATGTTGGGAGCATGAAATGTGGATAAGCCAAAGGATGAAACTGTGATGGTCAGAGAGGAGGATTGTACTACTGCACTACAAACCGCTGGTTCTGGTGGTGAATGCTGGTTCTGGTGGAAAGAAAATAAATACACAATATTACTCTGGTTTTAATGTTATGGCTGATCAGGTTATGTGACTGTTTTCCAGATAAGACTATTAAGTTGTGGAAGGTGAGCGAAAGAGACAAAAGACCGGAGGGATACAACCTGAAGGATGAGGAGGGTCGCTTCAAGGACATCTCCACTGTTACCTCACTCCAGGTATCTGTCTGTCTCTCTCACTGACATCTGTCTGTCCCTCTCACAATGTTCAACATGTCTAACCTTCAGTCTGTTTGTCTGTCACATTGTCTGTAGTCTGTCTAACTGTCCAGCTGTCTCTCTGTTTCACTGTCTGTCTTTCACTGACGGTATATCTGTCTGTCGCTCTCTCTAACTGTCCCTCTTTCTGTCTGTCTGTCTTTCTGTCTTTCTCAATGACTGTGTTCTCGTCTCTCTCTCATCTCTCTCTCAGATTGTCTTTCCATCTTTATCACTTTCTGTCTGTCGGTCTCTCTCACTGTCGGTTTTCTTCCTCTTTCACTACCCGTCTCTCTAACTGTCTGTCTAACTGTCTGTCTAACTGTCTGTCTAACTGTCTGTGTGCCTACATTCAGTCAGTTGTGTAACGTGAATCTGGGTCAGTAGGTACAGACGTGTTTGCATGTGCAAAAATGGGTCACTGGCACACTGGTGTGAGTGTAGATGGTGGGGGATGCTGGTGGGGGATGCTGAGGGGGATGCTGAGGGGGATGCTGAGGGGGATGGGGGGGCACAGCAGCAGCACAGCACAGCATCTGGTTCTCTGTTAGTCAACCTATCGGTGTTTTCACTGTGAGTGACTGGTAATCTGATTACATCAGTGCCTGTTACCACGCTGTAGTGTGTCTCTGTGGAGAACATGGTGGAGGTGGAGGTGGAGGTGGAGCTCCAGCCGTGCCGTCTGCTAATAAGGACACACGTTTAACCTTTGCATGAACACATGAATCATGCAATGAATTTGTGTCTTCATGCCTGTGTGAAGATATAAACCGAAGCCAAATGATCAAACATAAATCATCAACTGATTTTCTTCCATCAGGCGAGAACATTAGGATTCTCGCTGTGATGTCATCATTAATGTCAAATGGTGGATTAAATACCACTTAATGACAGGGACCATCTAACCTACGCTGCTTTATGGAATGTCAAACTTCTCTCTTTGAGGTGCCGGTGTTGAGGCCCACCGACCTGATGGTGGAGGTGAGCCCTCGCCGAGTGTTCGCCAACGCCCACACCTACCACGTCAACTCCATCTCCGTCAACTCCGACTACGAGACCTACATGTCGGCCGATGACCTGAGGATCAACCTCTGGAATCTGGACATCACCGACCGCAGCTTCAGTATCCTTGTGGGGGCGGAGGAGGAGAACGCACGCGCTCGCAGGCAGCAACGGATTTAATAAAGCAATCAATTCTCTCAATGCAAACACCACTTGGTTGTAAAGAATTGCAGAAAAATCCCACATGGCGGGGGAGGGGGATATTATTCTTGGGTAGTAAAAGTGCTTCACCATGAATAATTCAGAGGACTCATGAATATTTCTGCCTCGTCCTGAGTTGGAATCTTACGCCGCAGTCGTTTCTCCGGCGCTGGGAGGGATTCTAATATTACCATTGATCAGAGTATGGAATTACTTTCCTCCCAACAATACCAGCCGGAGAAATATCTTTATTGGTTTGTTTCAGTTCCCCTGTAAATATTTACACTCTGCTGCTTATGGATGCAATCCCATACCAGAAATAGTGACTCACATTTACTGAATGTTGGCAAGTTACATGGTTTCACAAAAGAATTTTCAATAAATTAGAAGAGTAATGATAACTGAATACTTTGAAACCAAAGTTTTCCATGTTTGATTTACTAAACACAATTATGTTGTTTTTACTGAAGACGGTCATGTTGAATTTAATAATCAAAGTTAGGTTTAATTTACTGAAGACTATTAGGTAACATGTTCTAAACGCCATCATGTTGATAAATTAAAAAATAATGTATCAATTAGTTATTAATTAAAAACATTTCTTTTAACTTACTTAACATAATTAATGTTGCATGTAGTAAACACAATTATATTGAATTTAAGTAAATTCAACGTAGCTTGTTTAACATAATTCTATCCCATAATATGTGATTCTTACATTTTTATTAATGATTAAAAAAAATGCTATTATTTAGTTTGTCAAACAGAAAAGAGAAAAAAGTCATGTGAGGCAAAGAGCAACCATGTTATATTTTCTTTATTTACCGAACACAATTCTGTGATCCTAAAACCTTTTACTGTCACATTCATGAAATTAAAGGCCAAAGATGTAACTGAGGCCGTAGTTCCTCTCTGAGGCCGTAGTTCCTCTCTGAGGCCGTAGTTCCTCTCTGAGGCCGTAGTTCCTCTCTGAGGCTGTAGTTCCTCTCGGAGGCTGTAGTTCCTCTCTGAGGCTGTAGTTCCTCTCTGAGGCCGTAGTTCCTCTCTGAGGCCGTAGTTCCTCTCTGAGGCCGTAGTTCCTCTCTGAGGCCGTAGTTCCTCTCTGAGGCTGTAGTTCCTCTCGGAGGCTGTAGTTCCTCTCTGAGGCTGTAGTTCCTCTCTGAGGCTGTAGTTCCTCTCTGAGGCCGTAGTTCCTCTCTGAGGCCGTAGTTCCTTTCTCAGGCTGTAGTTCCTCTCTCAGGCTGTAGTTCCTCTCTGAGGCTGTAGTTCCTCTCTGAGGCTGTAGTTCCTCTCTGAGGCTGTAGTTCCTCTCTGAGGCCGTAGTTCCTCTCTGAGGCCGTAGTTCCTCTCTGAGGCTGTAGTTCCTCTCTGAGGCTGTAGTTCCTCTCTGAGGCTGTAGTTCCTCTCTGAGGCTGTAGTTCCTCTCTGAGGCCGTAGTTCCTCTCTGAGGCCGTAGTTCCTTTCTCAGGCTGTAGTTCCTCTCTCAGGCTGTAGTTCCTCTCTCAGGCTGTAGTTCCTCTCTGAGGCTGTAGTTCCTCTCTGAGGCTGTAGTTCCTCTCTGAGGCCGTAGTTCCTCTCTGAGGCCGTAGTTCCTCTCTGAGGCCGTAGTTCCTCTCTGAGGCTGTGGTTCCTCTCTGAGGCTGTAGTTCCTCTCTGAGGCTGTAGTTCCTCTCTGAGGCTGTAGTTCCTCTCTGAGGCGGTTCATAACACGGATGAAAGGATGAATGACTGATGAACTGTTGAATCTGTACGGTCGTCTCCTCTCCTGGTTCTTTCCTGAGCGACGGCGTCTCAGATATCGTGGACATCAAACCGGCCAACATGGAGGACCTGACAGAGGTGATCACCGCCGCGGAGTTTCACCCCCACCACTGTAACCTGTTTGTCTACAGCAGCAGCAAAGGAACCCTCCGCCTCTGCGACATGAGAGAAGCGGCGCTGTGTGACAAACACTCCAAACGTGAGTCAACCTGCTGAGAGCCTGGACGTCTCATTCCATCTCTCCAGAAGGATCCTCAAACATCTCTCTCTCTCTCTCTCCCCCGCCCTCTGTCTCCTTTTTTTCCCTCCTTCACCTCCTCCAGTGTTCGAGGAGCCGGAGGACCCCAGCGCTCGCTCCTTCTTCTCTGAAATCATCTCCTCTGTGTCCGACGTCAAGTTCAGCCACAGCGGCCGCTACCTGCTCACCAGAGACTACCTGACTGCAAAAGTCTGGGACCTGAACATGGAGAGCAAACCTCTGGAGACGTACCAGGTGTGTGACTGACCTCGTGCAAGAAACAAGGAACAGGATGTTCCGGCATTTCCTATGATTTTTACTCAGAATCAGCTCAGAATTCTTGTCTCCTGATCCGCTAACTTCTATTGGTGTGTTTTAAGAGCGCCTTAAAACAAATCTTAAAGATACAGTGGTTATAATTTAGGGGTATCTCTTTGAATAAATTAAATCTAATATTCATAACTATGATTTTGAAAAATAGGTTTTTGGGGGGGGGGGTTTGTTCTTTATTTCTAACATTAGTTAAAAGCAGCACAGTAGTTTTGCACTGCTGCCTCCCAGCAAGAAGGTACCGGGTTCGAATCCACCTCTGTTGGCCTTTCTGTGCAGACGTTGCATCTTCTCCCCGTGTCTCTGTGGGTTCTGTCCCGGAACTCCGGATTCCTCCCAAAGTCCAAAAACATATAATATAGGTGAATTGGCGACTCTAGGAGTGACTGTGAGCGTGAGTTTTTTTCCTTGTACGTTTACTATAACTATAATATGTCTTTGCGTGCGTGTGTGAATGTGTGCGCTTGTGCTTGTGTGTGTGTGTGTGTGTGTGTGTGTGTGTGTGTGTGTGTGTGTGTGTGTGTGTGTGTGTGTGTGTGTGTGTGCTCACCTGATGTTTGTGGGCCCCTGGGGCAGCCAGTAGTGGGAGATTGAAGCACTGGAGCTATTTATAGTCGGCCGAGTCTCCACTCATAAAGTGGAACTGGAAGGAGGGAAGCCTCACCCAGCGCCCCACACCGAGATCTGCAATGCAGCACCGAGAGAGAGAGGGAGGATGAGAGAGAGAGAGAGAGAGAGGGGTGTTAAGAGAGGAATGACCAGAGAGGGTTGTAACTTGTGAGCACCGGAGGCCAAAGAGTGGATTTCAGAGCTGAATTTGCTGAAAGCTCACTTTCAGTCCTGCTGGAAAAGAACTGAAAATAATCGCTGAAGGACGAAGCTCCAAATCAGAGATTGTGTAAAACAGGACAAAAAAAATCCACTTCATGCTGACGCTGGATCATTTCACTCAGAGCAGAGAGACCCGCAGGGCAACATCTAAATGTCAGTGTGTGTGATGTACAACCATGTGGCGTTCTCAGCTCCACCATTTATTGATCTCCGCTGACTGTAAGCAGAACGTAGACAACAGGAATCTGAATGCAGCCTGGAGGCTGGAAGAAGGTTCACTGCAAAAATAGTCTGTGGAAAAGTCCGGTAAAAACCAGTCAGACGACAGTTAAAGACAGTCTGTCGCCATTTTTGATACGGGGAAGTATCTTATACGAAGAACAGTAAATATCATTTATTATTTACAGTCTGAATATGTGTTAAACACAGAATTTTAACGTACAAATTCAAACCTCTGGTAAAATCAGCATATTTGTGTCACCAACAAGTCATTAGCATAAAAGTATTGTTCTGTCCAAATGACAGACTTCAAGTGTAACAATTTAGGAAGATCATCGCATCATTTCTACCAAAAGAATTTTAAAAAAGAAGGTAAATATTTGTGAAATAATGTTGATTTCCAGGTTTCAAAAATCTGAATTTATTATTATTTACAGTATTATTTATCATAGACTAACTGAAAACAGGTTATTTGATTTATGGTAATTTACCGTGATGTCTTTTATGTGCAAGATAAAATCCTGGGAAGTACAGCTGCCTGTATTTGACTCTTAATGAGATTTTTTCTTTTTCTCTGTACAGTGTGTACCTTTCTACCCGTTGCATCATCAGACAGACGCTGTGCTGACTCAGGCATCATTAGTGTGTGTGTGTGTGTGTGTATGTGTGTGTGAGTGTGTGTGTGTGAGTGTGTGTGTTTTCATACCCGTTGAGTGTTTGGATTTTGATGATATGGAGAAGAAGTTGGATTAAAACGATCTCTCGGCTCAGGTGTTTCACACGATTAGAGTTGTCTTCAGGGAGGTTCCGGTTACAACCTGCCCACATTTGTAATATGTTTTGTCTGCGATGAGCATCAAATGTCTTTGTGTGTCTCCATCTCCTGCTTCACCTTGACTGGTTGGGTACCTGTAGAATAGTCGGTGTAGACCAGCTCTTTCTGGAACATGCCGATACAAAACATTTCTATCACTTGTTATAATTTTGCGAAACAGAAATTAAACTTAATTTGAGTAACATTAATTTGGAAACAGTCCCTTAACATCCCCTGAGAGGGGCGGGTCCACTTCCATGCTGTGCTGCCATGTTTGTACAGAAGCCGAGATCGGACCAACTGAACTCTGGTTCTAGAGAGGACTTTTCATGTTTTAGGTTGAAGTGGCAGAAAGACGATGACGAGACGTATCGCCTCTACAGACTGCTCCTTTAACGGCGTGGACTTGAATCAAGTTCAAATTGTGTTTGTTTTTTTTCCCTGCAGGTTCACGATTACCTTCGGAGCAAGTTGTGTTCCCTTTATGAGAACGACTGCATCTTCGATAAGTTTGAGTGTGCCTGGAACGGGTCGGACAGGTAAGACAAACGTGAAAAACATAAATATGTGGAGATGAGAAGTTGTAAAACATGTTTTTATAGTTTCTCAGGTGGTTTGGTACATGATGAAGAAAGCCACTCATCCTTCCTCTCCTCTTCCTCTCTCCAGCGTGATCATGACTGGAGCCTACAACAACTTCTTCCGCATGTTTGACAGAAACACCAAACGCGACGTCACTCTGGAGGCGTCGAGGGAGAGCAGCAAACCCCGGGCTGTCCTGAAGCCGCGGCGAGTCTGCGCCGCCGGAGGGAAGCGCCGAAAGGACGACATCAGCGTGGACAGCCTGGACTTCACCAAAAAGATCCTCCACACCGCCTGGCATCCCAGCGAGAACATCATCGCCATCGCCGCCACCAACAACCTGTACATCTTCCAGGACAAACTCAACTCTGAGCTGCACTGAGGGGAGGATGTCAGCGGTGGATCGCAAACAAGTTTACACTTCATCACGGAGCTACGCCAGAATGTGCACAACTTTAGACAGGAAGACGGCGTCCACAAATCACACACACACACACACACACACACACACACACACACCTAGGTCTGCTCTTTGACCTCCGCCCCCAGCCTCCCAGAACTTATCGGATGTAGAAAGGGCTAGAAGAGGGCCAGGCTGGTTGACAGGATGGATTGTAGATTGGGAAACAAATTGCAAGCTTCTGGATCGAGTTGGATTGTTTGGGGATAACCTCCCGTCAACTGGACAGACGTTTATGTGTGTTTTTATTTATTTTATTTTTTTCACGTCCTTCCTGTCTGTATCTGTCAGCTCCACTAGATCCATCCCCATCCCCTGCTACTGCGCTGGTTAAAACCCTTTCATTTCCTTCTCAACTGTCAGGCTGGGCACATTTTGAGTCCCTACTTCTAACTGAATACTAGTCCTACGCTGTCGTCCCCGACAGCAAGGGTATACTCCTGAAAAGCCCCCAATCCACTGCGTTGTACCAGCAATCCCCCTGATTGCACTCCTCAAATTAAATGTGACTCATTAATCATCTCAAACAGTCAATATTGACTCAACCTGATTATATCTATGAAGTCAGCAGTCTGCTCTAGGATCACATCCCATAATGACTCCATAACGAAGATAAATACCGTTAACTAGTTTTCCTGAGCTCAGGAATAAAATGACTTCTGATTTCCTGGTGTCAATTCATATCAGCCAAATTAAGATATAATTGAAAGTTACGGAATAGAAACTTTGTTTTTCCACAGAAAACTCCCCCATAATGAGTTAAATATTAACTATTATAGGGAAATAATATATATAACAGATAGATTTGTTTGTGTAGACTCACATGAGCCAATCAGGACATAATCAGGCGTACGTTTGGGAAGTAATGGTACAAAAATGTTTTCTAGCAAAAAAGACCTAGTGAGTGAAATATGACCTCCAGGTTGAGCTGGAGAGTGTTGCTGGAGAGAGGGATGTCTTGAAATGCCTTCTTAACCGGTTGCCAATGTTACCTGATTCCGGCTAAGCGGAAGAAAATGGATGTATCTTTTTTTTTAAATACATATATATATATAATAAATATATATAATAAAAAGAGCTCCCCCTAGTGAGTAAAATCTGAACTATGATATAGATATATAGATATATATATCTATATATCTATATATCAAATTTGGACAAACCGGGACAATTGGTTGAAAAGAACTTTTTGAAAACGATTCCATCCTCTTTTCAGGAATAAAGGGTTTTAACCGCCGGCACTGATGAAAAGCGTAACCGTCTTATCTGATTCCACATCTGCTACACCACTTCTGCTTTACTTGATGATGCTAATGATGGTAACCATGACGACACCGACAATTTCAAATAGTGTGATCTTTAAGATGACGAACTCAGGACCCCTCCCGTTATCGCAAGTGCACCCAGACGCCTCAGTTCAGCGAGGAGAAACTTCTTCAGTCCTGAATGAAATTTTGCTCTAAAAACTAAAGACACGCCGTCAAATCTCTGCTCCACATGTCCTTTCATCTTTTCTACTTCTCAGATTGTGGATTTCTGCTTCTGCTCTTGGACTGCATTGTGCTCCACTTTGCCATTTAATACAGCTCAAGTGGATTAAATAATAAATATACACACAAATATAACGAAACGACTTCAACAATCGAGCAAAAAAGACGCTGCATGTGAAACCAGTTTAGCCTAGTTGTTTGTGAACCGACTGACTCGGCCGCCTTGTCAAACATTTAGACCCAGCTGTATAAAGGCTTCGGGGGCCCCGGGGGCCCCGTGCAGCACGAGTTCCCATAGAGGACTGAGCTCTCCTACCTTTATTTGTGTCTCTGGACACGGAAGCATGTTTACCAGTGTTCAGTCGGCACACGCTCTGAATGAAGCTCCAAGAATCAGTTTCTGTCTGGCTGAAACTGAGAACCGAGAACAGTGGAATGTTTTCATAATCGTTGTTCTCTTAAAGACTTAAAACCATCTAAGGGCCTAAATGGTGTGTGTACATACAAGCTCTGTGTTTGTTTTATTTTATATAAATAAAGGGACTTGATCATCGATGACGATGATTGCCCCCCAAAGCTGCAGCAGTACGAGACGATGCTTCCGTCTCTTCATCACCGATTGCGTTGCTACTGATGAGCAGAAGATTTTATTTTTCCAAACACAGTTAATCCTTTTCTTTACCCTTTATTTTGAAATCAGTTTTACTCCTCATCCAAAGCTCCACCTCGTCCGATGTTGACTCACACATTTCATGTTATTGTATGTTGAAGACATAAATAATGTTACCGTTTTTCTGAATAAAGATTTGAAGAAATTGCATCCAATGACCCGAAATCTCTGATTTTTTTTTATTGTATTACATTTGATGCCTTTATTTTGAAAATGTGCACACATCATAGCCTCATCCTTTTTTAACCCTGTCATTATTATACAAATTAGATATCTATGACATTTGAATAAGTTTGATTTATTGATTGACACGATGTCTCGGATGAACTTTTTATGCCTGTTTGATGAAATCATTCAAACAGATTTATTAAAAAAAACTTGATTTTACTGGTTTTATTTTGTACATAGCTGAACCAGTCTAATAACTGGTGACATTAATGTCTCCTGTTTAACAACCAATCACAGTGCTCCATACAAAAAAGAATAATGATTCATTTTATACTTTTTTTCATTGCTTCATGCTTTTATATTATGCTGGAGGTCATGTGGTCCGAGGCGCCACCTAGTGTCATTACACATGTATTACAGTTGGCAACAATATAATCTGGGATGTTAAATGCTGATAAGTGAAGATGATGGAAGGAGAACATGAAGAACTGATGAAGAAAAAATGAGAGAGGTTGAGAATTGTAAATCAGGAAATTCAAACGATCAGAAAGGATGACGTTAGAACAGTTTTAAAGGGTGAAGAGGTCAAAGAGTGGAATTGTGGGATTGTGGGAGGAAGTCTGGAGTGACAGAAGAATGTAAGAGTTGTACAGTATATGTATGAGAGCTGTGTGACAGATGTGCAGTTTGAGTGACTGATGGGTTGATGGTGGAGGTGGGACTGCACCAAGGATCACCTCTGAGCCCCTTCTCGGTTGCCCTGGATGTTGATGGACAGGTAGAGTTTAAGCTCTTAGGTCTTTCAGTCTCAACTGCTCAGAGAAACAGGGTGGAAAAGGGGGGAGAGTATACACAGTGGAGAAGGGTGTCAGGAGTTATCTGTGACAGAAGATTAGCAGCAGGAGTGAAGGGAATAGTATCCTAGATGGTAGTGAGGGCAGCTCTGCTGGAAGGGTGTTTAGGCACTGACCAAAAGACTACCCTTCCATCTAAGTCAAACCTTAAAATATTGTGTTAAAATTAACAAAATGCAAAATAATGTTAAATAAAAAACAACAACAAGAATGTATTTTCATCAGTTTATGGCTCACAGTGTAGAAAACAGCCTAAACCAAAAACACCTCATCAGTCACTCTGCAAATACGCAACTCATTAAATCTCTGCACAGCAGAGACACGAACACAGAAGGAGGAGAAAGAAATCAACGTGATAACTGCTCTGTGATGAATATAATTAAGTGAGATGCTGCTGAGCTTCTCCAGGGTATCGAAGGGAATTGTTCCCTCAAAAAGGAAAATGCATTACTTAAATATTTGAAAATCCCTCTACTGATGGAGTTGGGTGACATTTCCACATTAAACCTCTCTGGAGTTTTAAGACCTGTTGACTTAATTAAGAATGTAAAACAAGCAGCTGAAACTAGAAAGCACCCGGAGAGCAAAACACATCAGTTCCCAAAGTTGACAATCTTCCATCAATTTATGAGTGATTGCCAAAAAAAAGTGCACTTCTTCACAATGGTTCAGAAAAAGTTATCATGACATCATCTCGCGAGGTCATGACCTAACATCACGAAAATGTAATAATCTCTGGGATATGCCAAAACCTTCATACAAATATTTCATGCAAATCCATCAATTACTTTTTATGTTATCTTTGCAAAGAAATAGACAAACAAAAAGTTAAAAATAAAACCTCCTGAGTGGAAGTAAAAAAAAAAAGTGTTGTGAAATAGGGCTTTTTTTTTCAGCTTTTGATTAAAAACCCAGATTGGCTTCAAATGTTATGGGCATATGAACCCCGGTATCCGACATCAACCAACCAGAAAAGAACCGGATTCAGAACAAGAACTGGATTTTATATGATGAATTTTGGTTGATTTTAATGCCTTTTTTTTTTTAAACGTCAAAAACTCATTATTAAATACATCAATCTGAAATGTCGTGCAGTTGGACCATTTATAATATAATATATACTGTAAACGCCAAAGAACACATTTTGAGAGGTTAAAATAAAAAATAAAAAAGGAAGTATGAAGCGTTTATTAGTCAAAATTGACAAATGGTTAAATTCCACGGGCATAAACTACATCTGGAATTCCACACCACCGATGGAACATAAGGACATCCACATCAATCCAAAGGGAATGTTATTATTTAGAATGTTTCTGTAATTAGAAAGCGTCCTAAATAAAGCGATGTGATTGATTCTGATGACAATAGCGTTTATTTCTGACGTTCTTACTGCGGGTGTTTGGCTGAGAAAAAGCAAAAGCAAATTCAACAACAGAGAAAAGCAAATTCTTGCAGACTTCATCCAGTGGGAGTCAGGATGGACTGCAGATAGAAAATGATCCTCTAAAATCTATTAGATCACGGCGTTTCTACAGACGTGGTTCTTTTTCTGTTTCTTCTTTTTACCTTTTCTCCAGTTTCATTCTAAAACTTTGTTTTGTCAAAACTCCAGGAAAATTTCGCGGAGCTATAAACTCGTTAGCAGGTGGGTCGGAAGATGATGGATGGATTTTCATTTCTGGGTGAACAGCGAGTTTGGTATGATGCATTTGTAAATAATATTCCAAAGACAAGCGTTTCCAGATCATACACCATCACAAAGTGCGTAATGTTAAAAATGACTAAAGCGCCAGAGTGAAGGAAACCCAGCAAACTCCTTCTGTTATATATATTTAATATATTCACAGATGTCGGCTTGAGGCACGATGAGGTTCAGCTGATCAACAGGGAAGCTGTAAAATAAGATTCCACGATGCCGTGAAGCTGGATTATCATTTTCTACTCAACCATACTTAAAGAAATCCAACTGGATTTAGAAAAAAAAACTAATTGGTTCAATATGAAAGAATATGGGAGAACTTATGAAAACAGTAACAAAGAGAAGATTTTTGGTTTCTTTCAGGAGATGGAGTTTGATTGAAATGGATGGATCAACTTTTGAGTGCTAATAATTTGTGAAATGGTTCCTGACGAGGATTTGATTGAGAGAAGATGAAGGTGCTTGATCACAAAAGAGGATGGAGTTGTATGCAGGACTAATACAGAGTTCTGACAGAGTTGTTATTGTTTTGTTTTTTTGAGGTTAGGAGACTGTAACTGTATGTAAATATATATTCTGAAAGAGCAAAATAAAATCTTGCAGAAAAAGAGAAATGACTTTGATCAACAAACTGTGACTGGTGAAATTTAAATGAAGGGAAATGGATGAAATGCAGAACGGAAGACCGCCGAACGGTTGGTTTAACTTCAGTGTTCAGGTTTATAACTTATTCTTAACACAAAAAAAACCTTCAGAGTTTGAAATGTCAACTTTGCAGATGTCATTTCACTCCACAGAAGCGTATCGTTCCCACTTCAGACAATTTATACTCCTGTTTTTACGATTTCAAAACTTGGCTAGCTCGTTAATTCAGGAAAACCCCCCGTGTTTGAAGATCCGAGTGGTTACTTCAGGACAAAAGGGGCAGAGCATTTTTTCTAAGATGAATGTTAAACACTTACGTAGTTTTTCTGACACATTTTGGCTCAAAAGCGATAAGAATGCAAAAACACACACACACACACACACACGCTCAGCTTCAGACCAGGACCAATCACAAACTTCTGGTTATCACGCCGCCGCAGAATCATCTTAAGATTCTGCCAAGAGCAGCAACAATGGTATCATTGCCCTCATTGGACTCGTTTCCTACCCTCCCTCCTGTGGCACAGTTTCAGTCTCCGTCTGCGGGCGCTGCTCCAGCTGAGCGGTCAGGAAGGGGTTGAAGAAGAAGTCGAACCCAAACTGGAGGGCGTACCGGGCCGTGCGCCTCCAGTCGTGTTCTATCTTGCACTGTTTGCGGCTGGACACCAGGGCGCCGGTGCAGGACATGCAGTCAATCGCTTTCAGTTCAAAGACGGGCCACTTGGAGCCCAGACGGCCCTCCAGTATGGTGCTGAACTCCACCAGGCTTCCCGTTTTCAAGTGCAAGAGCACCGACTTGAACTCATTGCTGGCTCTCAGAACGATGTCCTTCGTGGCATCTTCGTCCTCTATGATGGTTCCGTTCTTGCTCTTCCTCTCCTGCGGCATTCCCATCGTCACCTCAAATTTGTATCGGTCGAAGCGTTTGATGTGGCAATCGTGCTTGGCCAGTTTTTGGAGTTTACAGAGGGGGTCTTCTGGGGGAGGAGCCGGCGCGGGCAGAGGTTGGGGCTCAGAAGTGGCCTTTTCGACCTCCTCGCATAACGGATACGGCTCTCCGTACAAGCAGCGCATCCAGTTCCCCACAAAAACCGGCAGCAGGTTGATGACTGAGTGTGGTCCGTTCTCAATGTCGGTCACGCGCACGTACTTGAAGCGTCCGGTCCAGGTGACGCGATGCCCTTCCAGGTGGGAGCAGAGAATCTGAGTCTGAGCCATGTTGGATTCTTTCCAGGCCGGTGGGCCGCAGATGTTGCTGTACTCCGGCCACGTCAGGGTGGAGTTATAGACCTTCATGCCTTCAGATCTGTAGACATACATCCAGCAGAAGAGCACCACCGCGCTGAGCCAAACCAGGATGAGCTTCACGACGCTGCTCCGTGACAACGAGCGGAAAACCACGATGGGGTTGAGGCTGAAGCGGGTCCAAAGCCTCAGGACGACAGGCACGAAACAAATGGTCAAGGTGACCACCATCTTGGTGACCTCCAGGGCTAGAAACCACTGAACTAACTGAATGATGAGCATCGCGGCGAGGCCCAGCGAGAGGACAGGAAGGGCGAACAGAAAGAGGAAGTAGCCAACGCTGGTGCGGATGAGTCCGATTGCAGTGGCGTTATTAAGGAGCACCAAGGTGAGTTCACACCAGGTGAAACAAACCAGGTACGGCACCAGACACAGGTAGGTGCCCTTGAAGCCTCTCAGCTGTGCCATACGGAAGAGGAGATAGAAGAGGTGTGCGTACAGAAGACACGGTATCCCTAAGTTCACCGCCATGATGTCACCCAGAGGTACGGTGATAAAAGTCACCCCACAGACCCGGAGGAACCAGAAGGAGTCCGGCAGGAGGAGCAGGAGCGAGCAGGCTCCGGAGAGGACCTCTGTGAGGAGGGCTTTACGAGCGAAGATCTGAGCCGAGGCATGGAGGCTGAGGAAGGCGGTGACGGTGAAGAAGAGAGCGACAGCAGCCAACTCTGAGCAGGGAATCCAGGACTTTTCAGCCACAGGGAAGGAAAAAACCACAAAGACCACCGACAGCAGGAAGTACCTGAAAACACACACAAGACGCATTTTTTTACATAGTTGTATGTATGTAAAAATATTTGCTTTATCACCAAAAGTTTTCTCAACTGTTCAATTTGGTCCAACGAGTCGAGGCGAGGAGTTCCATCTTCTTTATAAACCATATTCTATTTCCACTCCTATGAATATTTTCACTGGTTTGAGGATCTTTTTGGCAAAGAACAGTTTCAAAGAACTGATATAGATGGGAAGATCTATCTGATCTATATTTCTTCACTGTAATAGTTGCTATTCTGCTGATTTTGAAGGGGAGGGCTTTTGTAGAAAACACAGTTTTTCATCTGTAACTTATTAACCCTCGGTCTGATATTCAAGGAGATCCAACTTGTATTTGTTATATTTTACTGTAATTATTCCTACTTCACTCACTAAGGGCTTTTTTTTAGTGTGTGTGCAGAAATAACTGAAATAACTTCCCAACCATCAGTCCAGTCGTGTCTAAATGTGGCTCCTATGAATCGACATGAAGAAATCTGCCTTGTTTTATTGCTGAGCTCAGGAAAATCTAGTCATCTGACTTTATCTTCATCCTTGAGTCACTATGGGATCTGATCTCAGAGCAGACTGCTGACTTCATAGAAATAGTTAGGTTAGGTTAACTGTTTGAGATGCTGGTACAACGCAGGGGGTTGAGGACTATTCAGAGATAGAACTTTGCTGTCAGGGTTTAATATTTGAGTTTATTTTGAGAATCTTATCTTCAGCACATTTCTTTTGGTAGTTGGGGTAGTTTGAAAAAGTATATTGTTTGTTTTAAAACTTAAGTAAACACTGCAGGAAAACCTGAAGTAGATAAACCTGAACTTAACAAGCTAAGTATTTGAAAACACAGCGGAATAAACAGTGAGAAGAAGTCAAACTAGCGACAGAATGAATGTTACTTGACGTGGATTCATGTGAACACTCACAGATAAGGTTCCAGGTGGGTCCAGCCAAAGTTGATCTCAGCCTGCTCCAGATCCAGCCCCGGTTCAAAGTGAGTCAGCAGGTCCGTCAAAGCCCGGAAATTTTCCCACGCTTTGGAATTCTGTAAGAAAACACGGTTATTCATTTCTGTCTATTTGCACCTCTAAGGTTAAAGTACATGACGTCAACTGTACTCAAACACAGAGCAGAGGCTCCGAGAAAAACATTCAGGCAAAGCAACGCAAGTTCAATATGGCCCAAATCAAAATACAGGACGATACGGAGCTGTGAAAAAGTACAGAACCTCCAATTAGTTCTTGTAATGAATGTGTGTATCTCACACTGAATTGGATGGAGTGGGTGGAGAAAAGTGTCAAGAGTTATCTGTGACAGAGGAGTGACAGCAGGAGTGAAGGGAAAGGGTTAAAAGATGGTGGTAAGGGCAGCTCTGCTGGATTTGTTTAGAGACGTTGGCTCCGACCCAAAGACAGGAGGCAGCGCTGAAGATGTTCAGATGGTATTCAGCACAGGGCCCGCTTTAGGTGGCCCGGGATGACTTTTCATTACTGAAAGAAACATTTTGTGGTCTCTAACAGAGAACTTGCAGGAGAATGTCAGAACATCGGTCTATGGTCCGAGTGGAACTGGGTCATACAGCAAGACAACGAACCCTTGCTCAAAAACCATCCAATCTGGCAGCACCAAAGCAGTTCTGTTAAAGAAGAGTGGGCCAAAATTCCACCAGAGTGACTTCAGAGACTGATCTCCAGTCATCAGGTTTCTGTTGAAGGTCCAGCTAGCCATTAAGTTCAGGGGTCGAATACTTCTTCACACAGGCGCTTTTGGTTTCGGATTTCCTTTTCGACTTATCATATCTGATAGAACTGCCTGCAGAACCAACACAGAAAAACTGAAGAGGAAACTAGAGTGTGGGGTCCAATACTTGTCCACAGCACTGACCTGAAACACCCGCAGCGTGCAGATGACCATGGAGAAGAAGGAGAGGTAGAACACCAGCAGAGGGATCACAAAGACGAAGAACTCCACTGTCAGGTTGGAGATGATGAAGAAGAAGATGAGAGCGTTGACGTGGTGGGTGGGGATCAGGGTGCTGAGCCACTGCATGCCAGCCCTCGAAGCCCAGTCGATGAGGTGCTCCTTGATTTCCAGCAAAGCAAAGAGTGGGAACTTCAGCAACTGGAAGGAAAAGAAAAGCGTCAAAGTAATGCCAAAACCAAATCAAGTTTTACTTCTTTAACATTTAACAAACAGCCGGTTCCTTCCGTATGATACCTTCTGATGTAAGGGCAGTTCATCCGGATTCTTCACGACTACATCGTCGTCGTCGTCATCATCACCTCCTGCTACAGCCATGATGGGGGGAGGAGCTATGCCCTGAGCGTACTTCTTGGTCATCTCCACAAAGTCCTCAAGACCGACATGGGAGGTGGCTGCAGATCCGACACACAGGAGACACATGACTTTAACTTCACAAAAAAACAAACAAACAACAAAAACAAACCAATGCTTTTCTGACATTAAAGCTCTGAAACATGAGTAAATAAATAAAAAAATTCTGATTTTATTTTCATGTTTAAAGGCTTTATTTTATTTTTTAAATAAATCTATTTATTTTATTATTTTGGGTGAGAGAGTTTTTTTAGTTTGTTTTTTAAAGGACTTTAACTAGATTTATTCTGAAATTAAATCCCTCAAACAAGAATAAATTAGATCATGGGGAGTAAATCATCTTTTTTATTCATGTTTCAGGGCTTTTTTATAATTTTTTAAATAGATAAATTTATTTTATTATTTTGGGTGAGAGAGTTTTTTTAGTTTGTTTTTTAAAGGACTTTAACTAGATTTATTCTGAAATGAAATCCCTCAAACATGAATAAATTAGATCATGGGGAGTAAATAATCTCATTTATTCATGTTTCAGGGCTTTTTTATAATTTATAATTTTTTAAATAAATGTTTTAATTTTATTATTTTGGGTGAGAGAGTTTTTTTAGTTTGTTTTTTAAAGGACTTTAACTAGATTTATTCTGAAATTAAATCCCTCAAACAAGAATAAATTAGATCATGGGGAGTAAATCATCTTTTTTATTCATGTTTCAGGGCTTTGATTTCAGAATTTGTTCTAAATCAAAGTCCATTAAAAAAAAACAATGAACCCCTCCGAATAAAAAAAATATCATCATATAAGATTATTTATTTACTCCCCATGAACCCAGCAACGTAAGGGTCACAAATCAGTGTAGTAGTACTGGTCAAACCTCTGTGTTAACCCCAAAAGGGAACAACCGAAAGAGGAAGAAGAAGATTTATTCACTCCCCATGAGTGATGAGACGGACAGACAGATATGTTGGAATCATCTTTACCTTCACTGGTGACCATCGTCTCCAGGACTCTCCTCTGTTTCTTGGCAGAGCTATTGAGCGGGCCGGGGCAGATCGGTTTGCCTATAGAAACAAAAGAAGAAGATAAAAACAAGAAGCATTATTTAAGACAGGAGGAGTAAACTAGCTCTCCTGCTTCACAGCTGTGATGAGAAATAACACGTACCCGGCTCTGTGTGCACGTGTTCTACGTTTTCCAGCATCTCAGAAACCGCCACCGTCTTCTTTTTCTCTGGGTTCAGCTTCCAGTACATCAGCAGAGCGGCTTTCCTGACTCCTCTCTCAAAACGTGTCTCCGTGCACAACTTCTTCACCTCCTCAAAGTTCTCCAGAGTGATGCCTGAAAACCAAGAAGGTATGAGTCTGAGGATCGACCAACAGAACTCCCCATGAGGGAATCAGGAGCAGGTGCTGCTACCTTTCCTTGAGACGAGGCACTGCTGCAGCAGTTTGACGGCGTCCTTGCGGCCTTGTTTGGCGGCCTGAATGAGCCACGTGACGGCGGTGCAACTGTTCAACTCCTCGTCTCTTTCGTCTGCCAGCGCCAGAAAGTAGCGTCCCATCTACTCACACACAATCACACACTCAGACGCGCAAGGTCAGCATTTCTGTGACCCTCATGACCCGTCCATCTCATCAATAAGGCACTCTAGAACAACACTCATCATCACTTTGCTGACGTGTTCCGAGCTCGCCGTATGGCCACGAGAGGCGTTGGAATACGAAACGCGTTCACTGACCTTGGTCTGAGCTTTAGCATCTCCCGCCTTTGCTTTCTCCCCCAGATCCTCCAAACTGGCCTCTTCCTCCTCCAGGTCTTCAGAAGGAAACAGAAAATTATTTTCTGAACACTCGACAGGAGGTTTTACGAGTCTTATCATATACCGATGAGCCAAAACATTAAAACCATGTGCCTAATACGGTGAAGCCCCTTTTTTGCTGCCAATACAAACTCTGTGATGCACGGTGACTTCAGCCCGACACCTTTCTACCAGAACAGCAGCAGCTTTAAATTTTTCAACAGTTTGTGCGACAGTAGCTCTCCTGTGGGATCAGACACATGACATGAAGTCTTCACTCCCCTAGTGCTTCAGTGAGCCGTGTGTGGTTCACCGGTAATCCTTCGCCAGACCACCGGAGACCAGGAACACCCAACAAGACCTGTAGCTCTGGAGAAGATCTGACACAGCTGTCTAACCATCACAATCTGGTCTTTGTTTGTCAAAGATCCTCAGATCCTTATGATCGCCTTTTTTTCCTTTTTCTTACATCAACTTTGATGTTGGAAGCAAATGCTGACTTGCTGCTTAATATATCCCAACCACTGAAAGGTAACCATGGTAACTAGATTAAAAAAGCTTATTCCTACTTTACCAGCCACTGGTTGTTATGTTATGGTTGATCTTACATTCAAATTATTTATGATATAATTTGAATGTATATAACCGCTTTCCTTACAGAACCTGAGGGCGGTACTGTTGAATGTCAGAAACACAACTTGTGTCCACTAGGGGGCGAGCTTTATAACTTTGACTGTGTCATGTATCAATATTTTCATTAAAATCCAACATTGTGCACAGAAAAGAAAAAAAATCACGAACTACGTCCATGTCGTGTCTAACGGGGGCTTTTTTGTAGTTAGAACAGGAAATATTTCTAAACGTGTCTTATAGGAAGAAGACGTAGGTGACAAAAAAAAGTCAGTGCCGGTTCAGCGATCCTTCCAAAATAACTGTTGGTTTAGTTCAGTCGGCTGCTGCTGCTGGTTCCCTGACGTAACACCCGCACTCATACAGAGATGCACTCTGTCTCCCATATTTACATTTATGCTCCACATTCTTATTGTATTCTGTTCAAACATAAATAGAAAACATGGATGGAGGCGTGTCTTCTGAAAAAGGGGCTGTTATCAGTCAGATTTAAAAAATCGTCCATATTTGATTTAATGAGGTGTTAGATTTCACAATTTGAAGGAATATTCCATATTTGCGTATTTAGAAGTCACTGGAAAGCCATGCATGCATTAAAAATGTGATGGCCCCACTGGAAGAGAAACTCTAAATGAGGGATAGGGTTGATATGATCTTTGAGAAGATAAGGATGACACAGGTTATTCTGCTGGGTTAGGAGAGAGGGAGTGGCTGATTTTCATGTCTTGGTAAATATCT
Organism: Lophius americanus; assembly: GCA_037951165.1. NCBI lineage: Eukaryota > Metazoa > Chordata > Actinopteri > Lophiiformes > Lophiidae > Lophius > Lophius americanus. Next base: position 58,807 of record JBBDHG010000313.1, read on the forward strand.
TCGGTTGTCATGGAGAAACACGACATGGGGAGTGTCTGCTGCTCTGATTGGTGGAAAACAGAACCGTGTGTTAAAGATTTTTGGAATCGAATGAGTAGATCTGAAGGTCACCTGGTCCTGGTGTGAGAGGAGGATGTGGACTTTTGGCAGCAGGTCCAGCAGCTGTGGATCCTGTTGGGGAATTTTCCATAGAGGCTGCATTAAGCTGAGACCTGCCCACCTGTGAGGGCGTCCTGATGGGCTGGCACAGAGGGGAGGGAGGAGGCGTGGACTGGGAGGAGGAGCAGGTGGAAAGCCCCGGAGACGTCCGCGGAGAGGCAGCGGAGGGAGAAGACGAGGGCGTGGTCGGGGGTGTTGACATGGTGAGTTTTTGCTTCGGTCGATCTGAGGTTGGCGCGATGGTAGAGGAGGATGAGCTGGTTGGGGCAGGTTCTGTCCTCTGGGTGGAGGAAGACGAGGGACAGATTCTGGGTTTTGCTGGGTTGTCAGTCAGCGATGGTTCCATGGCTGAAAAAGGCATCAGGGAAACTTCATCACAACCAGAAGCACTGAGAGAACACAAACCTCCACCAAGGCACAACACGATATCCTAAAACTGTCCATTAGTTGCTACGTAAGAACACATCCTCTTTTCATGCAGCTATGACTGAGACTCCTCTTTAATCTTCTCCAAAAGACATAATAATTTTGATTAATATAAAACAGGGTGTGGCAGGAGTAGACAAGTTTCCTGACAATTCAACATCAAGTTAGGAACATAGGGTTAAGACTTACAAAAACCGTACAAAAACAACTGAATCTGATGAACAAATGACTATAAAAAAATCACGTAAAAGTTGCTGAACGGTGAACTACTAAAGCCACAGTGTAATCAGACACCTGTGGCTCTCAAAATAGTGCCAGAAGATTAAAACTGGTCCTTAACATTCTACTGTATGTGCAAAAACACATTTGATTTTAGTATAAATTGATTCACCTACTAAAAAGTTTTTTTTTATTTTCTTGGGGAAGTTAATCTGTCTGCACAGTCTATACATCAGATATGACCATGTGAGCCCCCCGGGACGCTATAAATAGAAGGAGACATCCTTGTATCGGCCATGGTGGGTCATGTTGCAGTTTAAGGAACCCTCTTGGCGAGCAGCAGGTCTTTCCAATGACACAGATGTGTAACCTGCTATAAAGAGACTGTGGGGGCTTTAACTCAACCCCTACATGAGACTGTGGGGAATCTGTGCAGCTTCTTCAGCAGCAGACTGCTCCACCCGCGGTGTAGGCGAGTGCTGCCGCAGGTCCTTTGAGCCAGACAGCAGCCTGGAGTGTTCAACAGCTCACTGCGAAACTCTGTTGTGTCTTAAACTCTGGAAATCTATACTCTATTTCCTCCAATTCATACAGGACAGATGTTTGGACAGACAGATGTATAGATAGGTATATAGGTAGTTAGACAGATGTCTAGATGATTGGCGTTTATCGTATCTGTACCTTGTATTTATTCTTTAATTTCCTTAATAGAAATATGTATTTATGTGTGTATTTCAATTTTTACTCTTTATCATATATGTTGGCCCGTTTATGTGTGTTACTATATATATTTATATATGCATAATATTTTCGTATTATATGTACTCTATGTATATTTCAGAATTTATATTTTACATTATATTTTCATTGACACTTTCACTTTCTCACGTTCTTCTGCTGCTCCAACATCTTAATTTCCACAATGGGGGCTGATAAGGTTCTTTTGACAGAATCCATCAGAACCACATCTGCTGGATTAGACACAAATAATCCTCATAATGATTCTACTTTAGTTTAACTTTGATAAAAGTCTTCCACTGGTTTTATGTGAACGGTGTTTAACAGACAGCTTAAATAACTAGAGGTGTTGCAGCTAATGCTAACCTTCATGTTCTCTTTACATATGTCAATGTATTTGCCGGCTCACCTTTACCACGAAAAACACCGCTTTGTGTAGAATCCTCTAAATGGAAAAATGTGGAAAATTATCTCACTTTCTTCGACATTTGTCGTCCCAACTCATTCTCGCCTTTTGTTTTTGTGAAAAACCTGCCTGTTAGCTGACTGTGAGACCAAATTCCAAACACTCTGCTGCTCAGAGGATCCGCCCACTTTGTGTTCTCCGTGCTGTGATTGATCAAAACTGATGACACACTATAGTTTCGCGAGATTTGATTGGTTGAAAGGCAGGAAGCACAAATGCTTCTTCTCGCCGTACTATGTGAAATTTGGTGGCATCTAGCGGTGAAGTTACCGTTTGGAACTTTTTATTATTTTTATCATTACATTAATTATTTTAACACACGTTGTAAATAACATAAAATTGTAAATACCAATAAAGTATCATCATTATAAAAATATTTGCCACAAAAGAGCAAAGCATGAGTAGACAAATTAAAATAGAAAATATTGAAAGAGCACAAAACACCGCAGAGACACAATAGTCCCCAAAGTAGACATTACTGTGATCAGAATCAATTAGATTTCTTTATTTAAGAAATATTTTTTCAATATTTACTTGTTTCAAAATAATTATTCTATTTATTTGACTTCTTGCAGAAACGTAATAAAATGTTTCTACCAGAAGATGGCAGCAAATTACGTTTTTTTTTCTTTATTCGTGAAAACTATTTCTGTCCACATTTTACATCTTTTAAAGGAAGAAAATCAAAATTGACACGCATTTTGATCTGCCTGGAGCATATTTTTTTGCCATAAAGAATTTTTACTTACCACTGTAACTCATTCAAATGCAAATACAATTACCCTTGCAACATGCATAACAAACAGAAAAAAACCCAAAATGGCTTTGGCTGTCCCCAACGTGGCTTTTTGAGCATCCGCCCATGTTTTTGACATGAAGGAGTAAAGGTATAGGGCAGGTGCGTATGAAAAGTTATGCAGACACTTCTCAGTCAGTCATAGTTACTGTACTTATAAGACACCTATGATTTATTTTATTGTATTTAATTTCCAATGTGTAGGGACGTCTGTATGGTCAAGTGACTGCATGTGACCGCTGTATGTGAGAAAGAAACAAGGAAGGAGGAATTATAGCTTCTTCACAATATCATTTAGATGTTGATGCTGTAATGGCTGGATACAGGCATAAACACACACATGGACTTGGTATAGTTTTTAAACATATTACCCACACACATAATTATAATAATAATAATAATACATTTAATTTATAATTCCAGTGATAACCATTGGCTTTATTGTTTCATTACACTGCAATAAACCATTTTACATGAGACGTATAAAATACGCACATGGTGAAAATGCAGACTAATGATGAGAAAGATCACCTTCAGAGAGAAAAATGTATTAAAAAAAACGCACACAGAAACCCAGAATTTTGTCATAGATGTCAGAAAGAAAGCATGACAACATTTAACCTCGTTCATCAAATTTAATTTTCAAAATAAATAAACGCTATGGAACAGACTTGCTGTTCAAGTTTACAAGCAAATTATTGATCAGTTGTAAATAAAGGATTTTAAATAGACGTTGAAACGTTTAATTCATATTTAATGAAAGCAAGAATTGAAGAAAAAAAAATTCTTACACAAAAAACAGACAAAGCGAAAAGAAAAGGTCCCTATTGCACAACGGATGAATGGGAATAAAATGTTTTCCTTGTGCCCGGTAGGCAATCTACTAACCCTGAATCTGCACATTTGTGGACGCATACAAAAGCCGGCTCAATGACATCACCTCTATATAGAAAGCCACATGTAAGTCTGGACAGAAAAGTTTGATAGAATACTAACCAAAGCATGATTAAAGAAATGCCAAAGATAAAACCTCATCTTTAAATAGAGATAAAAATAATGAAGTAAACTTCTGGGGCGGCTGTAACTCAGTGGGTAGAGCAGCAGTCTGCCAATCGGAAGATCAGAAGGTGGCTGGTAAGAGATAATAAACAGATGTTACTAAATATATATACAGGTGATACTAAATATATATACAGGTTCTACTAAATATCAGTGTCGAACCGTGAGTTTTCAATCTGGGCCTTCAGGTTGTGTTAACAAACATCGATGACTATTTTGTGGTCGGCGCCTAACTGGTAGCAGAAAGTGACATCCATGCATTACCGGCAAGTCATTCACACACAGTATTATACAAATACAATCTTGCTCACCTGCATATGAGAGGCTATGCTTCACTAATTAAAACACAGAAAAGTATTGTTTTAATGCAAACCTTGCAATAGTACTTTCTCATCAGAGTGAATGTTTCTCATGTGGCGTGTCATTTGACCTTTCTGTCCGAAATCCTTCCCACATGTTTTACAGACAAACGGCTTCTCACCTGTGTGAATTCTCATGTGGACTTTCAAAGAGCATAATAATTTGAAACCTTTCGCACATGTTTTACAAACAAATGGCTTCTCCTCTGTGTGGGTTTTCATGTGTTTTATCAAAATACCTTTTAGTGTGAAATCTTTCCCACATGTTTTACAGACAAATGGCTTTTCGCCTGTGTGGGTTCTCATGTGGTTTTTCAATACATTTGCATATTTGAAACTGTTCCCACATGTTTTACAGACAAATGGCCTCTCACCTTTGTGGACTTTCATGTGGGTTTTTAAACTACTTTTTTCTCTGCAACCTTTCCCACATGCTTTACAGACAAATGGCTTCTCACCTGTGTGGGTTCTCATGTGGATTTTCAATGCAGTCATATGTTTGAAATCGTTCCCACATGTTTTACAAACAAATGGTCTCTCATCTGTGTGGGTTCTCGTGTGGGTTCTCAGATGACTACTCAGCCTGAAATCCTTCCCACATGTGTTACAAACATATGGCTTCTCACCTGTGTGGGTTCTCATGTGTTGTTCCATTTTATTATATCTGAAACCTTTTCCACATGTTTGGCAAATATAAGGCCTCTCATCTGTGTGGGTTCTCAAGTGGCCCGTCAATGCACTATTCTGTCTGAAATCCTTCCCACATGTTTTACAGACATGTGGTCTCTCACCTGTGTGGATTCTCATGTGGTGCTGCAATGTACTACTCTGTCCGAAACCTTTTCCACATGTTTGGCAAATATAAGGCCTCTCACCTGTGTGGATTCTCACGTGGGCTGTCAAATAACTATTATGCATGAAACCTTTCCCACATGTTTTACAGACATGTGGTCTCTCACCTGTGTTTTTCTTCAAGTGTAATTTTGCCTTGAAACGTAAATCTTTGTCATCTTTGGATTGTTTATGATCTTGGCATTCAACCAAACCAGAGTTGTTTGAGCGCAGCAGAGGGACACCGTTTTGTCCTCCTACCACAGAGCTGATTATCACCATGTTGACTGCAGATTCTTTCTGTTCTGTGCTAAGAGTTTCATCCACATTCAAATACGGTGTCTGATCGTCACTGTGCTTTTTTTCTGCAAAATTCAACATAAAGGTATCAGTCTTCTGCGTCTCCTGCTCTTCTTCTAGACTGGTGCAGAATTCCACTTGTTCCTCTTGAATCTGAAGAAGCTCTGGCTCCGCTTGTTTAATACTGGAGTTCTTTTCCTGGTTAAAGATCTGAGGGTCAGTGAGAACCTCCTTCTTCGTCTTACAGACATATTGCTGTGGGAGCTCTAGAGGGACAGAAAACAAAGGGAATAGGATACTACTGTGATGACCATCAACTAATGTAGACATGGCAGCAGGTTAGTAACTGTATATACACTGCTAAAGAAAAATCAAGGAAACCCTTTATCATCACAGCATAACACAGAGTAAGTTAAACCTTTGGGATGTGGATCTGTTCAGTTAGAAAGTTTAAGGTATTTTCAATCAGTTTCAGCTGCTTTGGCTAGGACAATTTGTCTCTCCTTATCTTCATACTTTTTTTTTTCTAGTTTTACATTTTGCTAGTGTCCTTGTCCCTACGGGTAGCATGATGAGATTCCCTCAGCCAAATCTTCCAGACTTCAAAGAACCTCTAAAAAACTCCAGTATATCCAGAACTCTCCTGCTCATCTCCTCACCCACAAAGCCCTCCATGACCAGGCACCCTCCTACCTCGAGGACCCCATCCACCCTCACAATCCATCCCGCTGCCTCCACTCCTCCTGCAACTTATTTTATTTTAAAAGTTAAAAAGATGTTGTTCAACTTAAGGTAGTCACTGTAAAAATGGGGAGACCAGTGATCTACTAACTTGGAACCGGAAACTTGTTCTAGTTCCTGCTGCATTAAAGTGTACTTGGCTAGAGACACATGGTACGCCTGCTGCTTGTGATTTGGAATACAGTCCTCAAGGGGTTCATGAGTGTAGTTTCCAAGGAACGTTCTTACATCATTTTGTTCTCAACAAACTTATCACTTAAAATTTTCAACTTGAATATTTCATTCATCATGATCCAATCTGCGGTTTAGGTGTTCCCTTCATTTTTTATGAAACAGAGTATACATAAATATACATCCAAACAAGGTGGATTTCAGTCTATGCACATTACATTTCTTTTCTGTGTTTGAAAATAATCAAGTTTTACAAACCTATCCGGTGTAACTTCAATTCGGGTCTCAAAGTTATGTCCAGCAGTCTGCGCCGAGGATCCATCTTTTCTTTGCCGATGATGATACTTGTTTTTAACATGGTACGTTTGTATCCACCATCACTGTGTCTTCTTCTTTTGTGCTGTTGTTTGTCTGGATTGGTCTCTGCTTCCCTAGTTGACCCGGAGTCTTCATGTTTGTCATCTTTCTGGTCTTGGCTCTCAGCTATATGAGTTTTGTAAGAGAGCAGCAGCAGGTCACTGTTTGGAGCGCCGACCACAGAGCTTATAACTGGCATGTTGATCACAGACTCATTCTGTTCTGCACTCAGAGTCGGATCCACTCTGCGGTCCCCTTCCGTATAAATAGGTGTCAATAAAGAGGTATCCGTGTCCTGCTTTGCAACAAGCCGTTGTCCCTCCTGACTGCCGAAGAGTTCCTCCTTCCCCAATTTAATCTGTAGTTGCTCTGGCTTCTCTCCGTCCATCCTGGTGTTCCTCTCCTGGTTACAAAGCTGGTGATCATCAAAAACCTCCTCCTCCTTACAGACGTGTTGCTGTGGGAGCCTATGAGGCAACAGAGAACAAAAGGAACATCATCATATTATTTTAAGAACTGAGGTTCAAGTTTAAGGGTGAAGAGTAAAGAAGAGTAAAACAGATTGTATTCATACTCGTATTATTGAAGGAATCGTTTTAGCCCTAATTGATATTGACTTGGATAGGGATATTTTATGATAATTTTCATGGGCATAATAATATATTGTTGAATTATCTTTATCTCCCACCCCCTCAATACCATCCCCGACATTCTTATGCGTTTTTCAGAGGAAGTCTAAAAAAGTCAGTTCCATTGGACCAAATAAGACACCAAGTTGAGAGAACAATCTTGTACATCTTAACATGGACGAAGGGCCTTACCTTCTCCCTTCAAACAAGCAAAACTTGAACTTGGACTCCTCCCAGAGTGCTGTCAGTACTCATATTTAAATTTATATTTGATGATGTTCTGGGTTCCTCCCCAGGAAATCAGTGGTGGCCGAACAAAAAGAGATGATTTTATTTCTGATTCGTAAACTGTACTTATCTGTAAGTCCATACTTTAAATAGGTCTCTATAGGCTTACTGCTTTAATTTGCTTCATGGTTTACATTTCATTTTGTTCGCATGTTGTTGTTTTTTTTTGAAAATGCAATAGGTTGACACAAGAGTTGTTTAAAAAAATAGTTGGGGTGCTTTTAACTTATGAACGAAAACAGCACATTTTCTGTTTGCCTTGTCAAATATTTCACTTTAACTTTGTAAACTGTATTACAGTATGTTGCCTGGTAATTGAGATTTATTGAACAGTAAGTCCACGGCCTGAATTTCTCTTTAAAAATAGACAGCCGCAGAGGACACATGGTGTACGATCTTTTCTTTATTTTTATTGAACTGAAATTGATCAAGGTACATTGCTTTTATTTAGTGATACTTGGATTAGATAACATGTTTAAACAAGTAACTGTAACGGATTACATTTTAGAAGTAAACCTCACAATCGAGGTTGCGAGTGCATGGAATAATTCATTAATAAGAATTATTTTCAAGTTTCCCCAAAATCTCAGACAAATTGTAATTTTAGAAAAAGTCAATAAAGAAATGCAGATCAGTATATCTTTAAGCAAGTTGGATAATAGACTCTGAAGTTGTACACACCGGTCCTTTGGGGTTTCCAGTCGACATCCAGTATCTTATAATGACCATCCAACGTTTCGCTTTCGACCGTGATTTTTGTTAAAGCGCCGCATATTTCTTCATCAGCAGCAGTTAGTCGCTCCTTGACAAACTTTGTCCAACACTCAACCGTCGTTTGCTGGATAAGTAGATGTCTCACGTACGAAATAAAAACCTGTAATTCCTCCGATGCTAAAGGGGTAGCTAATGTTTTAGTGCATGCTGACTTCCGCCTGGTGCCACACTGTTTTGGTTCCGACTACCTGCTCCTTCTGTTTTCGTTTAATGGCAGCTGGCAATCAGGTTCTAGGTGAATTACCGCCGCCTACTGTGTTGGAATGTGAACCAGCGTAACTAACCTAGGAAAAACCACCTACCATATTTTGAGCTGGCAAGTTTGTCTCCAAAAAATTAATAACCCCTCCAATTCAAAGGTGAGTATGTTAGTTTGAGAAAGTTCTCCCGCTCTTTGCCTCCTAATTGCCCTACTCAGTGTTTCTTGTTCTTGTAAATATTTCTGGCAGTAACAAATAACATGCTCTACTGGTTCTTCCGTCTGAAAATATTCACATAGCCTTCAGGGGTGCTTGTTTATAATCTTCAGCGTTTTGTTTCAGTGTTGAAATGACTCTCTGAAACTCATTTAAACACACAATTTATTCCAGTGATGACCATTTGGCTTTATTAGTTCAACTATACAGTGACAAACACTTTTACAGGAAACAAAGAAAATAACCTGGATTTCCCCCATTTTTCTAAATATGGAAAACGTCACCTTCCAACAGAAAAATGTACAAACAACATAAACAACATTGGGCCTCTTTCACTAAATGTTCTAACAAAGAAATCTCTTCTTAAACCCCATTTAGGCAGTTTGTAATGAAAATTCTGCCTTTCTGCCATGTTTTCTTATTTCAAGAACGCTCTGACCATCATTTGAGTGATGCCATGTTTCTTAATAAATAATCAGTCAGTGTTTTCTTCAATTATACCGTTGTATAATGCAATAATACATTTCACTAATATTTTTCCATTTCTAATTTATAGTTATAGCAAGTTCCATCATTTTACCAAGCAATATGTTATTTTAAAAATAAACGCTATAAAACAGACAAGTTCAAGTTCACGAGCAAATAATTCATCAGTTGTAAATAAAGGATTTAAAATAGACAAAACATCGTATTCACATTCTGGAAGCAATAGGTTTTTTTTTATTTTTTAAATGAATTCTAAGCTTACAATTAATCAAAATGTAGTGCTTAAAGTTTGTTTGTGTTTCACAGTTGTGTTGATACTGTATGTGAGAGACAAACATTTTTACTTCTTGCTAGTTCACTCGGGGGTTTCTGGTGTTTAAAAAGACAGATTTTGACATTCGATCCTGTCTAGATAATTCCGTTATAGATCCAAGAATTTGAAACACAATATACAGGTGTTTCTAGATATCGGTGTCAAATAGTGGGTTTTCAAACTGGTTCTTCTGGTTTATGTTAATAAATGGCGATGACTATTTTGTGGTCGGAGCCTAAAAGGTAGCAGAAAATGACAGGTATGCTTACCGGCAACAATCTCTAACATACAGTATTATACAAATTCAATCTTGCTCACCTGCATGTGAGACGCTATGCTTCACTAATGCAAACCTTGAAATGGTACCTTCTTATCAGAGTGATTGTTTCTCATATGGCGTGTCATTTGACCTTTCTGTCCGAAATCTTTCCCACACGTTTTACAGACAAACGGCTTCTCACCTGTGTGGGTTCTCATGTGGATTTTCAATGCAGTCATATGTTTGAAATCGTTCCCACATGTTTTACAAACACATGGTCTCTCATCTGTGTGGGTTCTCGTGTGGGTTCTCAGATGACTACTCAGCCTGAAATCCTTCCCACATGTGTTACAAACATATGGCTTCTCACCTGTGTGGGTTCTCATGTGTTGTTCCATTTGATTATATCTGAAACCTTTTCCACATGTTTGGCAGATATAAGGCCTCTCATCTGTGTGGGTTCTCAAGTGGCCCGTCAATGCACTATTCTGTCTGAAATCCTTCCCACATGTTTTACAGACATGTGGTCTCTCACCTGAGTGGATTCTCATGTGGTGCTGCAATGTACCACTCTGTCCGAAACCTTTTCCACATGTTTGGCAAATATAAGGCCTCTCATCTGTGTGGATTCTCACGTGGGCTGTCAAATGACTGTTATGCATGAAACCTTTCCCACATATTTTACAGACATGTGGTCTCTCACCTGAGTGGATTCTCATGTGGTGCTGCAATGTACTACTCTGTCCGAAACCTTTTCCACATGTTTGGCAAATATAAGGCCTCTCACCTGTGTGGATTCTCACGTGGACTGTCAAATGACTGTTATGCATGAAACCTTTCCCACATGTTTTACAGACATGTGGTCTCTCACCTGTGTTTTTCTTCAAGTGTGATTTTGCCTTGAAACATAAATCTTTGTCATCTTTGGCTTGTTTATGATCTTTCGATTCAACAAAACCAGAGTTGTTTGAGCGCAGCAGAGGGACACCGTTTTGTCCTCCTACCACAGAGCTGATTATCACCATGTTGACTGCAGACTCTTTCTGTTCTGTGCTAAGAGTTTCATCCACATTCAAATACGGTGTCTGATTGTCACTGTGCTTACTTTCTGCAAAATTCAACATAAAGGTATCAGTCTTCTGCTTCTCCTGCTCTACTTCTGGACTGGTGCAGAATTCCACTTGTTCCTCCTTAATTTGAAGAAGCTCTGGCTCCGCTTGTTTAATACTGGAGTTCTTTTCCTGGTTAAAGATCTGATGGTCAGTGAGAACCTCCTTCTCCGTCTTACAGACATATTGCTGTTGGAGCTCTAGAGGGACAGAAAACAAAGGGAATAGGATACTACTGTGATGACCATCAACTAATGTAGACATGTCAGCAGGTTAGTAACTGTATATACACTGCTAAAGAAAAATCAAGGAAACCCTTTATCATCACAGCATAACACAGAGTAGGTTAAACCTTTGGGATGTGGATCTGTTCAGTTAGAAAGTGTAAGGTATTTTCAATCAGTTTCAGCTGCTTTGGCTCAAACTATTTTGTCTCTTCTTATCTTTGTCTTTTTTTTTCTTCTAGATTTATATTTTGCTAGTGTCACTGTCACTATGGGTAGCATGATGAGATTCCCTCAGCCAAATCTCGCAGACTTCCAGACTTAAAAAAACTCCAGTATATCCAGAACTCTCCTGCTCATCTCCACATCCACAAAGCCCTCCATGACCAGGCACCCTCCTACCTCGAGGACCCCATCCACCCTCACAATCCATCCCACTGCCTCCACTCCTACTGCGCCTTATTTTATTTTAAAAGTTAAAATTGTCTATAGGCAATTATATAACTGCTCGCAACGGCGAGCACTTTACTTCATTCGAAATACTGCAACACACCAACTTCACCAAAATGTAATTCTGGCATAGGACGGTGCCGCTGAAGGACGCCTCGTTGCTGCACTCTCTAATACTTTGTCTGTTTTTGTTTATTTGTTCCGTTTACAGTGATCCCTCTGTGATCACATATTCCAGAGAGGAACTTTTAAACATCAACCAATCTACTGGGAATACTTTTTCAGAATTCCCCGAACAACTGGTCAACCTGGATCTACTTGTAGTTGGAGGCGCAGCAGCTCTGTGTGACGAGCTGCGGAAGCTCAATTCAAACAACTCGGACTTTCGCAGATACGGCGCCCTTTGCTTTACTTAAACCTGGCTGCTCCGAGCGGACCGCGTAACGGCGCTCTCGGGGAAGACGAAGGGAGGTGGTGTCTGCTTCTATATTAATGAAGGTTGGTGCACAGATGTCACAGTGCTGAAGAAATCATGCACTCCTTATTTAGAATCATTATTCTTCAACGGCAAACCGTTTCATTCTCGGCGGAAGTTTTCCTCCTTCATATTGGCTGGAGTTTACATCCCACCTCAGCTGTGCGTTAGTGAGGCGTTACAACACCTCGCTGACCAGATTTCTGATCTGGAGCTTGTACACCCAGGGTCCATCTCATTTTTAGAGCAGCAAAGAAGTGCTACTCTGAAAAGCTGAAAAAAAGTTTTCAGCCAACGACCCAGTATCGGTGTTGAGAGGCCTGCAAGAGCTCACCAACTACAAGAGACCAGCATCCCCTGCTGTGGAGAGCTTTCAACTTACTGAGGAGCTGAATAAGTTCTATTGCAGGTTCGACACCCCCTCTGAACTATCAACAGCCCCTGCCCCAGTCACACCCCTCCCCACTCACCCCAAGCTTAGAATCTGTGAGACAGAGGTGAGGAAGCTGTTTCAGAAAAAGATCCGAATGATCCGAAAGGCTCCAGGCCCGGACGGGGTGTCTCCCTCCTGCCTGAAAGCCTGTGCTGAATAGCAAGCCCCCATCTTCATACAGATTTTTAATAGATCACTGGAGCTGTGTGAAATCCCCTCATGCTTCAAACGCTCCACCGTCATCCCGGTCCCCAAGAAATCTCAACAAATTGGATCAACATGAATATTTCAATCATCTTGATCCAATCTGCGGTTTAGGTGTTCCGTTCATTTTTTATGAAACAGAGTATACATAAATATACATCTAAACAAGGTGGATTTCAGTCTATGCAAATTACATTTCTTTTCTGTGTTTGAAAATAATCAAGTTTTACAAACCTATCCGGTGTAACTTCAATTCGGGTCTCAAAGTTATGTCCAGCAGTCTGCGCCGAGGATCCATCTTTTCTTTGCCGATGATGATACTTGTTTTTAACCTGGTACGTTTGTATCCATCATCACTGTGACTTCTTCTTTTGTGCTGTTGTGTGTCTGGATTGGTCTCTGCTTCCCTAGTTGACCCGGAGTCTTCATGTTTGTCATCTTTCTGTTCTTGGCTCTCAGCTATATGAGGTTTGTAAGAGAGCAGCAGCAGGTCACTGTTTGGAGCTCCCACCACAGAGCTTATAACTGGCATGTTGATCACAGACTCATTCTGTTTTGCACTCAGAGTCTGATCCACTCTGCGGTCCCCTTCCGTATAAATAGGTGTCATTAAAGAGGTATCCGTGTCCTGCTTTGCAACAAGCCGTTGTCCCTCCTGACTGTCGAAGAGTTCCTCCTTCTCAAATTGAATCTGTGGTTGCCCTGGCTTCTCTCCGTCCATCCTGGTGTTCCTCTCCTGGTTACAAAGCTAGTGATCATCAAAAGCCTCCTCTTTCTTGCAGATGTGTTGCTGTGGGAGCCTATGAGGTAACAGAGAACAAAAGGAACATCAACATATTATTTAAAGAACTGAGGTCCAAGTTTAAGGGTGAAGAGTAAAACAGATTGTATTCATACTCGAATTATTCAAGGAATCGTTTCAGCCCTAATTGAACTTGATAATTTATGCACATTTTCATGGACATAATAACATATTGACGAATTTCAGGGAAGCTCCGACCTCAAACTTGTAATATACTGTGTTGTACATTGTAGGGCTCCAGCCAGAAGTAAATAGGTAGTAGCCATTTGCTCGTAAACACAAAGTATTTTGGAGCCAAATGAAATTTTCAGGAGCAACAATATATCAATGTCCGGGAACAATGTTTGATGTCAGCCTTAATCTTTTCTTTCCCTTCTGTACAATCTGCCTTGTTTCCCTTGCATCATGTTGTGTGTTCCATTTCCAATATGCTGCAATCTTGTTTCCATATATTTATACATTTTATGTCATATCTTCTTTTTTTTCCAAATTGAATTATATCCCAACCCCAATGTTCTCATGCGCTTCGCGTTTTTCAGAGGAAGCATCAAAGTCAGTTACTTTGGACCAAAGAAGACACCAAGTCGAGAGAAGAACCATGTACATCTCAACATGGACAAGGGGCCTTAACTTCTCCCTTCAAACAAGCAAAACTTGAACTTGGACTCCTCCCAGAGTGCTGTCAGTAGACTCATATTTGAATTTATAATTGATGATGTTCTGGGTTCCTCCCCGGGAAATCAGTGGTGGCAGAACAAAAAGAGATGATTTTTACCGTATAAACTGTATTACAGTATGTGGCCTGGTAATTGAAATTTATTGTACTGGAATTCATTAATAAGAATTATTCTCAAGTTTCCACAAAATCTCGGACAACTTGTTATTTTAGAAGAAGTCAATAAAGAAATAAAGACATGTGCGCAAAGTAGCAGTTTATCTTTTAGCAAGTTTGATTATAGACTCAGTCTGATCTCTGAAGTTTTACACACCGGTCTTTTGGGGTTTTCCAGTCGACATCCAGTATTTTATGATGACTATCCAACATTTCGCTTTCGACCTTGATTTTCTTTGAAGCGCATCATATTTCTTCATCAACAGCAGCTAGTTGCTCCTTGAAAAACTTTGTCCAACACTCAATAGTTGTTTGCTGGATAAGTAGATGTCTAACATTTGAAATAAAAACCTCTAATTCCTCCAATGCTAACAGGAAGCTTATGAGTGAGCACATGCTGACTTCCGCCTGGTGCCACACTGTCTTGGTTCCGACTACCTGCTCCTTCTGTTTTCATTTAATGGCGGGTGCCAATCAGGTTCTAGGTGAATTACCGCCGCCTACTGTGTTGGAATGTGAACCAGCGTTACTAACCTATGAAAAACCACCTACGATATTTTGAGCTGGCAAGTTTGTCTCAAAAAAATGAATAACCCCTCCAATTCAAAGGTGAGTATGTTAGTTAGATTTTTTTTTGATTTGAAGTTCTCCCACTCTCTGCCTCCTAATTTCCCTCCTCAGTGTTTCTTGTTCTTGTAAATATTTCTGGCAGTAACAAATAACATGCTCTACTCGTTCTTCTGTCTGAAAATATTCATAGTGTTCAGGGGTGCTTGTTTATAATATTCAGTGTTTTGTTGAGTTTGGTATGCTCACGTCTTAATATTGTTACTATGTTCTTATCTTCGGTGCTTGAGTTGCCATTCTCTGATGATTTATTTCGGATTTATTTTACATAATCTCCTCTTGTCTCATAGCCTGTTTAGCCATAACATCCACCATCTTATTGCCCTTTATCCCTCAAAAAGCTGGTACCCACGTAAGTATTGTCTGAATGTTCATATTTTTACCATAGACACAGAACTTTGAAGACTTCACTGACTAAATCCGGGCTACAGTGAGATGAACCTGACTGGAAGGACTGAGTGACTCCTCTTTATAAACATTCCTGTTCGGCCCCGTCTTTCTCTCATCATGGCAGAAGTATCCTTGTTGTTGGGTGACGACCTTCAGTGTGCCCCTGCAGACTTGTCCAGTAGTTCATCACGAACAGGAGATACTGGGGTTGTTCTCAAAACACCTCCAACATAGTGTTTGAGCTTGTATAACATCCATCTTCTTATGCAAGTTTTTTGCCACTGAATCATAAACAGTGCACCTGTAGTCCAAAACAGAAGACATCAGGCCTGAATAGAGGACACAAACATGAACCTGGAAAAGATTTGAAACAAACTACTCTCTGAAACTCATGTAAACACACTTTCTTCCAGTGATGACCATTTGGCTTTATTGGTTCAACTATACAGAGCAAACACTTTCACAGGAAACAAGGAAAATAACCTGGATTTCCCTCATTTGTCTAAATATGCAAAACGTCACCTTCCAACAGAAAAATGTACAAACAACATTGGGCCTCTTTTGCTAAACGTTTTAACAAAGAAATATCTTCTTAAACCCAATTTAGGCAGTTCTTAATGAAAATTCTGCCATTTCGCAATGTAAAAAATAATCAGTCAGTGTTTTCTTCAATTATACCGTTGTGTAATACAATAATACATTTCACTAATAGTTTTCCATTTCTAATTTATAGTTATAGCAAGTTTCATCATTTCACCAAGCAATACGTTATTTTAAAAATAAACGCTATAAAACAGACTTGCGGTTCAAGTTCACGAGCAAATAATTCATCAGTTGTAAATGAAGGATATAAAATAGACAAAACGTCCTATTCATATTTAAGGAAGCAATAGATTGTTGTTTTTTTTAAATGAATTGTAATCTTACAATTAATCAAAGCATAGTTTTTAAAGCTTGTTTGTGTTTCACAGTTGTGTTGATACTGTCTGTGAGAGACCAAGATCAGACCTGCTGCAGGCGGGCGCTGGCTGCCTCAGGGGGTGGTTGTGTCTGTTTATCTGTAAATAAACAATTGTGGGTCCTGATGTGCTAGTCCAACTCTGATAATTGTGTCTCTTCTTCTGTTCATTTTTTTTTTTTACTTCTGTTGTGTATGGAATATTGACATATGATTGGGTTTGAGAATTAAATTAAATACCCAATCTTCAAAAACTGATGGCAATTTTATTGTGAATGCTAGAATTCTAAAAAAGAACAAAGCAAAAATAAAGAATATCCCTAATGCACAAGACTAATAGGAAAAAGACCAAGATATCACTTCTACATCGAAAGCCACATGTGATTCTGCACAGAAAAGTTTGATAGAATACTTGCCAAATGCATAATTAAAAGACATGCCAAAGATAAAACTTCATCTTTAAATAATGACAATAATAATTAATTAAACTTTATTAATCTGATTAATCTGTTTACTGATTCCATTTTGCAGGACTGGAAAACATGTTTTCAGTAGTTTGGGAGCTCCTTTTTCCTGCATACTTCAAATTCAGTTTGCACCGCAAGGCAAATCTCCTGTTTCACAACCACTGGGTAAATTCACTCTTTCCGTAGCAAACACCGATTCTAGCCCTCAGTCTTATTTTAAATTTTAACTTCAACCCTTTAATATCCTGCTCAATTGTTTGGGTGAGCACATTTTGAGTCACTATTTCTTGTGTTTCACTATTGTGTCAGCATGTATATAGTAAAGAGTAAGCGGCCAAGGATGGGGTCACAGATCAAAAGGGCCACAGAAGAGGAGGCATTAACCATGGCTATTCAAAAAGTCCTATTCTATGAGAGGGATTTTTTTCTGGCATACTTAAAGAAAGTGAGAACACACAAAACAGAATTACATAACTTGATTCATCTATAGTCAAATAAAGGAATTGATTCTTAACAACATGTTTTACCAAAAGGTAGAGCTAATCTAAATTAAGTCGACTTTTTTCCATGAAATACAAAATTTTATCGTTATCATCATTTCATAAATCTGTTTTTCAATGTTGGAAAACCATAACAACTTTACAAATACTGAAACAGTGTAAATACTCCCTCTACTGGCCAAAATGCACTAGAATGTATTAAAACAATGGTAACATTTTTTACTTCTTTTTAGTTCATCAGGGGGTTTCTAGTGTTTGAAATAACAGGTTTTGACATTTAATCCTCTCTGGATCATTCTGAAATAGATCCAAGAATTTCAAAAACAATATACAGGTGTTACTAGATATCTGTGGCGAACCTTTAACGTTGTTCAGGTTTGTGTTAACAAACAGCGATGACTATTTTGTGGCGGAGCCTAACTGGTAGCAGAAAGTGACATGCATGCATTACCGTAAACAATCTCTCACATAAAGTATTATACAAATACAATCTTGCTCACCTGCATGTGAGAGGCTATGCTTCACTAATTCAAACACAGAACAGTATTGGTTAAAGCAAACCTTGCAATAGTACCTTCTCATCAGAGTGAGTGTTTCTCATGTTGCCTGTCAAATGACTATTCTGTCTGAAATCTTTCCCACGTTTTACAAATATATGGTTTCTTGCCAGTGTGGATTCTCATGTGGCGTTACAATGGAAAATCCTGTACGAAATCATTCCCACATATTTTACAAATACATGGCCTCTCATATGAGTGGATTCCCATGTGCTTTGTCAAATAACTCTTACGCTTGAATCCTTTACCACATGTTTTACAGACAAATGGTTTCTCACCTGTGGGGATACTCACGTGGGATGTCACTTCACCATTAGGACTGAAACCATTCTCACATGTTTCACAGACATATGGCTTCTCATCTGTGTGGATTGTCATGTGGATTTTCAATGTCCTCATATATTTGAAACCGCTCCCACATGTTTTACAAACAAATGGCCGCTCACCTGTATGGGTTGTCATGTGGGTTATCAGATGACAATTTCGCCTGAAATCCTTCCCACATGTTTTACATACATATGGCTTCTCACCTGTGTGGATTCTCATGTGGCGTTTCAATGTATTATTCTGTCTGAAACCTTTTCCACATGTTTTGCAAATATATGGCCTCTCACCCGTGTGGGCTCTCATGTGTTGTTTCAATGTACTTATCTGTCTGAAATCCTTCCCACATGTTTTACAAACATATGGCTTCTCACCTGTGTGGATTCTCATGTGGTGTTTCATTGTACTATTCCGTCTGAACCCTTTCCCACATGTTTTACAGACGTGTGGTTTCTCCCCTTCGTGAATTCTCATGTGGCGTTTCAGATGACCATTAAATCTGAAATCTTGATTACATGTTTGGCAAACATATGGGCTCCCATCTGTATTTTTCTTCATGTGTATATTTGCCTTAAAACTTAAATCTTTGTCACCTTCATGATCTTGGCTTTCAACTAAACCAGAGTTGTCAGAGAGCAGCAGAGCTTCACCGTTAGGTCCTTCTACCACAGAGCCGATTATCACCATGTTGACTTCAGACTCTTTCTCTTCTGTACTAAGAGTTTCATTCTCATTCAAATACGGTGTCTGATAGTCACTGTGCTCATTTTCTGCAAAATTCCACATAAATGTATCAGTCTCCTGCTTCACCACATGTTGCTCTACTTCTGGACTGGTGTAGAATTCCACCTGTTCCTCCTTAATATGAAGAAGCTCTGGCTCCTCTTGTTTAATACTGGAGTTCATCTCCTGGTTAAAGATCTGATGGTCAGTGAGAACCTCCTCCTCCGTCTTACAGACATATTGCTGTGGGAGCTCTAGAGGGACAGAAAACAAAGGGAATAGGATACTACTGTGATGACCATCAACTAATGTAGACATGGCAGCAGGTTAGTAACTGTATATACACTGCTAAAGAAAAATCAAGGAAACCCTTTATCATCACGGCATAACACAGAGTAAGTTAAACCTTTGGATGTGGATCTGTCCAGTTAGAAAGTGTAAGGTATTTTCAATCAGTTTCAGCTGCTTTGGCTTGGGACATTTGTTTCTCCTTATCCTTCCTGACTTTTTTTCCCCTAGTTTTAAATTTTGCTGGTGTCATTGTCACTACGGGTAGCATAATGTGATACCTGCAGCCAAATCTTCCAAACTTCCAAGAACCTCTAAAAAAACTCCAGCATACACAGAATGGACATTAACAGGATGTGAATCCAAAGCCATCACATCTGCAACAACAGACCATTTGTAAAAGAACTCAATGCATTCAATGCTCGTTTTGACAAGCTGGACTTTTCAGCTGATAGTGAAAAACTTCTGAGAGCTTTTCCTCCACCAGACCCTGATGAACCGTCCCCCTTTACTTTGGAAGATGTGAGGTGTCAGCCCAGCAGATATAAGCGGGCAAGGCCTCTGGTCCCGACGGCATCTCAGCAACGGTGGTGATGAACTGAGAGCTCTCACCTCTTTTTCACTCACTCTTCAGCGAGGCTTACCTGGCTGCCACCATATCCTCCATCTGAAAAATGTCTACCATAATCCCTGACCCCCTGCCAGCCGTTAACCCACAACTGAACCCCCTCCAATTTGCCTACAAGGCTAATAGGGGCACAAAGGACGATGTAGCCTGTCTGCCGCACCTCCTTCTGCAGCAACTGGACTCTCCAGGCCACTTTGCCCGGATACTCTTCGTGGACTTCGGCTCTGCTTTTAATTTCATCCAGAGGCACCTGATGATGAAGAAGCTGCATCCTTTCAACATCCCCATCTGGTTGATTTATCTCATACATATTTTCTCAGCAAAAGGCAGCAAGTAGTACGACTGGGCTAAACTACATCTCCTGAACCTCACCGTCAACACTGGAGAACCGCGGGGCTGTGTGCTAAGTCCTTTCCTGTACACAGTCAATACAAACGCCAGCAACAGCCCAACATAAAGTACCTAAAATACTCTGACGATACAGCCATCCTCACCCTACTCAAATACAATAACTGCGTCATGGACTATCGCACCACTGTCACACAAGAGACAACACCCTTACCTTTGATCAGCACATCATGGACATTCAGAAAAGAAGCCACCAAAGACTGTCAGTTATCCGTAACCTCAAAGGACTTAATATTATTCCTCATCTGTTAACGCAACTTTATCAAAGAATCATTCAGCAAATTTTATTGTTCCACCGGTTTTTCAATATGTTGGGTCAAAAACCGGACTAAACTCACAAAAGCGATCAATACTGCTGCAAAAACAATTGGTCTTCCCAGACCCAACCTCCCTGAACTCAATAACTGAGCCCTTACACGTATTGTGAATTCAATATAACAGGACACCAAACACCCACTCAATGAACATCTAGCCCCTCTGCCCACAGGACGCAGGTACAGGGCCCTGAGGTGCAGGAGGGGCCGCTTTGGAAGAAGCCTGATTCCCTCACCCATTACCCACCTCAACAACAGAAGATTTAAACACAAAGCACATGTATCAGGGATGGAAGTTGGAGAGAGAGGGCTGGCCAGCATCAGCCGTATGCTGATAGTCAATGATAGGTAGTCACTGTAAAAATGGGGAGTCTGATCATGTTTGGGAACCAGTAACTAAGGTGAACTCTAGGGATCTACTAACTTGGAACCAGAAACTTGTTCTCATGGAGATACTTCACCTCCAGCTGCATTAAAGTGTGCTTAGCTAGAGACACATGGTACGCCTGCTGCTTGTGATTTGGAATACAGTTCTCAAGGGGTTCATGAGTGTAGTTTCCAAGGAACGTTCTTACGTCATTTTTTTCTCAACAAACTAATCAATTAAAAATTTCAACTTGAATATTTCATCATCTTGATCCAATCTGCGGTTTAGGTGTTCCCTTCATTTTTTGAAGCCAAGTATAAATAAATCTGCATCCAAACAACATGGATTTCAGTCTATGCAAATTACATTTCTTTTCTGTGTTTGAAAATGATCAAGTTTTACAAACCTATCCGGTGTAACTTCAATTCGGGTCTCAAAGTTATGTCCAGCAGTCTGCGCCGAGGATCCATCTTTTCTTTGCCGATGATGATACTTGTTTTTAACATGGTACGTTTGTATCCATCATCACTGTGTCTTCTTCTTTTGTGCTGTTGTGTGTCTGGATTGGTCTCTGCTTCCCTAGTGGACCCGGAGTCTTCATGTATGTCATCTTTTTGGTCCTGGTTCTCGGCTATATGAGGCTTGTAAGAGAGCAGCAGGTCACTGTTTGGAGCGCCGACCACAGAGCTTATAACTGGCATGTTGATCACAGACTCATTCTGTGCTGCACTCAGACTCGGATCCACTCTGTGGTCCTCTTCCAAATAAATAGGAGTCAATAAAGAGGTATCCGTCTCCTGCTTTACAATAAGCAGCTGTCCCTCGTGACTGCAGTAGAGTTCCTCCTCCTCCAATTTAATCTGTAGTTGCTCTGGATTCTCTCCGTCCATCCTGGTGTTCCTCTCTTGGTTACAAAGCTGGTGGTCATCAAAATCCTCCTCTTCCTTACAGACGTGTTGCTGTGGGAGCCTATGAGGCAACAGAGAACAAAAGGAACATCATCAGATTATTTAAAGAACGGAGGTTCAAGTTTAAGAATGAAGAGTGGAAGAGATTGTATTTATACTCGAATTATTCAAGGGATCGTTTCAGCCTTAATTGATATTGTCTTGATATTTTATGCTAATTTTCAATAATAATATATTGATGAATCTCAGGGTAGCTCAGAACTCAGCCTTGTAATTAACCGTGTTGTACATTGCAGGGCTCAAGCCAAAAATAAATATCTAGGCCAAATGAAATTTTCTGGAGCAAAAATATATCGATGTCCGAAAACAATGTTTAATGTCTGCAGGATGTCTTCTCAATCTTTTATGTCCTTTCTGTATCATCTGTCTTGTTTGCCCTACATCCCGTTGTGCGCAAAATATATTCTTTGCATAATATGTTCCATTTCCAATATGCTGCAATCTTGTTTCCATACATTCATATTATGTCAAATCTTTTTTTGTTTTCAAAATTCTTATTGAATTACCTCCCACCCCCACAAAACCATCCCCGATGTTCTTATGCGCTTTGAGATTTTCAGAAGAAGCATCAGTCAGTTACTTTGGACCAAAGAAGACACCAAGTCGAGAAAAAGAGAACAACCTTGTACATCTCAACATGGACAAGGGTCCTTACCTCCTCCCTTCAAACAAGCAAAACTTGAATTTTTGTGTACTGATTGCACAACCCCGAGTGCAATCAGTAGATTCATATTTGTATTTATAATTGATCATGTTCTGGGTTTCTCCCCGGTAAATCAGTGGTGGCAGAACAAAAAGAGATGATTTTATTTTTGCTTTGTAAACTGTATTACAGTATGTGGTTTTGTGTTATAGAAATTTATTGTATTCATGATTTATGCTCTCTTTTCTTTATTTTTATAAAACTGAAATTAATCAAGTTGCATTTCTTTTATTTAGTGAAACTTGGATTGCGTTACTGATTACATGTTTTGACAAGTAACTGTAACGGATTACATTTTAGAAGTAAACCTCCAAATCCAGGATGGGAGTGCATGGAATTCATTAAAAAGAATTCTTTGTTATGGTTTATCCAAAATCTCGGGCGACTCGTTATTTTAGAAGAACTCAGTAAATAAATGCGGACATGTTAAGCAAAGTCGCAGAATATCTTTTAGCAAATTGGATTATAGACTTAGTCTGGTCTCTGAAGTTTTACAAACCGGTCTTTTGGGGTTTCCAGTCGACATCCAGTATTTTGTGATGACCATCCAACATTTCGCTTTCGACGGTGGTTTTTGTTGAAGCGCAGCATATTTCTTCATCAGCAGCAGTTAGTCGCTCCTTGACAAACTTCGTCCAACACTCAACCGTTGTTTACTGGATAAGTAGATGTCTAACATACGAAATAGAAACCTCTAATTCCTCCGATGCTAACAGGTAGCTAATGATTTAGCGCATGCTGACTTCCGTCTGGTGCCACATTGTTTTAGTTCCGACTGCCTGCTCCTTTGATTTTCGTTTAATGGCGGTTGCCAATCAGGATCTAGGTGCATTACCGCCGCCTACTGTGTTGGAATGGGAACCAGAGTTATTAACCTAGAAGAACCACCGACAATATTTTGGGCAGACAAGTTTCTCTCAAAAAATTGAATAAACTCCCCAATTCAAAGGTGAGTGTGTTAGTTAGAGTAAGTTCTCCCTATCTGTGCCTCTTAATTTCCCGCCATTCTCTACTGGTTTTTCTGTCTGAAAATATTCAGTCTTCAGGGGTGCATGTTGATAATCTGCAACTGAGGGAAAGAGCTAGTGGCTGTAACTGATAGTGGCACTATCTGCTCAGATAGTAGTCTCATGTCTCCTTATAAATTCTGGACTGTTCCAAGCAAAACATTTCTGCTCGGCCCCGTCTTTCTCTCATCATGGCAGAAGTATCCTTGTTGTTGGGTGACGACCTTCAGTGTGCCCCTGCAGACTAGTCCAGTAGTTCATCACGAACAGGAGATACTGGGGTTGTTCTCAAAACACCCCCAACAAAGTGTTTGAGCTTGTATAACATCCATCTTCTTATGCAAGTTTTTTGCCACTGAATCATAAACAGTGCACCTGTAGTCCAAAACAGAAGACATCCGCCCTGAATAGAGGACACAAACATGAACCAGGAAAAGATTTGAAACAAACTACTCTCTGAAACTCATTTAAACACACACTTTTTTCCAGTGATGACCATTTGGCTTTATTGGTTTAACTATACAGTGATAAATACTTTTACAGCAAACATAAAACTTAAACTGGATTTCCCCCATTTGTCTAAATATGAAAAAACGTCAACTTCAGACAGAAAAACGTACAAACACCATAAACCATAAACAACATTGGGTCTCTTTCACTAGACGCTCTACGGAAAAACTAACAACTACATAAAACATATCGGAAAGCGCTCGCAACACCCAGTGCACATTCACACACATGAATTCACATACATGCACAGAATTGTACATGGACTTTATCCATGGAGGGGCATTTACCTATGCTAATTAGGATCCCAGGCACATGCATGCGAGCGCGATAAAAAAAAAATTGCAATTCTGATGGGTTTAACTGGGAACATTCTTGTCCGTAATATTCTGAGAATAAATTTTATCAAATAAATTATTGACATATGAAAGGGTCTGGAAATGAAATAAAATACCCAATCCTCCCAAACTGATGGCAATCGCATTATGAAAGGAAGAAAACAAAACTGTCCTTAATGCAAGAATAAGAAATAGAATGTTTTCCCTGTGCCCGACAGGCACCCACTAACCCTGAAATTTTAACTTCAACCCTAAAAATATCCTGCTCAACTTTGAAACACTTATAAAGGTGTTACTAAATATCGGTGGCAAACCCTGGATTTTCAACCTGGGTCTTCAGGTTTGTGTTAACAAACAAGCGATGACTATTTTGAGGTAGGAGACACACAAAACCTACCTTTCTGGTAGCAGAAAGTCTCAGTTATGCAATACCAGCAGAGACATCCCACATACAGTATTATACAAATACAATCTTGCTCACCTGCATGTGAGACGCTATGCTTTACTAATTCAAACACAGAACAGTAGTGTATATTTATAGATATACTGTATAGAGTATATTTAAAGCAAACCTTGCAATGGTACTTCTTTATCAGAGTGAGTGTTACTCATGTGGCCTGTCAAATGACAATTCCTTCTGAAATCTTTCCCACATGTTTTACAGACAAATGGCCTCTGACCTGTGTGGATTGTCATATGGGATGTCAATTCACCACTAGTTTTGAAACCTTTCTCACAAGATTTACAAATATATGGCTTCTCACCTGTGTGGATTCTCATGTGGGCTATCAAATGACCATTCTGTCGGAAACCTTCCCCACATGTTTTACAAACATATGGCTTCTCACCTGTGTGGATTCTAGTGTGACGTTTCAATGTATCATCTCGCATGAAATCTTTCCCACATATATCACAAAAATATGCCTTCTCATATGAGTGGATTCTCATGTGGCCTGTCAAATGACTATTCCGCATGAACGCTTTCCCACATGTTTCACAGTCGTAAGGTTTCTCTCCCGTGTGGATTCTCATGTGGGATGTCAATTCACCATTAGATCTGAAACCTTTCCCACATGTATTACAGACGTATGGTTTCTCATCTGATTGGATTTGAATTTGGGATGACAATTCACCATTAGAGCTGAAATCTTTCCCACATGTTTTACAAACTAATGACATCTGACCTGTGTGGTCTCTCATGTGACCTATCAAATGACTTTTCTGTCTGAAATCCTTCCCACATGTTTTACAAACATATGGCTTCTCAACTGTGTGGATTCTAATGTGGCGCCTAAATGTACTCAAATATTTGAAACAGTCCCCACATGTTTTACACACAAATGGCTCCTCACCTGTGTGAGCTCTCATGTGGGTTATCAGATGACAATTCTGCCTGAAATTCTTCCCACATGTTTTACAAACATATGGCTTCTCACCTGTGTGGATTTTCAAGTGGTGTTTCAACGTATCATTCTGTCTGAAACCTTTCCCACACGTTTGGCAAATATAAGGCCTCTCACCTGTGTGGATTCTCATGTGAACTGTCAAAGGACCATTAGATGTGTAACGTTTCCCACATGTTTTACAGATATGTGGCCTCTCACCTGTGTGGATTCTCATGTGGCGATTCAAATGACCTTTAGATCTGAAATCTTTATGACATGTTTGGCAAACGTATGGGCTCTTATCTGTATTTTTCTTTAAGTGTAATTGTGCCTTAAAACTTAAATCTTTGTCACCTTTATGATCTTGGCTTTCACCTAAACCAAAGTCGTTAGAGAGCACCAGAGGGACATCGTTTGGTCCTCCTCCCACAGAGCTGATAATCACCATGTTGACTACAGACTCTTTCTGTTCTGTATTAAGAGTTTCATCCAGATTCAAATACGGAGTCTGATCTTCTCTGTGCTCGATCTCTTCAAAATCCAACACAACGGTATCAGTCTCCTGCTTCACCAAAGGCTGCTCTATTTCCGGACTGGTGCAGAATTCAACTTGTTCCTCTTTAATCTGTAGAAGCTCTGGCTCCTCTTGTTTCATACTGGAGTTCCTCTCACGGTTAAAGATCTGCTGGGTAATGAGAACCTCCTCCTCCGCCTTAGAGAAATATTGCTGTGGGAGTTCTAGGGGGACAGAAAACAAAGGGGATAGGATACTACTTTGATGAGAATTAACTACTGTACATGGTAGCAGGTTAGTAACAGTATATACACTGCATATAATTGCCAGTCTCTAAATCTACCTAAAACTCCAACAAACTCTTTCAATATCACTCAAATATTCCAAAACCATTTGTCTTTCCTCATTCTCATGCCTTTTCCATTTCATTGTCTCTGCTTAGCGCACTGAGAGAACAATGCGCCATGAGGTAGCGTCCCTTCTTCAGACGCCTTATTTTATTTTAAAAGTTATCCCAGCGATATTACTCGCTTGCATATCCCCACAATGTTATATAACTACTCCAAACAGCTTAAAACTTTACTTCATTTGAAATACTACAACACACCAACTTCACCAAACTTTAATCTTCATCCTAATACTAGGATGTGCCAAAACTTACCTCTGGGTACATTTTCAAGCAAATTTGTCTCATAGTTTTTCCTAAATCTTGCTCATAAACAAACCGACCACCGCATAATGTGAAAACATAACGTCTTCCCTTGGTGGAGGTAAAAATCTACTGCTAAACTAAATTACAAACTAAATAACCTGTTGTAATCCCACCAAAACAAAAAAATTCTCTACTCACAAATTAAAAATATATATATATCAGTTATGAAGGTGGCTGTTTCGTTTCTCAGACTCAACGGCATCACAGTGTATGGTAGGAAGCAGTCTAGGTGACGAAGGCGCAGATTTCAGCAACAGGGGATAGAAGGGGGACTGGCCGAATAACCTTTAAGCAGGTAGAGTTTGGTTACGAATGTAGCGGAACCTACATGTTCAACGCAGTCATCCATGCGAGGAAGTGGAAACGGGTCGAGCTTAGGGATGTTGTTCAAATTACGATAGTTATTGCAAAAATGGGCAGTCTGATCAGGTTTGGGAACCAGTAACCAAGATGAACTCCAGGATCTACTAACGCGGAAGCTGAAACCTTTTCTCAAGGAGATACTTCACGTCCAGCTGCAGTAAAGTGCGCTCGGCTAGAGACACATGGTACGCGTGCTGCTTTATGGGAATGCCAACATCACTATAGTGACTCAGCACATTAGTTTGATGGGAATCTCGCAAAAAAAAGTGCAGGTTAGCTACTGATTAGCCCATTCATCGCACTCCTGCCCAAATCTGGCAGATGCACCAACGGTGCATCCAAGTCTGACAAAATTTCAGGGTTAGGGAGGCGCGCACCAGAAACAAACTTATTCTTGTCACGTGATCCCGGGGAGGAAGGAGATGAATTCACAACTTGTCTTTTTACGATCAGGAGTTTGAACCACATAAACATTTTTACTAAATTTGCTGTCAGTCATACAAGGACCAGAAAATGTTTCCTGCAAATCAGAGCCGACAACATGTAATAGAACCAATTCTTTTTCACTTGGCTGAAAAGTACGAACATCGAGCTGGGTTCCTCCTGGTACAGGACAAGGCCCGGCCTCATGTCAATCGAGTGTCTAGGTTGAATGGTCCGCAAGTTCTCCAGACCTGAATCTGAGAACCTCTGAGTTGTATATCGGTGCATCAGACGCCACCACCACACACCAAAGACTGTCCAGGAGCTCAAGGGTGCCCTGATCCAGTTCTGGAAGGAGACTCCCCAGTAAACCATCCTCCGTTTCACAAGGAGCATAGCCAGATGAGCGCAAACAGGAACTTAGGGGTCAAACTCACTACCAAGAAACATTATGAGTTGAGTAAATCAGATCATTCTGATTTTGGGTGTGATCTGGAATTCAGTCCTCAATGGGTTCATGAGTTTAGTTTCTGAGGAACGTTCTTACATCATTTTGTTCTCAAGTAACTAATCAATAAAAATTTTCAACTTGAATATCTCATTCATCTTGATCCAATCTGTGGTTTAGGTGTTCCCTTCATTTTTTGAAGCAGAGAATAAATAAATCTACATTCAAACAATGTGGATTTCAGTCCATGCAAATTACATTTGAGAACATTCTTTCTCCGTGTTTGAAATGATCAAGTTTTACAAACCTATCCGGTGTAACTTCAATTCGGGTCTCAAAGTTATATCCAGCAGTCTGCGCCGAGGATCCATCTCTTCTTTGTGGTTAGCGACAGTTGTTTCTAATACGGTGGGTTTGTATCCATCATCACTGGGACTTCTTCTTTTGTCTTCATGTTCGTCATCTTTCTGTTCTTGGTTCTCAGCTATATGAGGCTTGTAAGAGAGCAGCAGCAGGTCACTATTTGGAGCTCCCACCACAGAGCTTATAACTGGCATGTTGATCACAGACTCATTCTGTTCTGCACTCAGAGTCTGATCCACTCTGTGGTCATCTTCTAAATAAATAGGAGTACATAAAGAAGTATCCGCCTCCTGCTTTACAATAAGCAGCTGTCCCTCGTGACTGCAGTAGAGTTCCTCCTCCTCCAATTTAATCTGTGGTGGCTCTGGCTTCTGTCGGTCCATCCTGGTCTTTCTCTCCTGGTTACAAAGCTGGTGGTCGTAAAAAGCCTCCTCCTCCTTACAGACGTGTTGCTGTGGGAGCCTATGAGGTAACAGAGAACAAAATGAAAATCATTATTGTACTACAAGAACTGAGGTTCGAGATTGAGGTTGTGGAGTTGAAGAGTGTTTTTATTTATACTCAAATTATTCGAGGAATCATTTCAGCCCTAATTTACACGGACCAGTTATTTTATACTCATTTTCATGGACATATCTTTACGAATCTCAGCTCTCAGCCTTGTAATTAACTTTGTTGTACATTGCAGTGCACCAGCGCATTTTCTGTTTGCCTTGTCAAAGATTTTATTTTTACTTTATAAACTATATTACAGTATATGGTCGTGTGTTATGGAAATGTATTGTACTGTAAGTGTACTGCCTGAATTATTTTTAAAAATACACAGCAGCACAGGACACATCTTTATGCTTTCTTTACTTTATTTGCATATAACTGAAAGTAATCAAGTTAAATTACTTTTAAGTGATTCTTGGATTGCGTTACTGATTACATGTTTTAACAAGTCACTGTTATCTGTAACGGATCACATTTTATAAGTAAACTTCCGAATCCAAGTTAAGAGTGCATAGAATGGATTAATAAGATAATTATATTGAAGTTTACCAAAAATCTCGGAGCACTTGCTATTTTAGAAGAAGTCAATAAAAAAAATCAGACATGTGAGCAAAGTAGCAGTATATCTTTATGAAAGTTGCATTCTAGACTTATTCTGATTCTGAAGTTTTACACACGGGTCTTTTGGGTTTTCCAGTCGACATCCAGTATTTTATGATGACTATCCAACATTTCGCTTTCGACAGTGATTTTTGTTAAAGCGCAGCATATTTCTTCACCAGCAGCAGCTAGTTGCTCCTTGACAAACTTCGTCCAACACTCAACCGTTGTTTACTGGATAAGTAGATGTCTAACATACGAAACAGAAACCTCTAATTCCTCCAATGCTAACAGGTAGCTAATGATTTAGCGCATGCTGACTTCCGTCTGGTGCCACACTGTTTTAGTTCCGACGACCTGCTTTGTCTGGTTTTTGTTTAATGGCGGGTTACAATCAGCTTTGATGCGCATTACCGCCACCTACTGTGTTGGA
This sequence comes from Lophius americanus, assembly GCA_037951165.1. Taxonomy (NCBI): domain Eukaryota; kingdom Metazoa; phylum Chordata; class Actinopteri; order Lophiiformes; family Lophiidae; genus Lophius; species Lophius americanus. Next base: position 88,933 of record JBBDHG010000313.1, read on the forward strand.
ATGTGAACCAGCGTTATAAAACTAGGGAAAACAGCTACAATATTTTAGGCAGACAAGTTTCTCTCAAAAAATGTAATTAACCCACTAATCCAAAGTTAAGTAATAGGAAGTTCTTCCATTCAATGCTTTTCTAATTTCACTCTTCAGTGTTTCTTGTTCTTGTTAATATTTTAGCATTAACAAAATACATCATGTACTGGATCTTCTCAGGGGTGCTTGTTTATATCTTCAGTGATGTCTGTGAGTGAGTCTTGTTAAGATGTTCTCATCTTTATAACTCCTTCTTGCTTTCCTCACTGTACCCACTTCACTTTCTCTTGAATATATGTCTTCCTGTGTTTCAATTATCCCACTTGAGTTGTTGAGTTCCCTGAGGTTACATCTTATTATTGATTTTGTTTCTGACTTACTTAACTATATCTCAACAATCTCCTTCTTGATCTTATTTCAAAGCCTTTTTAGCCAGAGCATCCACCACCGTATTGCTCTTTATGCCTCTGTGAGCTGGTATCAACATAAATATTGTCCGAATGTTAATATTTTTAAGCTATACAGAGTTGTGTAGATTTCCTTAACTAAATACTGACTACATTGGGATGAACCTGACTGGAAGTCTTTGGTCCAGAGCATGAATCTGTGCAGAGAATAACCTTTCTAATTTATGACTCCTCAGTAAACGGTAATGCCTTTACGAACAGCCCTGCATAGAAAACACACCCACATGGACCTGGACTAGTTTTTAAACATTATAATCTTTGAAACGTATATAAACACACACAATAATCCAGTGATACCTGGCTTTATTGGTTCAACTACACAGTAAAAAACACTTTTACAGGAAACAGGGAAGAAGGATACATGGGGAGCCGTTTTATGGGTATTGGTGCGGCGTTTAACGATGCTAATTAGGCTCAAAGGCAACATTCTTCCAGCAACCATTCAAAATGGGATTCACCAAATCAAAAACAGAGGTGTGAACAGTTGGGCGGTTTAAGAAGGCTCCATGAATTAGACAAAGGGTTTCTCTTAGAAGATTTCTTTAGAACTTACTGAAGAAAAATCTTTGGACAATTGAGGCCCATTGAAATAGTTTTTTTCTAATGCCAGTGTGATATAAAAAAAATAAATAAAAAAAAAGCAATTCTGATGGGTTTAACTGAGGACATTTATGTCCATAAAATGCTAAGTATAAATTTTGTCAAGACATAAATTATTGACATTTCATAGGGTCTGAGAATGAAATGTTAGAAATTCCTCCCAAAATGCATAATCTCTCCAAAAGTGATGCAAATTCAATTATGAGCCAGAATATTTAAAAAACAAGAAAAACAACCCAGAGTGTAAAGAACAAATGTCCACGATGCATAAGAGATGAGAAAAGAAAGAAAGAAGGTATTCCTTGTATCCTATAGGCCGCCCACTAAACTTGAATGTCCATATTTGTGAATATATAATATCTCATGACATAACATCTATACAGAAAAGCCACATGTGAGATTTACACAGAAATGTTTGATAGAATACAAAACAAATTTGTTGTTAAAGACCCGCAAAAGATAAAACTTTGTCTTTAACTAATGATTATAATAGCGCTGCTTTAGCTTAGTGGGTACACCATGTGTCCGATAGCCAGGTCCTTGAGCTAGACCCTGAACCCCATCTCCCTAGGCGCTTCACAGGAGCTGCCAACTGCTCCCTCAAGGATGGGGGAAATGCAGAGAAGAAATTTCTCGATGTTTTACTGTGTTTGACTACTTCACCAATAAAGTCACATTAATTTATTATAAATTAATAATAATGTAACCTTTATTAAACCGTTAATTGATCACAGTTGTAGGTTATTTCATACTATATAACTTAAATTATATAGTGCGCCTTATCCTTTAGAATACCTGTATGCTGGAGCTGCTGCATCGTCTAAATTTTACTTTAACTCTTTGATGTCCTGCTCAACCCTTTGGTTGAGCACATTTTAAGTCACTATTTCTTATCGAAAAATGTGTGTCAGCATGTATACGGTAAAGCGTAACGGGCCAAGGATGAAACCCCGGAAACTCCATAGGTCAAAGGGGCTAAAGAGGAGGAGGCATTCATTAAGAATTATCTAACTTGATAAAAACAAACTAAGTTAAAAAAAAAATTAAAAGGAAAAGATTTTATAAATAACATGCTTTACCAAAAAAAAGAGAAAGATAGAGCTAATCTAATTAATTATAAATATATTGTAACACTACAAACTATAAAATTAACTATTAAACTACTTGATTCTATCATTAAAAAAAATAATTATGAATCGTTTTTAAAATGATTAAAAACAGTGAACCCTTTACCGACAATATCATCAATCTATTGGCCAAACTGTGGTAGTGTGTATTAACACAATGGGAAATATTTTTTTACTTCTTCTGGCTCATGTGGGATCTTCAGGGTTTGAAAAAACATAATTGACATTTATTCATGTCTGGATAATTCTGATGTCGACCCAAGAATGACCCAGTTGTTACCAAGTATGCTACAAGAGTAAAATATTTTGCACATGTTGTAATTTGTGGTTCCCCACTCCTGCGTGGACCCTCATGTGGTACGTCAACGACTAGTTTTAAAACCTTTCCAACATATTCTACAATGATATGACTCCTCACCTGTGTGGATTCCCATGTGGAATGACAATTCATTCCTGTATTTGAAACCCCTCCCACCTTTCACTAACAAATGGCTTCTCACCTGTGTGGACTTTCATGTGGGCTATCAAATGACAATTCTGTCTGAAATCATTCCCACATATTCCACAAACATATGACGTCTCACCGGTGTGGATTCTCATGTGGCGTTTCATCGTATCGTTCTGTCCGAAACCTTTCCCACACACTTGGCAAACAAATGGCTTCTCACCTGTGTGGATTCTCATGTGGACCGTCAATGCACTACTAGATTTGAAACCTTTCCCACACATTTGGCAAATGTTAGGCTTCTCATCTGTGTGGATTCTCACGTGGGCTGACAGTTCACTTTTATATTTGAAACTGTTCTCACATGTTTCACAGACAAATGGTTTCTCATCTGTGTGGACTTTCATGTGGGCTATCAGATGACAACTCTGTCTGAATTCCTTCCCACATGTTTTACAAACATATGGCCTCTCACCTGTGTGGATTCTCATGTGGCGTTTCATTGTATCATTCTGTCTGAAACCCTTCCCACACATTTGGCAAATATAAGGTTTCTCACCTGTGTGGATCCTCGTGTGGACTATCAGTGCACCATTAGATCTGAAAACTTTCCCGCACATTTTGCACACAAAACGCTTCATATCTGTGTGGATTTTCATGTGAACTTTCAATTTACTTTTAGAGCTGAAATCTTTATGACATATTTGGCAATAATATGGGCTCTCGTCTGTATTTTTCTTGACGTTTAATTTTGCCTTAAAACTTAAATCGTTGTCATCTCTGTCTCCTTTATGATCTTGGCTTTCAACTACACCAGAGTAGTTAGAGAGCAGCAGAGTGTCACCGTTTGGTCCTCCTACCATAGAACTTATAATCGGCATGTTGACTACTGACTCTTTCTGTTCTGTATAAAGAGTTTCATCAAGCTTCAAATGCAGAGTCTGATCTTCTCTTGGCTCATTTTCTTCAAAAGTAGGAGTCAACATAAATGTATCTATCTCCTTCTTCACCACAAGCTGCTCTACCTCCAGACTGGTGCAGAGCTCGACTGGTTCCTCTTTAATCTGTGGAGGCCCTTGCTCCTCTTGTTCCATGCTGGGGTTCCTCTCCAGGTTAGAAATCTTACCGTCAGTGTAAACCTGCTCCTCCTCCACCTTACAGATACGGAGCTCTATAGGAACAGAACACAAAAGGTGATAGGATACTACTGTGATGAAAATGAAGGAATATAGACATGGTATCAAGTTCGTAACAGAACATGGACTTGTCAAAAACATCAAGGGAGCACATAATCATCACAGTTGAACACAGAGTCAGTTAAACCTTTGAAATATGTTTTCTCCTCATCCTTCCTGACTTATTTTTCTCTTGTGTTAAATTTTAGTGTCATCGTCACTACTGGTAGAATGATGTGGTACCTGCAGCTAAATCAGGTTGCATAGGTAGTCCAGCTCCTTCAAGATGTTACATCCGTACTTGCCGCTGCAAGAAGGTTTGCTGTGTCTCCAAGAACTGTCTTGAGATGGTGGAGGAGATACGAGCCGACAAGCCTCTGCACTAGGATAGCTGGAGAGGGCCGTTGAACGGCAACAACCTAGTAGCAGTACCGACAAGGCTCTGCTCCTCAGTGTGAGGAAGAACAGGAGGAGCTCGGCAAGGGCCCTCCTGAAACATGAATTCCAGTGGCTACTGGTGTGCATGTCTTTAAGAAACAGACTTCAATGAGGGCCCAACCTGGAGCGGGTCGTAAAAGGGCAACAAGCCAACAGTAGGTTTTGGAGGGGAGATTAAACTATGTACAACTATTTGCATTTACTATCTATATAACCAATTTTTGTTAAAAAGTAACCAAAGCAATTCAGGAAACTGACTAAACACCACCAACGAACCACTAGATACTGTATACAATTACATAAAGCACTCAAAGAGCGCAAACCTCCACCAAAGCATATCAGTACCCAAATGTAAACATTATTGTGATAGGATTCAATTAGATCGCTTTATTTAGGACAATTATGCACGGATTCTTCCATTAATTTATGAATTATTGGCAGACTCTAAATCGGATAGGGACAAGTTTAAAAATATTATCCCTCCAATCCGCTACCAGGAGTTTGGTTCTCTGACCCTTTCAGGTAGCCGACTGGCGCCTCAAGGCTCTGTTGCGCCGTCACAATTGTCACCTTTTACCCCTTAAGACCGTAAGACCGTAGTTCTGTTCTGCAGGGATGCTCAGTAGCGCCCTCATGCGCCCATAATGCACTCTACCCGCAAGTCCGCAATAGGCCACACTTCATCCAAGGATTTTACCCAGAATCCCTGTACTCTCATGACCTTACAAATAGCTAACGAAGGCTGGGTGATCAGACAGGCAAACTTTATGACATCGGAGCGATGGAGAAGAAATTTCTTTTAAAGTTTAAGTGAAAATTATTTCGATCAGAAATTGACGTTCATGAAGCCGCGGCTCGAAGGGTTGTTTTGCCAGCTAAGCTAACGTTGACTTAACCATAACGAGTGTGTATACACACGAATGCTAAAAAATATATATCACAGCACAAATAGATGGTTAATATCAGCAGACATGACAGTTATCACAAACGGTTTCCTTTAGGGACCGACCAGATGACGTTTGATTTGATTAAGTTCAGGACTGTAGCAGTAGTAGTGCGATCAGAGCGGCAACTATGGCCAGCGCCATGTTTCATCTCCTAGTTGAACCAAACAGAAGTAACTTATTTAGAGCTGTCCCAATACTGCATTTAAATGCTTCAGCCCCTGGGCACTGGCTCCCCTAGGTGGACATTTCCTCAACGTCACACAAAAGTGCATAACTCGACAAAGACCTTAGGGTTTAGTGCGAAAAATTGGACACGGTTTCTGAGTCACTTGCTTCCTAGAAAGGCGACAGCTGAAACTATTTAACAGCAAAAGTGCACTGGTGAGGGGAGGAGAGAGAGCTGTCATCACAAAAAAACATGATCAAGACAATAGTAACAACCCAAGTGAGCCCAGTCATAACATCTCCCCACCGAAAGGAAATAAAACATTTTCCCCCAAAGAAAATGTTTCATTTTTCAACAACATCTCAATAAAACATCAGCCCAAACTTTTCACGAATCCTACTTAAAGCGGATTACTATGTTGAAATCCTACAGCAACAGAGACTAACGCATGGGTCGCTGGTGGCTGTTGTGCGAACACAAGATGGTCGTGCTCAGAATAAACAACTGTTGTTACAGATCAGGAACTTTAGTAAACAGCAAAGTGTTGCAACGCTAACATTAAGGACAACGCTTCTATTTTGATGGTGCTGTAAAACATCTGGTGCTTATTAAGCTACTTTGAAAAATGACCGACTGGATCGTCAGCGCCAGTCTCATCCTCCTGCAGGAACCAGAACCGACCCTGTTACCACTAGTAACCCCTTCCTCATCCAGATACAATCTGTGATTTAGACTGCATTTCTTTCTTTTTTTAGCTGAATATACATAAATGTACATCCAGACAAGGTGATTTTTATTTTATTCTCATGAAATTTCTCTCATTGTATTCCAAAATGAAGAAGTTCTACATACCAATCCTGTGTAACTTCAATACGGGTCTCAAAGCTATATCCAGCGGTCTGCCCTGAGGATCCATCTCTTCTTTGTGGTTGAGCATAGAGGTTTTAAACATGGTGGGTTTGTATTCTTCATCACTGTGACTTCTTCTTTGGTGCTGTTGTTTGTTTAGATTGGTCTCTGCTTCCCTAGTTGACCCAGGGTCTTCATGTTTGTCATCTTTCTGGTCTTGGCTCTCGGCTATATGAGGGTTGTGAGAGAGATCCTCTATGTGGTCACCTTCTTCATACATAGGAGTCAATAAGGAGGTATCTATCTCCTGCTTTACAACAAGCAGCTGTCCCTCCTGACTGCAGGAGATTTCCTCCTCCTCCAATTTAATCTGTAGTAGCCCTGGATTCTCTCGATCCACACCGGTGTTCCTCTCCTGGTTACAAAGCTGGTGTTCATCAGAAACCTCCTCCTCCTTACAGAGGGGTTGCTGTGGGAGCCTATGAGCCAACAGAGAACAAAAGGAACATCATTACTGTATTATAAGAACTGAGATTCAAGTTTTAGGTTGAAGCGCAGAAGAGTTTGTATTTAGATGGACTCTTCATTTTATACTCATTTTCATGGACATAACCTAATTGACGAATCAGAGATCAGCTTAGGCCTCTGCCTTGTTGGAAATAGAGGAAGGAAGCGCAGAGATTCTGGACAGGAAACAGCTGTATACCAAAGGTGCTGCTGTCAGAGGTTCAACAACAGTTGAGTACATTGAACCAACTCATTTTCAAGAGAGCGCCTCTTCACATTGCGATGTCTCCAAAGTCATCTGTCCATCACCTTTTCCTTATTATTGCCAGCAAACAATTAGACAAAATAACAGGAGTGAAAACATAACCTTCTTTAGCAGAGTTAAATCCATGACTTACATAATTTCACAGAGTTTCTTATGAAATTTTTATTTGTTTATTTCAGTCTATTTTAGTCTTGTATGTGATTTCCACAGAATGTTTAGTCATGATGCATGTTTATATTCAGCGCGCTCTCCCTTCTCAGCTTTTAAGTCCAACAATAATTAAAATATATTATATCATTTAAGTGTTAAATGGGACATTAAATACCTTCATGCGATTCAGGTAACATATACAACACGTTCCAATGAAAAATTGAGAGCTTTACAAATTACATTTTTTATCATATACGTCCATCAATGGATATTTTAACACATGCATAAAAGGGTGTGTGGAAATAATTAATTAGAGTTCGTGTTATAATTTACCACTAAATTTGGCTCATTTGTTATTTTAGAAACAAATACAGACATACACGGCAGTTTATCTTTCAGTAAGTTATAGTATCAGTCTTATCTATTAAATTTCACACACCTGTCTTGTGTAACTTTATTTGGGGGTTCCAGTCGACATCCAGCACTTTGTGATAACCATTCAACATTTCGCCACCGACCGTGATTTTTGTTAAAGTTTGGCATATTTCTTCATCAGCTGCAGTTAGTCGCTCCTTTACAAACTCTCTGCAACACTCAAACGTTGTACACTGGTATAATTAGATGTATTCAACATCAAAATATAAACCCCTAGTTCCTCCGATGCTAACATACAGTGAAAGCTCTAGCGCACGTTGACTTCCGCCCGGTGTAACACTTAATAGGCTCCTACTGCCGCAATTGCCGCTTCTTCTTCTTCTGTTTAATGGCGGTGGTAAATAGCTTTTAGGTGCATTATGGCCCCCCCATGTGTTGAAGTGAGTTATACGCCCCCTTAAAAAACAAAACAAAACAGCAGCAAAAAACACCTATAATCTTGATCAGACGCGTTTCGAAATTGAAAAAACACCCAAATCCAAAGATTAGTATGTTATTACTTTTACAAGAAACAAGGAATAGACAGTATTTTCCCCATGTGCCTAACGATGGAAAACAGCATCTTCAGACTGAGAAATTTAAAAAAAACAACTTTGACGCTTAACTACAATGAATTATTACTTTCCTGATATAAAAAAAAGCACTTCAGATGGATTTAAATGGGGATATTTTTTCAATAAAATCCAAAATATACATTTTGTTCACATATGAACTATTGCCATATTATAGGATCTTAAGATGAAATGACAAAAATTCCACTAAAAATAAACAATTTAACAGCCTAAATTATTTATTTTTTTAAAAAGTGAAATAAAAAGAGAAAGAAATATTTTATTGTGCCCTATAGGGAGCTCATTAAACCTGAATGTCCATATTTGTGAATGAATCAAGTCACTTCAATGACATAATTTCAACCAAAAATCAGAATTGCTACACGTGAGACTGTGCAGAAATATTAACAATAATGTAACTTTTATTAATCTGTTTACTGATTTACCTTTGGAGGTCAGGAAAGCGTGTTTTCAGTATTGTCGGAGCTCCTTTTTCCTGCCTCACCGGCATACTTCAAACTTTTTACTACACAGTTTAAGACATGCTCCTTAGTTTTTCAATATCCTGTCTGCAGAGCCACTTGGGGCTTTCAATTTTTCCGTAGCAAACAGGGGCCAAAGATGGAGCCCTGTTGAACGCCGCCGGGCAAAGTAGCCAGAGAGGAGGAGACATGAACCATGGATCTAGAAAAAAGCCTTATTTGATGAGTAGAATTTGTTATGGCATATTAAAACATGAGAACTTACAAAGAACAAAATATTTAACTTGAAATAAGTGTCAATTTATAAAAATAAAAATAAACCAATGGCCAAAGGGTTGAGCTAATTTAATTTGACATATTTCTATGAAACACAAAATTTTCTCTTTGAATAATCTTACACATCTGATTTTGTTATTTTTTATATGCCTTATATATTTCTTTTAGGATATACAGCATTTCTTAACATTTTTTTTTCTATAATAAAAAAACAACTTAATTTAACATGCTCACACATTTACCTCATTCACCTTGAACTTTTATGTCAAAATCTGCTTTATTGGTCGAGTATATGTTCAAATACAAGAAATTTGACCCAGGTTTTTCTCCCCGATTCTCACAAGGTGCTTACACAGTAAACAATATACAGTATATACATGCATAACCACACACATTATTACAGTGATAACCACTGGGTTTATTAAACAGTAATAACATAATAATAACCATCAGGCAGGAAAATATATAAACAACAATTTTGAAAGATGTCAGACAGAAACTTTAAAAAAACAAACATTGCAGTTCTGTTGGGTTTAAATTGGCACATTTTTGTCCATAACATGCTAAGAATACGTTTTTTTATTACACAAGAATTCTTGACATTTTATAGGCTCTGAGAATGAAACGAGGAAGTTCCCCCTAGAACCTACGCCAATCATTATCACAGCCAGAATGATCAGAAACAGATTCAAGACCGAAGTAAAAAGAAAAAATTATCCTAATGCACAACAATGTTTTCCCTTGTGCACAATAAGCAGCACACTAACCTTTAATGTCCAAATTTGTGAATACATAAGTTTGTTCAATGACAAAATGACATCACTTCTACAAAAAAAGTTACATGCGAGACTGAACAGAAAATTTTGATTAAATACACATTTGGTATGTATTCCATTACCAGCAAGGGATAAAAACTTTGTCTTTTAATAATAATATTAAGAATAATATTAATAATAAAAATTCAACTATTAAGAATCAATTTACTTATTTACATTTGTAGGTCTGGCAAACACATTTTTAGTAGTTTGGGAGCTAATTTTTCCTGCATCGCCAGCATATTTCAAACCAAGTTTGAACTGCAACTGGAAGAACAGGGTTTGAGCCCAGCCCCTGATCCAACAAGCTGTGGATCCTTGAGCAAGACAACAGGGGCCGCCCACTGCTCCCTCAGGGATGGTTTAACTGTAGAGATAAATTTCACGATGTTGGACTTTATGTATGTAATGTGTACCGTGTGATAAATAAAGGAAAGATTATTATTATGAAAGAATAAAGTGCCTAGACAGAGCCCTTGGAGACACAACAGGTCAAGGGACCACAGAGGAGGAGGCATTAACCATACTTATAAAGAAAGTGCTGTTTGATAAGTAGGATTCCTTTTGGCATTTTGAAGCAAGTGAGGACTTAGTAAACAGATATGCAGGGCTCCAGACAAAAATAATATCTGGGAGCCATTGGCTCCTTACCCCAAGGTATTAAGCAGCCTTATGAAAATTTCAGAAGCCAAAATATAACAGAATGTCAGAGAACAATGCTAAATGTCCGCCTTACCCTTTCTTTACCTTTTGTATTGTCTGCCTTTGTTTGCCCTGCGTCCCATTTTGTGCATAATTTATTATTTGCACAAAATGTGCCATCTCCAATTTGCTGCTATAATCCTACCATTAATACATAAATGTAATTTTTTTATTCATATTGAAATACATACTATTAGTTTTTTACTGCTTGTTCAGGCTTTGAGTCTGTATTTCCCACCCCCACCGTATCAATGTCACTTGGCCAGCTAGGTCAGTACGGTCTGTGCTGGCTTTTGCTTCCAGACAATCAGCGCTTCACACTGGAATGTGGGTCAAACTGCTCAAGTGAGGGGCTCTGAGTACTGATAATTACTGATTAATAATACTAATAATAAATATGATAATAATCATCTAATTAATTTAGTCCAAAAAACTTTGGAGATAAAGCTATCCCTAATGTCAGCAATAACAAACATTTCCGAAATTTATGTATTTTTTCCTCACGCTAGGGTCTATGTTGGTATTTAAAAATGATCCATGAAATTGTTTTCTAGCTATCGCTCTAACACGAGGGATATGCGGACGCAACCACGATTTTCCTTGTATCCGGTGGTGATGATTCCCTAATATCCCAGACTTTTTTGGGATATAATATGGAAAGAAATAATTCTTCCATTCTTGGCGAGGACATTAATGGTTGATTGAATCAAAACTTTTGTGGACCAAATCACACTCGATATTATATCTAGCTAAAAAATCAGTGTCCTGCACCCCAATCCACTTAAATCTTCCATCTATTGGCCAAACTGGTAGTGTCTATCAACACAATGGGAAATATTGTTCCAGCAGGTTCCTCATAGGGTTTGAAATAAAACATTTTGAAATTTAATTCTGTTACTTCTTATGTAGAATTATCCATAGAGGATGCTTTAAAAACTGTATGGATTTCCATGTGGGATGTCAATTCCCTCTTAGATTTGAAATCTTCCCCACATGTTTTACAAATATAAGGCTTCTCACCTGAATGGATTCTCATATGGGCTATCAAGTGACCAATCTGTCTGAAGTCTGTCCCACATAATTTGCAAACATATGGCTTCTCACCTGTATGGATTCTCATGTGGCGTTTCAATTCACTCTTAGATCTGAAACTTTTCTCACATGTTTTGCAAACATATGGCTTCTCACCTGTGTGGATTCTCATGTGGTATGTCAATTCACCATTAGATCTGAAATCTTTCCCACATGTTTTACAGACATATGGTTTCTCACCAGTGTGGATTCTCATGTGGACTGTCAATTTATCATTAGATCTGAAACCTTTCCAACATGTTTGACAAACATATGGCCTCTCACCTGTGTGGATTCTCATATGGGATGTCAAGTTACCATTCTTTCTGAAACCTTTCCTACACATTTTACAAACAAATGGTGTTTCACCTGTGTGGATTCTCATGTGGACTGTCAATTCACCATTAGATCCAAAACCTTTCCCACATGTTTGACAAACATATGGCTTATCACCTGTGTGGATTCTCATGTGGTCCGTCAAGTTACCATTCTTTCTGAAACCTTTCCCACATGTTTCACAAACATAAGGCTTCTCACCTGTGTGGATTCTAATGTGGACTGTCAATTTACCATTAGATCTGAAACCTTTCCCACATGTTTGACAAACATATGGCTTCTCACCTGTGTGGATTCTCGTGTGGACTGTCAGTTGACCATTGGATCTGAAATCTTTCTGACATGTTCGGCAAACATATAGGCTCTGACCTGTATTTCTTTTGTAACATTTTGCCTTTCGGCGTACATTTTTTTCACCTGTGTGTCCTTTCTGATCTTGGCTTTCAACTATACCAGAGTTGTTAGAGGGCAGTAGATCGTCACTGTTCGGTCCTCCTTCCACAGAGCTGATAATCGGCATGTGGACTACAGACTCTTTCTCTGCTGCATTAAGAGTTTCATCCAGATTCAAATAAAGAGTCTGATTTTCACTCTCCTCATTTTCTTCAAAAGTAGGAGTCAACATAAAGATATCAGTCTCCTGCTTCACCACATGTTGCTCCACCTCCAGACTGGTGCAGAGCTCCACCTGTTCCTCTTTAATCTGTGGAGGCTCCGGCTCCTCTTCTTCCATACTGTTGTTCCTCTCCGGGTTAAAGATCTGTGCGTCAGTGCAAACCTCCTCCTCCGCCTTGCAGGCATATTGCAGTGGGAGCTCTGGAGGGAGAGAAAACAAATGGATTAGGGCACTATTAGGGTACTACTGTGATGAAATGTAGACATGGCATCAACTTAGTAACACTTAATCGTCACAGAGTCAGTCCCAGAGACAGTCCCAGAGACCCTTGGAGGTTCAAACCGACCTCCACGTGTTCGCCAACGGTACTGTAACTGATGTTCGGTACCAGGATGAAATCCTCAGACCGATTCTCAGACGTTGGGCTCCTCCTGGTGTAGGAAAATGCCTGGCCTCATGTGACCAGAGTATATAGGCAGTTGATATATGACAGAAGTAGTGATGCCATAGACTGGTCCTCACTTTCCCCAGACCTGAAGGTAACTGAAAACAACCAGAATGTTATGCATTGGTGCATCAGACGCCACCATCATGCATCACAGACTTTCTAGAAGCTCACTGATGCCCTGATCCACTTCTTAGAGAGGATTCCCCAGCAAACCATCCCTTGATTCGTCAGGAGGATCACCAGATGTTGTCAGGAGTGCAGACAGATACTTGGAGGTCAAACCCACTACTGAGACACGTTATGATTGATGGAATTCACAGTTTGGTTGAGCCTGTGATTTAAGTTTTTCACTTTGATTTTTTTTGTGATTTAGAATCCAGTCCTCAGTTGGTTCATGGTTTTAGTTTCCATGGAGCATTCTTGAAGAATTTTGTAGTCAACAAACTACACAATGTATATCAATAAAATGTTTCCACTTGCATATTTCTTAAATGGAGATCCATCCTGTGATTTAAGTTTCCCCTTAATTTTTTGGAGCACGATATTGTATATAAAAATACATCTAAACAAGGTGGGTTTCGGTCTATGCTGATTACATTTCTGGTCTTATTAAAATTACCAAGGTTTACATACCTATCCTTGGTAACTTCATTTCAGGTCTCAAAGCTATATCCAGCAGTCGGCCCTGAGGATCCATATCTTCTTTGTGGTTGACGATAGTTGTTTTGAGCACGGTCGGTTTGTATCCATCAGCACTGCGACTTCTTCTTTTGAGCTCTTGTTTGTTTGGATTGTTTTCTGCTTCCGTAGTTGACCCGGAGTTTTCATGTTTGTCATCTTTCTGGTCTTGGCTCTCGGCTATATGAGGCTTGTAAGAGAGCAGCAGCAGGTCACTGTTTGGAGCTCCGACCACAGAGCTTATAACTGGCATGTTGATCACAAACTCATTCTGTACTGGACTCAGAGTCTGATTCTCTATGTGGTCACTTTTCTCATAATAAGGGGTCAATAAGGAAGTATCCGTCTCCTGCTTTACAACAAGATGCTGTCCCTCCTGACTGCAGCAGAGTTCCTCCTCCTCCAATTTAATATGTGGTGGCTCTAGCTTCTCTCGGTCCATCCTGGTGTTCCTCTCCTGGTTACAAAGTGCCTCTACAGACATGTTGCCGTCAGAGCCTATGAGGCAACAAAGTTAAAAAAAAAGGAATATCATTAGGCCGGGGGTCAAACAATTTCATTTTAGGAATTGAGGTTCAAGTTCAACATACATGCTTCCCTTTGGCCGGATAATAAATCGCTTTGCTTTTATATCTTCCCAATGTTACGCTGATGACACCCAGCTGTATATATCAATGAAACCGAAAAACTACAACAACATAAATACTCTCCATGAATGTGTAATTGCCATAAATGACTGAACGGCACAGAACTACCTACAACTTAATTCTGACAAAACAGGGCACATCTGTTACATCTTCACCCCTTTAAATAACTATGACTTTCCGATAGAGTATTCCCAACCAACACTGCTGTCTGCTACAACTCGAGAATGCAAAATGGGAGTCCATATAGATGGCGAAGAGCAATGACTGAAGAGTTTGATGACGATGTGTCCCTAAAGCACGCGAATGCACCTATGGAAATATGACCTCTTAATTAATTTATAGCCAAGATTTCTCAAAAAAATATTCATTCAAAAATGAAAGACTTGAAAAATTCCACAAAATCTCTTTTGAGATACTGAATATTTGTTATTTTAATCAGTTTCAGTCTTGCATGTGATTCCCAAAGAATGTTTAGTTGGAATCCATGGTTATATTCTGAGCTCTCTCACTTCTTAGTGTAAAACGTCAAACATCTCATGAATTATATAAAGTATCTTTGCAATTTTCTTGGAATTCTAACATTAAATTCATTCATTGAATTCATTTTAAGGATTCAATATCAATATTTTCGTATTAGATATTTGTTGTTTAACCTAACGACATATATTTCCATTGATGGAGGAGTCAATTATTTTAGATCGAAATGTTTCAAAAGAATTCAAATACTAGAATTTTGTTGGTATTTACCCAAAATCTCGGACCACTTGTAATTTTATAAGTCAGTAAACAAATACAGACATGAGATCAAAGTAGCTGCATATTTCAGCAATGTGGATTATAGAATTGTTCCGATCTATTCATTTTCACACACCTGTCCTGTGAAATTTAATTTGGGGGTTTCCACTCGACCTCCAGCACTTTGTGATAACAATCCAATATTTCGCTCTCGACCGTGATTTTTGGAGGAGCAACACATATTTTTTTCATCAGCTATAGAAAGTCGCTCTTTGAAAAACTCGCTCCAACACTCAGCCTTTGCTCACTGAAATAATTAGATGTATAATAAAACAAAAAATAAACTTCTACCAGCAAAAACACAGCAAACGATCTAGCGCGTGTTTACTTCCGCCTGGTGTCACGCTGTTTACGTTCCGACAATGAAAGTGAATTGGTTCCGTCCTCTTCTTCTTTGAGGTTTAGCGACAGCTTCCATCCTTGGTGTCGATAATAAGTACAGGTTGTTGTTTTTTTAGCTACGTGACCTTTGACACAAAATAATAATATATAAATGATTTTGGTTAATGAAACAGGTGTGGGTCCGGTGGAAGTCATGCCTCTGATCAGTGCTGAGCAGCATGTGCAGCTCACTTTCTGCCATGAGCAGAGGTGAACAATAAGACGCACACATTTATTTCCTGGATATATTTAATTCATTTAGCATATTTACCAAATCCAAAACGAATGTGCTCCATGTTTTAGCATTTTGCTGAAAATAGTTGAGTTGTAGTCTTGAAGAGGGATTCATCAGTTGTGCAGGAGCTGAGAGCTCTCTGTGGCATGAGCACCTGAGTGCAAATGCCACAGAGAGGCAGCTGGTCAGCAACAAAGGACCACCAGGCAGCTGGACAGCGTTGGATCTGGACTGAGACTTGCCACCAGTGCGCTGTCAAAAGGGATCGAAGATGGGGTAGAGGCAGTTGTGGGGTCTCTCTCTTTCAATCCATGCGGTCCCATCAACATCAGGGAATGGAGATGGAAGCGAAAGCATGGCGCACACAACACACATGGGGCCAGGGGACATTCTCCTCCTCCACATCCATGGCATCATCCTCCAACCAGTTTTTTTTGGCAATGTTGTAAAACACACAGTAGACAACTACAATCTGGGCTACTTTTTCTGGGCTGTAAAGATATGCTCCTCCAGTACGGTCCAAACAAAAGTACCGGCTTATCAGTATGCCTGTGTCTGTGCGCAAGGCTGTTCCGATTAGCACCTTCCTTTCAAACGTACTAACTACAGACGCAATCACAGTTTTTTTCAGGCTTGGTAAATCACTCTGCATGTACTAAATTAGACAATTTGCATTGACTTCTCCCAGTATTTTCTGCGCTCAAGTAGAAACGCCCGATATGACATAATCATTAAAGGAAACATACTAAATGGGTAGCAAGTGCCATTTTACACCCTTGGCAGACACAATCTTAAGTGCGCACCGTCGGTAGATCAGCTTGCTCATTTGTTTGCGGGAGCTATCGAAATTGCACGCGTTTCTACGCACACAAACCATTAGTAAATCCAGCCCCATGTGACAACCATGAGCAGAAACTGTGGCCGTTCGCCACAGTATGATCAACTAGTGGAAAACACTGGGTCAGGAAAACATGCTTTAAGTAGTTTGAAAGATACTTTTTCGTGCATCGGCGGCATACTACAAAAAGAGTTTGCACTGCAAGGTTTTAGACATCTTCCTTACTTTTCAAACCTGCAGAATCACTGGGTACCTTCACGTTTTCTTTAGCTAACACCATTTCTCAGACCGGGTCTGTTTTTAAATGAAGTCAAAACTTTATTTTCTGTCAAATGGAATTCATGGCTCAAAGTGTAAAAATATTTTGAAGCTTAAATCTTCCATTGATTGGCCAAACCGTGGTAGTCCGTCTTGATGCAATGGGAAATATTGTTCCCATGCTAGTTCATTAAGGTTCACCAGGGTTTGAAACAACAAATTCTGAGATCTAATCCTGTCTGGATAATTCTGAAATAGATCCAAGATTTTTAAATAAAGTACCCAGGTGTTACTAAATATATTACAAAAGATAAATGACAAATGGATTTTATAAAACACTTTTCTAGTATGTTCGATGCTTACAAGTGTAAAATTATTCACACGTGCTGTAATTTTGTGGGTCACCCCTTCGATTGCGTCTTCGATTGTGTAAACCATAACCAACAAGAACCCAATCTTCCCTCATAGGACGTATTTTACGTATTGCTCACTGATACTGTTTTAAAGCAGACCTTGCAAAGGTACCTTCTTAACAGAGTGGGTCTTACCCATGTGGCGTGTCAAATGACCTTTCTGCCTGAAATCCTCCCCACATGTTTTGCAGACATATGGCCTCTCACCTGTGTGGATTCTCAAGTGGACAGTCAATTCAGTCTTCGATTTGAAATCTTTTCCACATGTCTTGCACACATGTGGCTTCTCACCTGTGTGGATTCTCATGTGGATTTTCAAGTGAGTATTACATCTGAAATGTTTCCCACATGTTTGACAGACATATGGCTTCTCACCCGTGTGGATTCTCATGTGGACTGTCAAGGTAGTATTACATCTGAAATATTTCCCACATGTTTGACAAATATATGGCTTCTCACCTGTGTGGATTCTTAAGTGCATTGTCAAATCACCATTTGATCTGAAGTTTTTCCCACATGTTTGACAAACATATGGTTTCTCACCTGTGTGGATTCTCATGTGGACTGTCAATTCACTCTTTGATTTGAAATCTTTCCCACATGTTTGACAAACATATGGTTTCTCACCTGTGTGGATTCTCATGTGGTACGTGAGGTCACCATTAGATCTGAAATCTTTCCCACATATTTGACAATTGTATGGTTTCTCACCTGTGTGGATTCTTGAGTGGACTGTCAATTCAGTCTTAGATTTGAAATCTTTTCCACATATTTTACAAACATATGGCTTCTCACCTGTGTGTATTCTCATGTGGACTGTCAATTTACTATTAGATCTGAAATATTTCTGACATACTTGGCAAACATATGGGCTCTCACCTGTATTTGTTTTTAAGTCTAATTTTGCCATAACATTTAAATTGTTTTCACATGTGTTTCCATTCTGGACTTGGCTCTCAGCTACACCAGAGCTTTTAGAGAGCAGTAGAAAGTTACTGTTTGGTCCTCCTACCACAGAGCTGATAATCGGCATGTTGACTAAAGACTCTTTCTGTGCTGCATTAAGAGTTTCGTCAATGTTCAAATAAAGAGTCTGATCAACACTGAGCTCATTCTTTGCAAAAGTAGGCGTCAACATAAAGTTATAAGTCTCCTGCTTCGCTAAATGTTGCTCTACCTCCGTACTAGTGCAGAGTTCCACCTGTTCCTCTTTAATCTGTGTAGGCTCTAATTCCTCTTGTTCCATACTGGAGTTCCTCTCCTGGTTAAAGATCTGCTGGTCAGTTAGAACCTCCTCCTCCACCTTACAGACATATTGCTGTGGGAGCTCTGTAGGGAAAGAAAACAAAGGGATAATACTAATGTGATGGAAATTAACTAATATAGACATGGGAGCAGGTTAGTAGCAGTATCTTAAACTGCTCAAAACAGAGAATACTTAATCTTCAGAGAATAACACCAAGCCAGTTAAACCTGTGGGATCTTGATCTGTCAAGTTAGGAAGCTTTAAGGGATTGTAAATCAGTTTCAACTGAAAGCAACATAAACCAGAAAACAAATCTCGCAATTTGTAACTCCAGTAAGGACAAAAAAAGCTGCGGTAGGAAACCCCTGAAAACGTTGGGCGCAACAAATTTAATCCCACACTTTAAATTTAATCACCCCGAGGAACATAGTAGATTTAAAGAAGCTAAAGATGGCAGTGTGGCTAAAGCTAGATACTGCACACAGTCAGCCACGAGCCGTGTCCCTGAAGACCCTAAAGTCCCTGAACTAAGCCAACATACAACATATAATGAACTGAACAAACTAGATTTTCACTTCGAAATGTCATACAATTGGTCTAAGAAGTGGACGGCTATATTCATTTCAAACGATCAGAATACATAAACAATGCCGATCAGCCTTACTTCCACTTTAATCCTTAAAAAATGAGACCCCTTAAAATACATTATTCTTTATGATTTTAAAACTTTTAGGAAAAAAAAAATTGGTAACGGACTTCTATGATCAGTGATCGTCCATGAAAATTACAATTGGGGCACTTCCAGTATCATGCATCAGACACTACCAAGTAGAACCAAAGACTGTCCAGGAGCTAACTGATGCCCTGATTCAATTATTGTGGAGATCCTCCAGGACAACATGCTCCGTCTCATCAGGAGCAGATCCAGATGTTGTCAGGAGTGCATACAGGCACTATGAGGTCCAACTCACTACTGAGATACGATATGAGTTTTGTGATGAAATTCATGCAGGTTGGATCAGCATGTGATTTCAGTTTGATTTAAGGTGGGATTTAGAATCTAACCTTCAATGGATTAATAGTCTTGGTATAACTTGACCGTTCTTAGGTAATTTTGTTCTAACCAAATTACCAAAATGTATGTCAATACAAAATGTTCATCAAGGTCCGATCAGTGATTTAAGTGTTCCCTTAATTTTTTTGTGCAGAAGATATAGAAAATACATCTAAACAAGTTAGGTTTTCTGTCTATGCTCATGAAATGTCTCTCTTGGTGTTATTAAAATTATTAACTTTTACATACCTATCATGTGTAACTTAGTTTCAGGTCTCAAAGTTATATCCAACAGTCGGAGCTGAGGATCCATATCTTCTTTGTGGTTGACGATAGTGGTTTCTAACATGGTCGGTTTGTATCCATCATCACTGCGACTTCTTTTTTTGTGCTTTGGTTTGTTTGGATTGGTCTCTGCTTCCCTAGTAGAACCGTTGTCTTCATGTTTGTCATCTTTCTGTTCCTGGCTCTCAGCTATATGAGGCTTGTAAGAGAGCAGCAGCAGGTCACTGTTTGGAGCTCCGACCACA
Source organism: Lophius americanus (assembly GCA_037951165.1). Taxonomy (NCBI): domain Eukaryota; kingdom Metazoa; phylum Chordata; class Actinopteri; order Lophiiformes; family Lophiidae; genus Lophius; species Lophius americanus. The sequence goes on from JBBDHG010000313.1 coordinate 108,906, forward strand.
GAGCTTATAACTGGCATGTTGATCACAGACTCATTCTGTGCTGCACTCAGAGTCTGATCCACTCTGTAGTCACTTTTCTCATGAATATGAGTCAATAAGGAAGTATCCGTCTCCTGCTTTACAACAAGCTGCTGTCCCTCCTGACTGCAGCAGAGTTCCTCCTCCCCCAATTTAATCTGTGGTGGCCATGGTTTCTCTCGGTCCATCCTGGAGGTTCTCTCCTGGTCACAAAGCTGGGGGTCATCAAGAACCTCCTCCTCCTTACAGACGGGTTGCTGTGGGAGCCTATGAGGCAACAGAGAACAAAAGGAACATCTTCAGGCTGTGGACTAAACAATCTTATTTTATGAAGTGATGAACCTCTGGCTTTAAAATAAAGTCAGAAGTTTAACAGCAGTAAGGACATTAACTCGACTATTAGCCAAAGAGGCAAAGGATGTTTCCAGGATTTAAAAACAAGGACAGAGTAGCATCATAGGCTCCCACAGCAACACGTTTGTAAGGATACAAATGTTTTGCTGTGGGAGCCTATGAGGCAACAGAGAAGAAGAGGAACACCATTATTTTATTCAAATATTGAGGCTCAAGCTTTAGATTGAAGAGTAGAAGAGTTTATAACTATATGGACTAGTTATTTTATGCTTATCATGAATGTAGTAAAATATTGATGAATCAGAGGGCAGCTCAGCCCTTTGCCTTGACATATATTTGATGGGAAATAGCGGGAGGGAGCTCTGAGAATTTCGTCAGGAAACAATAAGGTTATTATGTGATATTTGTGACAGGATCAGACATGACTGTTATCTTTTCTGAGTCATATCTTCACCATGTTGTGACTGCATCATCAACGTTAATAGATATTGACATCAACACCTGGGAATTACTTGAATGTTTTGAAATGTTGTTAGTTATTCAATAAATTCATTTATTGATTTTTTCACAGATAAACTAGAATTATTTGTGGCTGCTCTCTTTTGAATGTCATTAAAGCATTCAAAAGTACCTAATAAATAGTAACCAACTTAATTGTAAACTATAAATTCTAAAAAGGAAATGTTTTTTTTTGTAAAATTCTAAGACCTTAACAATTCGGCAATATCTGTTTTGAAATACTTATCTATTGTTTATCTTAGTCGGTTTCAATCTCGTATGTGATTTCCACAGGATTTTAAGTCATTATGCAGTGTTATATTGTTTGAGCTCTCACTTCTTAGTATAAAGTCCTACATTTCAGGAATAGATACAGGGTTTTTTTTTTAGCAATTTACTAAAAGTTAACAAACAATAATTGCATTCATGCGATTCAGTTAAGTATACAATATGTACTTACAATATGCAATATTTCTAGCTATACTAACCATTATTTTCATATATAAACTATCTTTCCATTAATGGCCGTTTCAACTACTAAAGATTGCAATTTCATATTAATTATTTCTGATTATTTCTTTATGATTTACAGAAAATCTCTGACCACTTCTTCACCAGCTGCCATTAGTCGCTCCTTGATAAAATAAAAACATTCAATTGTTGTCCCATGGAATAATCAGATGACTAGGAAACGATGCAAAAACTTATAGTTCCTTCCCAGCAAGCATACAGCTAACGGTCCGACGTATGTTTACTTCCGCCCGGTGTGACGCTGTTCAAATTCCGACAAAGATAGTAAATTGGTTCCGTCTTCTTCTTCGAGATTTAGCGGCAGCTGACAACCTTGGTGGCCTGGCTGGTGCCACGGTGTTTACGTTCCGACAAGAAAATTGGAAAAACCATTGGTGCCGTTTACTTCTTGTTTGGGGTTTAGCTTATGCTGACATCCTTGGTGTTGCATTGCTGCCACCTTCTGTTGGCTCTGTACACCTAAGGACATGGTGGAGGGAATTAAATGGTCAGGTCAAGCAGTTCAGCTCACTCGGGTGAACTGGGATTAAACGGACTGATCTGAATATCTCGACATTGTGGACGTTAGCTTCTTACACAAGATGTCAGCAATGCGAAACCAAGGATGGAAGCAGACACTTAAACGCACGGAAAAAGCAGGCGGAACAGCTTCATTTTCATTGTCGGATCGTAAATAGCGTGACACCGGGCGGAAGTTAATTTGCTCCAGCTCGTTAGCTGTTTGTTTACAGGGAAGGAACCATAAGTTAATATTATTTTTTACACATTTAATTATTCCGGTGAACAATGGTTGAATGTTGAAGATATTTTATCAAAGAGCGACTAACTGCAGCTGATGAAGAAATATGCGGAGCCTTAACAAAAATGATGGTCGAGAGCGAAGTGTTGGATTGTTCTCACAAAGTGTTGGATGTCGACTGAAAAGCCCAAATAAGTTTACACAGGACAGGTGTGTAAAACGTCATAGATCAGACTAATTCTGTAACTTACCTTGCTCACAGGTCTACATATGTTTCCTGATATCTTTTAAAATATCAAGAGTACCGAGATTTTGGGTATATAGTAACAAAATAAATCTAATGAATGAATCCCATGGATTTATAAACATGTCTGGAAATATTAATATCAATTCATAATAGTTTACTCTTCCATGAATGCTTTCAAAATAAAAAAAAGGTGAATAAAACTACAAATTTAGTATTTAATTGATCAATTAGTACACATTGTGAACTTACACTGAACTGCATAATAAATATATTGTTAGAATTCTTAATAAATTGCAAAAAAAATCATTATAAATGTAGGACTTTTAACTAAAATTGAGGAAACTATATACTAAAAATTCAGTTGAAATTGTATTAAAGGCTTAAAGTGACTAAAATAAACAGTAAATTACTATTTTATAGAGAATTTGTAGAATTATCACAATCTTCATTCTTTTTTTGCTTTTTTTTTTAGAAATATTTGTTCAAGATTAACCTCATGAGGTAACTATCCAATAGGCACATTTGCATTCTTTAATTTCCAGTATCCAGAATTAAGTGTTAACCAGAATTATTATTGGCTTTTCAGGGCATTGTTCACATTTATTATTGGCATTTGATATCTTTAGTTGTAAATCCTGGAAACGTCATTTGCCACTTTGGTTAATAGCTGGGTCAATGTACTTACTGTTGTTCAACCTGTGGCAACAGCACCTGTGGTATCCAGCTGTTTCTTGACACCACCCAATATACGACACATTCATTACAAGGTTGAGGGCCCAGCTGCACTCTAAATCATAAATATATTATTATATCCCTAATAAAGAGCATAAAATAACTTGGAGAAATAATTATAAACACTTCTGCTCTTCAACCTAAAGCTTGAACCTCAATTTTTAGAATAAAATAATGATGTTCCCTTCGTTCTCTGTTGCCTCACAGGCTCCCAGAGCAACACGTTTGTAAGGAGGAGGAGGCTTTTGAGGACCACCAGCTGTGTAAACAGGAGAGGAACACCAGGATGGACCGAGAGAAGCAAGAGCCACCACAGATCAAATTGGAGGAGGAGGAACTCTGCTGCAGTCAGGAGGGACAGCAGCTTGTTGTAAAGCAGGAGACGGATACTTCCTTATTGACTCATATTCATGAGAAAAGTGACTACAGAGTGGATCAGACTCTGAGTGCAGCACAGAATGATTCTGTGATCAACATGCCAGTTATAAGCTCTGTGGTCGGAGCTCCAAACAGTGACCTGCTGCTGCTCTCTTACAAACCTCATATAGCTGAGAGCCAAGAACAAAAAGATGACAAACATGAAGAAAGCGGTTATACTAGGGAAGCAGAGACCAATCCAAACAAACAAGAGCACAAAAGAAGAAGTCCCAGTGATGATGGATTCAAACCGACCATGTTAAAAACAACTATCGTCAAACATAAAGAAGAGATGGATCCTCAGCACAGACTGCTGGATATAGCTTTGAGACCTATAATGACGTTACCCAGGCAAGGTATGTAAAACTTAATCATTTTAATAACAAAGAGGGAAATGTCATCAGCATAGACTGAAACCCACCTTGTTTAGATGTATTTTCTATATACAATATCCTGCTCTAAAAAATTAAGGGGACACTTAAATGCGTGAACTTCATCACAACAACTCATATCGTGTTTCAGTAGTGAGTTTGAACCTCCAATTGCCTGTCTTAACTCCTGACAACATCTGGACCTGCTCCCGATATAATGCAGGATGGTTTGCTGGGGAATCTCCTTCCAGAATTGGATCAGGGTATCAGTGAGCTTCTGGACAGTCTGTGATGCGTGATCAGTAACATAAATAACGTCCCAGAAGTTTTCAGTTGGAGTCAAGTCTGGGGAGCAGGAGGACCAGTCAATGCCATCCATACTTCTGTCATCGTTGAACTGCTAACACGCCCGAGTTCCACTGTACCAGTGCAAGTTCTGACAATGGGTCAGAGGAATTCATTCTGGTTTGTAACAGAAGTCAGGGTACTTTTGGCTAGTACTTTTGGCTAATACATGGAGGTATGTGTGACCCTCCAAGGATCTGCTAACCCAGACCATCACTCTCTTTCACTTCTGTCACATGAGCTAAGTGACTATACTTCCTCACCCTGAGGAGTAGAATACCGATCCTGCTGCTGGGTTGTTTGTCCTATGGGCTTTTCCCGCACTCCACGTGTAAAGGCCCGTCTCCTGGTATCTTTTCTATGCTGTCAAGACTGTTCTTGGAGACTCAGCAAACCTTCTTGTTGCTGCACCTATGGATGTGCCATCCTGGAGGAGCTGGACTACCTGCGTAACCTGATTTGGCTCCTGGTACCACATCATTCTACCAGTAGTGACAACGAATCTACTAAATTCAAAACAAACGAAAAATCAGTCAGGTAGGATCAGGAGAGAGAAATAGTCTGTGGCCACCACCTACAGAATCAGAACTTTTTGCGGGTCTTCTTGCTGTTGCCTCTCCTGTCCACCTGTCATTTTCATTGGAACCGATGTAGGCGAAATTTGTTCAGTTGCAGATTCTTTCCTAACGGACAGAATGTTATCCCAGTAGTAGTAGTTCACCTGACTGGTATACAGGTATATGATATATACTGCTACTAACTTGCAGCCATTTCTAACTTAGTTCCTATTCATTCCAGTAGTATCCTATTCCTTTTGTTTCCTGTCCCTGCAGAGCTCACACAACAATATGTCTGTAAGACAGAGGAGGTTCTCACTGACCATCAGATCTTTAACCAGGAGAGGAACCCAAGTCTGGAACAAGAGGAGCCCGGGCCTCCACAGATTAAAGAGGAACAGGTGAAACTCTACACCATTCCGGAGGTAGAGCAGCATGTAGTGAAGCAGGAAACTGATACAATTATGCTGACTCCTACTTTTGAAGAGAATGACCACAGAGAAGATCAGACTCAGTATTTGAAAGTTGATGAAACTCTTCGCGCTGCACAGAAAGAGTCTGTAGTCAACATGCTGATTATAAGCTCTATGGTAGGAGGACCAAACAGTGGCCTTCTGCTGCTCTCCAATAACTCTAGTTTAGTTGAAAGACAAGATCAGAAAGGAGAAACATGTGAAAAATATCCAAATTTTAAGTCAAAATTGCACTTAAAGACAAATACAGATGAGAGCCCATATGTTTGCCAAACATGTCAGAAAGATTTCAGATCCAATGGTCAATTGACAGTCCACATGAGAATCCACACAGGTGAGAAGCCATATGTCTGTAAAACATGTGGGAAAGGCTTTGGAAAGATTGATACATTGAAACGCCACATGAGAATCCACACAGGGGAGAAACCATATGTTTGTCAAACATGTGGGAATGAATTCCGACAGAATGGTCATTTGATAGCCCACATGAGAATCCACACAGGTGAGAAGCCATTTGTTTGTAAAACATGTGGGAAAGATTTCAGACGTAATGGTAACTTGACAGACCACATGAGAATCCACACAGGGGAGAAACCATATGTCTGCAAAACATGTGGGAAAGATTTCAAATCGAAGAGTGAGTTGACGGTCCATATGAGAATCCACTCAGGTGAGAAGCTATTTGTTTGTAAAACATGTGAGAAAGGTTTCAGAACTAAAAGTAAATTAAAAGTTCACATGAGAATCCACACAGGGGAGAAACCATTTGTCTGTAAAACATGTGGGAAAGATTTCAGACAGAATGGTAATTTAACAACCCACATGAGAAACGCCCACTCTGATGAGAAGGTACATTTGCAAAGTCTGTTTTAGAACAGTACTATTGTGTTTTTCAATTATTGGAGCATATACACACAAGGAGCAAACATGAGGAAATATAGCAGTTACAAACCGCCAAATTAGATCACGTGCAAAACTTTTAATTATTTTACAATACTTGGTGTCACCTGAGTATCATCGCATCAAGTACGAGCTACTGCGGCTCAAATATGACTTCAAAAGGAAAGAAAAAAAGAAGCTGCAGCATAAAAACCAAAAGACACTTCAAAATGGCAAACAAAGGAAGTTTCATGAAGCTAACGTTAGCAGAGTGGCTAAAGCTAGCTACAGCACAGAATCAGTCAGGAGCCCTGAAGTCCCTGAACAAAGCCAACTTGTAACATATAATGGACTGAACAAGGATTACAATATTATTATATTACATTATTAGGGATATTACAAGTTTTATTTTCATTTTGAAGAGTTGCACAATGGCTTTAAGAAACGTACAGCGGGGTGGACGGATCGTACATTCATTTTAACAGGTCAGAATACATTCACAATTCCAACCAGCCTTTAATTTCACAGTAATCCTTCAAAATAAGAGCACTTAATTTACACTAGTCGTTATGATTTTAAAACTTTAAAGCAAAAAAGTACTTTGTTTTAAAATCCTGGATCTTTATCCGAATTATCCAGACAGGATTCAATCACATTCAGGAGCAGAAAGATGATTCAGTGTCTATCAGTTTGAGATTGATTTATTAGCTCTACGATACTATGATTAGTATTAGTATGATTTGGTCCATAAAACTTTAAACTAAATAAACCCTTCTATGTCCTGACAAAAAAAAGTTTAGCATAATGTATTTTGGGGGGGTATTAATGGATCTTATATATTTAGACACTCTATATTTACCAGGAAATGACAAATAATTTGGTCATGCATGTTTTTAAACAGTAAATAAAATCAGATGTATAAGATCATTTCACATAAAATGTTTTATTTCATAGAATAAAAATAAAATTACATTACCTCAACTCTTGTAAAAGCCCGTTCTTAAAAAAAAATATTTGAGCCTTATTCCACTCTATTTAGTCGTTTCTAGTTACATAATTCTATTTTGTAAGTCCACACATGTTTTATTATGCCAAAAGAAATCCTACTTATCAAAAAAGGACTATCTCTTTATGCACGGTTCATGTCTCGTCCTCTGACTTTTGGAGTCCCCTCTGGCTCCAACCTTGGTCCCTGTCTGCTATAGAAAGAGTGAAAGCACCCAGTGGTTCCTCTGACAGGGAATTGGAAAAGTAAGCAGCATGTCTTTTAACTTGCAATGCAAAGTTTGATGTATGCTGGAGATGCAGGAAAAAGGAGTTCCCAATCTACTGAAAACATGTTTTCCTGAATGTAAATTAGTGAATGGATTAATAAAAGTTTTTTTCTGTTCCATTATTATTAATAGTTTTAATTACACATTTTTATCCTTTGCATTACAAATTTGGTATGTTTTCTATCCAACCTGTAGGTACAGTCTCACATGCAGGTTTTTTAATAGAAGTGATGACATTGAACAGACTTGTTATGTTTTCACAAATGTTGACATTCAGGTTTTGTGTGCTGCCTATCAGGCCCAATGAAAAAGTTTTTTTTTTCTTCTTTCTCTTCATCTGTTGTGCATTCAGAATATTATCTCTTTTCACTTTGGTATTTTGTTGGTTTTCGAGAATTCTGGTGGTGATAACGCAAATGGCATCAGTTTTCGAGGGACTGAATTTCTTTTTTTCATAATTTAATAATTATTTTTAATTTATTTTTCTGTCTTAAGGTACCATTTTCCATCGTTAACCACATGGGGTGTAATGAAGGTCATCTTCTTTACTAGGATTACTAGCAACTGTGTGCGTACACAAACGACAAGTCAAAGTACATGATGCAACTGGTAAATGTTAAACATTATATCGAATACATGAGAGCTCATTGTTTGCTTGAGCCTGTCTGAAGACCCCACCTGTGAAGACAAGCAAACACTTTATTATCACCAATATTGATGGCAGATTAAATTCATATAAAAATGTGATATCAAAGTATGAAAGCCTGATTTTGATTTTGTTTAATTGAGATAATGACATTGTTTATTGCATTTATATTCTGAACACTCACCTGTGTGTCTCCAAAGCAGGGTGGGTAAAAGAGTCCCCAGTAGTGTGAGCACCCTTTTAAAGGTTACGGGAAATACCAAGATTTAGTGAGTGTAGGTTGACATAGTTAAATTGCACTTTTATATTTTAGTGGTTGAAAATGTTACATTGCATTATTCAACTTCCGGATATGTATAATAATTGCACTAAGCGTTTTATATGTATATGTTAGTGTATATTGTTATTTGATATTTTTTAATATTCTGTCAAGAGGTTAGATTTCCCTACACTGTGGTTTTGTCCAACACCTTTTCCAGCGAAAGGGCATAAAAGGCTGTCATTATTTGTGAGCTGCCATTAGGACCACATGCTTCCGGTGGTCCACAGTGGTTCTAATTGACTGTATTATTTGTGGGTGACAATAAACACATGGTTTGTCTGCACCTAAACCTCTGCAGGTCCTTCCTCTACACGGTCATTCTAACATGTGCAAAGGCTATTTCCTTCTCTTCTGTAAACGTATTTATTACTATGGAGTTGAACCAATAAAGCCAATGGTTATTAAAAACTAGTCCAAGTTCCTCACTCACCAGTGCATCCATGGTAACGCACCCTCCTACCTAAAAGAACTACTCACCCCACTGACCTCCACACGATCCCTCCGTTCTACCCACTCATACCGCCTCCTCCTTCCCCGGACTAAGCTCAGCACCATGGGTGATCGGGCCTTCTGTTCTGCTGCCCCTCGTTTGTGGAATGCCCTCCCTGACCATCTCAGGGTTCCAGAGACGACTGACGCATTTAAAAAAGGACTTAAAACTTTCCTTTTTAGCAGAACCTATAACCTTAATAAACATTGCTGCTTTTTGGTCAGGCTTTTATATAGTTATTATTTTACTTTTTTATTGATGCTTTTATCTGCTTTTACTTTGTAGTACTTTGAGATTTGATCCAAATATAAAGTGCATTATAAATTAAATGTATTATTATTTATTATTATTATTATTTTTATTTTTTTGTTTATGCATGTGTATATATAGATATCTATAGATATCTATAGATATATAGATATAGATATAGATATATGTATGTGTGTGTGACTGGCCGTCACACACAAAATAAATAAAGTAAAACGAACCTCATAGGTCCAGTATATATGACAAATATGACGGTCAGTACTGGGGCCTCCCAGGGATGAGTCCTCTCCTCTCTGCACCAGCGACTGCACCTCAAGTCACACGACATAAACTTCTGAGTTCTGCAGACGACAGCGTTCATCGGCCTGATCAAGGACGTTGAACTGCATACAGACGGGAGGTGGAACAACCAAGAAGCCCCCCATCACGGATTTGAAGCGCCTCCTGGAGTGATTTTGTAAGTAGGCAGGACAGGAAGTATTTGTTCAGCTTTCTTAGGTGAACTGGGTTGATAGCAAGAAGTGTTGGGACATTGTAGATCAGAGCTACCAACAGCAGATGGCAGCAATGTCGTAGCAAGGATGTGAGCTGCTACTAAATCTCAGAGAAGATGCAAACGGCACCAACGGTTTCTCAAATTTCCCTGTCGGAACGTCAATAGCGTGATACCAGGCGGAAGTCAGCATGCGCTAGAGCGCTAGCTACACGTTTGCTTTGAATGAACAAGAAGTTCACATGTTATTAATTGGACATTTAATGATTCCAGTGAATAACGGTTGAATGGTGAAGATATTTTGCGAAGGAGCGACTAACTGCAGCGGATAAAGAAATATGTGGAGCTGCAACACCAATCACGGTCGAGGGCGAAATGTTGGATTGTTGTCACAAAATGCTGGATGTCGCCTGGAAACCGCAATTAAAGTTACGCAGGACAGGTGTGTAAAACTTAATAAAGCAGACTAATTCTATAACCCACCTCACAGAAAGATTATCTGCTACTCTGTTCACATATCTGCCTTGTTAACCGACTTCCTCTAAAATAACAAGTGGTCCCAGATTTGGGTTAACTACTAACAAAACAATTCTAATTCATTAATTCTATGGACTTGTTGTAACCATTTGGAACTATTCTAATCTATAATAATTAATTCATCCATTGCAGTATATATTATAAATTTAAAAAAGGCTAATTAAGCTATAAATATTCTATATTTGTATATTTGTGTGTTAAGATGTATGTCATAATCAAGAAAGAGTAGTACAAACGTGATGCTTTCAGAGTGCTGATGAAGAAATATACAGAATGTATGAAAGAGTTGCATTTTGTGTTTGAGGATTTAGAGGAAGCTAAGAATTGTGATAGTGCATGAGGAAGTCATGAGTGGCCGAGCAGTAGTGTGTTAGAGTTGTACAGGATGTGTCTGAAGGTTTTATAACATTCATTTACATATGAGTCTAGAAATATTTGTGGCACTTCACTTTTGAAGTTCCCTTCTTTTTCTTTCGGCTGTATTCTTTATGGGTCGCCACAGCCGATCACCTGTTTAAATCTTGCCCTGTCCTCTGCATCTTCCTCGGTCACACCAACCGCTCACAGTCCTTCCTAAACTTCAAACATTTGATCTTGTGCTTTGTAACCACCGGGAATACTCCCCATTACTTCATCCAACTCACTCCAGAAATTGTCTTTCTCTTCCATCTCACAACCAACTTGTGGAGCATAAGCGCTGACAAAGTTCATCATCACACCTCCAGTTTAATCTTTATGCTCATCATTCTGTCTGACAATGTCTTCAGCTCCAGAACACTCTTCAGATACTCCTCTTTCAGAGTCAAGCCTTACCCCATTTCTCCTTCCATCTACTCCATGAAAGAACAGTTCGTATCGCAAATCGTAATATGCTGAATCCTACAAAGCGTCTTCCTTTTTGGTGTTATAAAAGTTGCAACCCTAAGGTATTTTTTTGATATCGCATATATTTACCCTTTTCTGATCAATTATGGTTATTCTCTCTTCCTTTTAATTTTGCTCTAAAAGTGAACCAGATTGATGCATTTAACTTTAAAAGTTACACAATTTTCTTGATAATTATACACATCATCACCTTCATCAACAACTGAGAATTGCCACACTTTATAAGCTCTCCAAACCCCACATCTCTCCATTGAACTCCTCAGTCATTGCTGAACTTCATCTACACGCGGCCCGTTCCCATTCTGGAGTTTTAGCCGACAGCAATGTCAGTTGGGAATACTCGGCGCGAACTTCCTAGTTACCTAAGAGGGTAAGAGGTATCCAGCAGACTGGAGAAAGCACAGGACAACTGTCTCAGTTCTCAGCTTATTTTTTTCCTAACCCATATTGGATATTATCAACAAGCAAAGGGCAAATTTATAGCTTCTAATCTCCTATGGTTTGTGATGTTGTTGTAGGTAGAACAAAATAAATTAACATTTTTAATTCATTGTGCATCAAATACCTCTAACATTACAAGTCACATACACAAACAATAAGATCAACAGCTATGAAACTCTTATTTAGATATAGAGTATATAGGAATGAGTGTAATAGTATAAAAGAAAGCTTTTAAATTGTCCGAATGAAACACTGAACAATATTTCCAACAGATTTCCATTTCCAATAGATAAATAAACAAAAAAAACATTAGAGCAAACAACAGTGTGGTTGGTGATTGTAGTCATAGGCACACTTTACTAGGTCCTGCCATATGAGTTAGAATTCAATTATTCGCCGTAGCTGCATGGCATTTCCTCATAAGACTAGCTCAAAACAGCTAGCCATGATGCTAGCTAAATTACTTATAAATCTTACTTAGCTCTACAAAACTATATAAATGCAACATACTGTCAGTCACACAATGTGCCAACAATTTCCTTATTACTTAATATTAATTTGGATAAGAGTGACGTTCTTGTACTTACTCATAATTTAGGAAAAATAAAGTAGCTACTTTTTATATATGAAATTTGATGATGTAGCGTCAAAGTATTCTCAAGATTCGACCCAGAAAAGATAACTGTCATTACGAAGCCTGTCACAATTAACAACAATTGTAATCATATGATTAACATTGTTTGAGTGAAACAAAATTATTATTGGCTTTTCAGGGCATGTTTCACTGCTGGTAAACTATTGATCTGGCCTGTACTCTGCTGTAAATCCTGCAAACATCTGGGTAAATGTAATTAATAGTAGCCAGTTGTACCCTGGCAGCAGAATATGTGGTCTCTAGTTGTTTCCAGATGAGATTCTCAGAGCTCCCTTCCCATATTTTCCACCCAGCGTTCAAAACAGTTTGTTAAGGCTGAGGGCTGAGCTGCCCTCTGATTCATCAATATATTATTATATCAATGATAATAAGCATAAAATAACTAGTCCATGTAATTATAAACTCTTCTTAGATCCTAGATGTTGGACCTAAATTTTTATTGAGGCCAAAATCGTTTGGCCCAAAGCCTGATAATGTTCCTTTTGTTCTCTGTTGCCTCACAGGCTCCCAGAGCAACACGTCTGTAAGGAGGAGAACACTCTTGATGACCTCCAGCTTTTGCACCAGGAGAGAAGCGCCGGTATGGACCGGGATAAGCCAGAGTCACCACAGATTAAATTGGAGGAGGAGGAGGAACTCTGCTGCAGTCAGGAGTTACAGCATCTTGTTGTAAAGCAGGAGATGGATACATTTTTATTGACTCCTATTTATGAGGAAGGTGACCACAGGGAGGATCAGAGTCTGACTGCAGCACAGAATGAGTCAACTTGGGAAGCAGGAAGCAATCTGGACAAACAAGAGCACAAAAGAAGAAGTCACAGTGATGACGAGTACAAACAGACCATGTTTGAAACAACTTTCGTCAACCACAAAGAAGAGATGGATCCTCAGCGCAGACTGCTGGACATAGGTATTACGTTATACTGGGCAGATATGAAAAACTGATCATTTCAATAACACAAACAGAGAAATCTCTTCAGCATAAACTCTAACCCAATTTGTTTAGGTTTGGTTGGTATATATGCTGCTACTAACTTGTCACCATGTCTACGTTAGTTAATTTTCATCACAGTATCCTTTTCCCTTTGTTTTGATTCCCTTCAGAGCTCCCACAGCAATATGACTATAAGACGGAGGAGGAGGTTTTCACTTATCAGCGGATCTTCAACAAGGAGAGGAACTCCAGTATGGAACAAAAGGAGCCAGAGCTTCTACAGATTAAAGAGGAGCAGGTGGAACTCTGCACTAGTTCAGAGGTAGAGCAGCATGTATTGAAGCTGGAGACTGATACCTTTATGTTGACTCCTACTTTTGAAGATAATAAGGACTATGAAGATCAGATTCTATATTTGAAGCTTGATGAAACTCTTAATGTAGAACAGAAAGAGTCTGTAGTCAACATGCCAATTATCAGCTCTGTGCAAGGAGGACCAAACAGTGACCTTCTCCTGCTCTCTAACAACTCTGGTGTAGTTGATGGAGACACATGTGAAAAAGGTTTAAATTTTCAGGCCAAATTACACTTAAGCACAAATAAAGTGGAGTGCCCATATGTTTGCCAAACATGTCAGAGAGGTTTTAGATCTAATCGCAACTTGAAAGTCCACATGAGAATCCACACAGGTGAGAAGCCATTTGTTTGTATGACATGTGGGAAAGATTTCAGGCAGATTGATAATTTGAAACGCCACATGAGAATCCACACAGGTGAGAAGCCATATGTTTGTATGACATGTGGGAAAGATTTCAGATCTAATGGTAACCTTTCAGTCCATATGAGGATCCACACAGGAGAGAGGCCATATGTCTGCAAAACATGTGGGAAAGATTTCAAATCTAAGACTGAATTGACTGTCCACATGAGAATCCACACGGATGAGAAGCAATTTGTTTGCCAAATATGTGGAAAAGGTTTAAGATCTAATGGTAATTTGACGGTTCACATGAGAATCCACACAGGGGAGAAGCCATATGTCTGTAAAACATGTGGGAAAGATTTAAAATCTAAGACTGAATTGACTGTCCACATGAGAATCCACTCAGGTGAGAGGCTATTTGTTTGTGTAACTTGTGGTAAAGATTTCAGACGAAATGGTAACTTGACAGACCACATGAGAATCCACACAGGTGAGAAGCCATATGTTTGTAAAACATGTGGGAAAGATTTCAAATGTAATTCTAACTTGGCTTCCCACATGAGAATCCATACAGATGAAAAGCCATTTGTCTGTAAAACATGTGAGAAAAGTTTCAGATCTAAAAGTAAAATGACAGTCCACATGAGAATCCACACAGGTGAGAAGCCATTTGTTTGTAAAACATGTGGGGAAGATTTCAGTCACAATAGTAGTTTGACGGCGCACATAAGAATCCATACAGGCGAGAAGCCATATGTTTGTGAAACATGCGAGAAAGATTTCAAATCAAAGAGTGAATTGATACGCCATATGAGAATCCACACAGGGGAGAAGCCATTTGTTTGTTTAACATGTGGGGAAGATTTCAGACATAACAGTAGTTTGACAGCGCACGTAAGAATACACACGGGAGAGAAACCATATGTTTGTAAAACATGTAACAAAGATTTCAAATCTAAGACTGATTTGACACGCCACATGAGAATCCACACAGGTGAGAAACCCATTGTTTGTAGAACATGTGGGGAAGATTTAAAATCTAAGACTGAATTGATACAACACATGAAGCTCCACACAAGTGGGAAGCTATTTGTTTGTAAAACATGTGGGAAAGAATTCAGAAGAAAGGATAACTTGACAGACCACATGAGAATCCACACTGGCGAGAAGCCATTTGTTTGTAAAACGTGTGGGGAAGACTTCAGACATAATAGTAGTTTGACGGTGCATATGAGAATCCACACAGGTGAGAAACCATATGTTTGTAAAACATGTGGAAAAGATTTCAAATCCAAGAGCCAATTGACGGTCCACATGAGAATCCACACAGTTCAGAGGCCATTTGTCTGTAAAACATGTGGGGAAGATTTCAGACAGAATGGTCAATTGACACTCCATATGAAAAACGCCCACTCTGATGAGATGGATCCTTTGCAAGTTCGGCTTGAAAACACTACGGTTCTATGTTTTAATTAGATTCAAACGGACTCGCACATGTAGATGAACAATATTGTATTAGTAACGTACTCTGGAGACGGATTTTTAGTTGGTCATGGTTAACAAGCGCAAGGAATCTTGTGATTGTTGAATCACAAAATTACATCACCTGAGGAAAACTTTGTAATATATTGAGCAACACCTTGGTATTGTGTTTAAAATTATTGGATCTACTTCAGAATCGTCTAGACAGGATAAATCTTTGAATTTGCTTTTTCAAACCCTGGAGAACCAGCTAGAACTAACAATATTGCTCCATTGTGTTAACACACACTACCACAGTTTGGCCAATAGATGGAAGAGTTAAGCTGATTCAGGAGCAGCAAGATAGTATCAGTATCGATCAGTGTGAAGGACCTAGGACTGCTCTTTTCTGGTCCGAGATCTCAGATGTTGTACCTGGTATCTTTTGGAGCCACTCAACCAGTGATGGTCACAGTCCCTAGTGCTCCTATCACCACTCGGACCACTTTTTTGGCTTACACCTTCCACATTTGTTCCAGCTGTTTCTTCAGCCACTGGTACTTCTCCCTCTTTTCGTGCGCATCCTTTCTGATGTTCCCGTCAGCTGGAATTGCCACGTCTATCACCACTACCCCCTTCTGGTCCTTGTCAACCACCACTTTGTCTGGTTGGTTAGCCAGTCACTGCTTGTTGGTTCGGAACTTGACGTCCCTCAGGATGTTGTCTCTGTTGTTCTCAACCACCTTCGGTGGTGCTTCCCATCGATACTTGGGGACTTCTAATCCATAGTCGACACAGATGTTCCTGTACACTTTCCCAGCCACTCGGTAAGGCCTCTCAGTGTATACTGTCCCACCTTGCATCTAGCACCCTGCTACAATATGCAGGTCTGTCTGTTGGGATTCTTTTCACAGCCTGAACGTTGGATCCGGTCTACTTTGGTAGGCCCCTGCCTGGATCTGTCGCTTAAGTCCTGCTCTTGTGTTGCCAGGATGAGAGCCTCTATGCTGTCCTTCAGGGTTGCCATTTCCAGAACTGGTACGATTTCTTGATGTCGGCCACATCCTCTAACCTTAGGTGGTACATCCTATGGAGGGGCTTGGTCTTCCATGATACACCCCTCTTCTTCTTCATTACCCTCTGTCACTTGCTTCCTGAGGCACTCTCTGAGCAGTCTATCTTTCTGGGGGCAATCTTCCTGATGTATTCACAGATGCTCTTGGTGTCATCCTGGGTCCTGCGGATCTAACATTCACTAGTCCTCACCCTCTCTTTTTAAATTGCTTAATAATAATATGAATTAATAATAATTAATAATTGAGTCTCAGATGTGCTGGACTTTGGGTGGAACCCTTTGCATGCTGACGCAGCTGGGAAAAAAATACTGAGGAAAAATTCTATATTCGCATATTTTATTTCTTTGGGGTATTTATTGATCTAATATATATACGGCACTCAAAATGTACCACAAATTGACAAATCTTTTGGTCAAGCATGCTTCAATACGGTATATCTTGGAAAATAAGTACGTTTTGATTACATCAGGTCACCCTTATGTGCAGCACATCGTTAAAAAAGGGGTTTTCCCTTATTAGACTTCAAGTTACTTAATTCTGTTAAGTAAGTCCTCATATGCTTATATATGCCAAAGGAAGTCCTATTTATAAAACGGAACTTCTTTGTAGCCATTATTAGTGCCTCCTCCTCCGTTGTGGTGTCCACCAGGGATCTATCCTTAGCCCCGTAATATTTAGCATATATACGTATGTTGCCACTTAGTCATATTATAAACAGGTTTATAATATGACTTATTAGGAGCAGGACTCCGAGGCTGAGAAACAGGGTTAGCTATGGAAATATTGAAGGCACCCAGTGGTTCAGCAGACAGGAAATTTGAAAAAGTTTGAGGTATGCCGGGGATGCAAGAAAAAGAAGCTCCCAAACTACTGAAAACATGTTTTCCTTACCTACAAATGTAAATCAGTAAACAGACAAATAAACATTAGATGATAATTGTTATTTATATGAAAGACAAGTTTTTCATTTGCATGTCTGAACCTACAAATATATGTATTCTATGAACCTTCTCTGTGTAGTCTCGCATGTGGCTTTTTTTTGTAGAAGTGATGTCATTGAACAGAGTTGTTATGTTTAAACAATTATCACAAACTTATTCACAAAGAAAATGATTTTTGTCTATCGTTTCATATGTTGTATTAGATGTATATTTTCATTTTACTTAGTTATTTTGAGAATTCTGTCTGACAATGCAAAAGGCGTCAGTCTTGGGAAGATTATGTATTTTGAGCGTCATTTTGATATTTCATTCTCAGATTGTATTAAATGTCCGTAATTCTTGTGTAAAAAAAAAAATTTCTCAGCATGTTGAGGTTTATTTAAACCCATCAGATTAGCAATTATATATTGCTCTGGCATCTGAAAAAAGAAATCCAATGTTCACAATTGTAGTTTTTTTTAGTTTTTCTTTTTAGTCGTTTTCCATTGGTCGGCATATTGGGAAAATACAACCTTTTATAAAAAAAGTTTAAGTGTTTATTACTGTATAGTGGAATCAAAAGAATCAATGTTAATCACTGGAATAATGTGTGTGTTCGTGTGGCGGTGTGTGTGTTTGTGTTTCAGAGAGTGGCTTTTTTACACGTGTTTATGAATGTATATATTTATCCAGCCATTACAGGTTTCCACATCTGAATGATATTCTTATATTCAGATATTGATATATCATCTTGGCAAGAAAATATAGTGTTTCTTATTGGGTTTTGATATTTTTTCTTCTGCTTAAAATAAAATCCTAAAATAATCCAGAAAATGTCACTCAGTCTTACAAAGTGGTAAGCCTGTTTTCATAACGTTTTTTTAAATTAACGTGCATACTTTTAATGAAGCAAGGTTTAAAACGCAGGTCTTTTACATGTAATGGAGTGTTTTCATGGAATAGTACTTAAACTGAAGGATAGGATCTTAATGCAACGCGGGAAGAAAGGACACGGTGAAATGGTCAGGGCAAGCAGGAGCAGTTTTGAAAAGAATATTGGAGTGATGCGGAAGTAATCAGAGCAGGAAGTATCTATTCATATTTCCCTAAATTTGGTTGAATAGCACGCATCTGTGAATCGGGCATTGTAGGCCTTAACTACCTAAAAATGATGGCAGCAATGTGACACCGACGGTGTCAGGTGCCGCTAAATCTCAAAGAAGAAGAAGGCGGAAGCAATAATTTCTTCACTTCCATGGACGGAACGTAAACAGCGTAACACTAAACGAAAGTGAGCATGCGCTAGATCGTTAGCTGTATGTTGCTGTGAAGGAACTAGTAGTTTGTAGTTTTTTAGACATCTAATTATTTCGGTACACATTGGTTGAGTGTTGGAGAGAGTTTTTTAAAGGAGCGACTAACTGCAGAGGATGAAGAAACATGCAGCAATTCAACAAAAGTCACTGTCGAGAGTGAAATGTTAGATTGTTGTCACAAAATGCTGGATGTCGAGTGGAAACCGTGAATAAAGTTACACAGGACAGGTGTGTAAAACGTCGAAGATCAGAATAGTACTATAAACCACCTCACGTGTCTGCATACGTTTACTGGTTTCTTCTGAAATTACAAGTGGTCCGAGATTTTGGGTAAATGCTGACAAACCATGTGTTTGTAACCATGTGTGGAAATATTGGAAACTATGATAGTTCAATACTCCAATACAGTTTGTATCATAAGAAGATGGTTAATTAGGGTATGAATATCTCATTAGTATATGTTCGAAAGAGCTCAGAATATGATCATGCGTATGTCTAAATATTTGAAATCACATACTAGAGTTTTAAAGATTAATAAAACAAAACATAAGTATTTAAAAAAAGAAATGTTTATTGGGAGCTATTAAAGTCTTGGGATTTTGTTTTCATAAGATATCTGAGTTAAAAATTCACATCATTGCCGGCTTTATGAACATTCAAAATTCATGCAAATTATTCCGAAATTATTTCCGACAAATTGAATAAATTAATGTGTTGAATAATTAATAAATCTTCTCAACCATATATTTCCCACACCTTTTTTTCTCACACTTTACTAGCTCCTTAAATCCCACTTGGTCGTCAAACTCTTCAGCCTTTGCTCTCCGCCATCTATATAATATAGAATATATAGATTTAAAGTATAATAAAAAGAGTTGTTGAAGAACAGTCTCTTATGTATAGTTTATATTCTCTGGTTGAGCTGTCTAATTTCTGTGGGACAGAAGCTGTTTAACAGCCGAGTAGTTTTTGATCTGATGCTTCTGTATCTTTTCCTTGACTGCGTGAGTGTGAACAAGCAATGGGAGGAATGAGTGGAGTCCTTAAAGATGCTGTTAGCTCTACGCATGCAGCAATCAGTATACATGTCCTGCAGCAAGGCACCAATGATTTATTCAGCGGTTCTCACTATCCTGTTCAGTTTGTGTGTCTCCTCTGCTGCACTCTTGGCGAACCGGGAAGAGAGGCAGTAGGTTGAAAATGCTTTCAATGGTGCCTCTCTAGAACATGGTCATGGCCCGGGATGGGGAGGCACACCCTCTTCAGCCTTCGGAGGGAGTGAAGGCGCTGCTGGGCCCCCTTGATGGCAGCTGTGATGTCATCCTTGGAGGTCAGCTCATCCGTCAGATGGATCCCCAGGAACATGGTGCTGTGAACCCTTTCCACCTCAATGCAGCTGATGGTCATTGGGAAATGGTGCTTGTGACCAGTCCTCCTAAAGTCAATTACCAATATCCTTGGTCTTATTGGTGCTGAAACTAACGGAACAGTCACGTGTCAGCAGTCATGGGCTCAGTACACACCTGTGGTGATCCTGTGCTTACCGGGTTGCTTTAGATGTTACACTACCCACTCTGACTGTCTCAAGTCTCTATGTGTTTTATTAGCTATGTCAGCCAGTTCAATTTCAAGATCGAGTTGATTTACTCCTGTGAATGTGGACATGTTCAGCAGGGATGGGTCGATGTCCAGGGGTGGGACATTGATGGAGAAAGCAACTCTGTTAATCCCCAAAGGCAAAATCATTACAGCAGCTCCAACGATCAGACCTTCTAAAGGAGACAAAAATGTAAGACATACCATGTAATACGACATAATATATATACACACATATATACATCTTCTTTCGGCTGTTCTCTTAAGGAGTCACTACAACGGATCATCTGTTTCCATGTTACCCTGTCTTCTGCATCTTCCTCTGTCACACCAACCAACTGCATGTCCTCTCTCACTACATCCAGAAACCTCTTTTGTCTTCCCCTTTATATCCTGCCTGGCAGCTCAATCTCCAGCATCCTCCTACCAATATATTCAGTATACCTCCTTTTCACACATCCAAACCATCTCAATCTGGCCTCTCTTACTTTTTCTCCAAGACGTCCAACCTGGGCCGTCCCTCTGAAGTGCTATTTTCTAATCCTGTCCATCCTCGTCACTCCCAGAGAAAATCTTAACATCTTCAACTCTGCCTCCTGTCTTCTGGTAATTTGGTCAGTCTATATGCAGTACAGAAGGGCTGGTCCCACTGCCATCTTATAAACCTTACCCTTCACTCTTGCTGCTACTCTTCTTCTTTCACAGATAATAATAAGCAATACCAAATTTCTTCCCTCGGCAGTCTGTCGTACCCTTTCACTCATCAACAAAGACACAATGCAACTCGTACCCACCTTCTCTGTACTTCATATCAGCACTCTCAAAGCAAACATTGGATGTGTATTGCTCTTTCTTGACATGAAACCATACTGCTGCTCTCAAATCATCACCTCTTTTCAAAACATAGCATCCACTACTCTTTCCCAGATCTTTATTGTGTGGCTCATCAGCTTAATACCCCTGTAGCTGCTACAGCAAGACCATTTACCGTAAAACTGTTTGGCACACAGCCTGATGATGTTACTTTTGTTCTCTGTCTCATAGGCTCCCACAGCAATGCGTCTTCAAGGAGGAGAAGGCTTTTGATGACAACCAGCTTTATAATCTAGAGAGGAGCACAAGTATGGACCGAGAGACGCCAGAGTCACCACAGATTAAATTGGAGGAGGAGGAACTCTGCTGCAGTCAGGAAGGACAGCAGCTTGTTGTAAAGCAAGAGACGGATACTTGTTTATTGACTCCTATTCATGAGGAAGATGACCACAGAGAGGATCCGACTCTGAGTGCAGCACAGAATGAGTCTGTGATCAACATGCCAGTTATAAGCTCTGTGGTCGGAGCTCCAAACAGTGACCTGCTGCTGCTCTCTTACAAGCCTCATATAGCTGAGAGCCAAGATCAGAAAGATGACAAACATGACAACTACTGGTTAGTTACAGAAGCAGAGACCAATCTAAACAGACAAGATCCCAAAAGAAGAAGTCACAGTGATGATGGATACAAACCGACCATGTTAGAAACAACTATCGTCGACCACAAAGAAAAGATGGATCCTCAGCGCCGACTGCTGGATATAGGTATGACTTTACACAAGACAGATATGTAAAACTGATACTTTCAATTACACAAAGAGAGAAATTTCAAAAGTATAGATTCAAACCCACCTTGTTTAGATATATGTTTATATATACACTGCAACCATGCAACATTTTTCCTTTTCATCACAGTAGTACCCTATTTCTTTTGTTTTTTGTCCCTCCAGAGCTCCCACAGCAATATTACTGTAAGGAAGAGGAGGTTCTCACTGACCAGCAGATCTTTCACCAGGAGAGGAACTCCAGTATGGAACAGGAGGAGCCAGAGCCTCGACAGATTAAAGAGGAGCAGGTGGAACTCTGGACTAGTACGGATGTAGAGCAGCATGTATTGAAGCAGGAGTCTGACACCTTTATGTTGACTCCTAATTTTGAAGAAAACAAGGACAGTGAAGATCAGACTCCTTATTGGACTCTGGATGAAACTTTAAGTACAGAGCAGAAAAAGTCTGGTGTAGTTGAGAGACAAGATCAGAAGAGAGACACAGGTGAAAAAGATTTAAATTTTCAGGCAGAATTATACTATAACACAAATAAAGGTGAGAGCACATATGTTTGCCAAACATGTCAGAAAGATTTTAGAACGCATGGTAACTTGATAGTTCACATGAGAACCCACACAGGGGAGAAACCATATGTTTGCAAAACATGTAGGAAAGATTTCAGATCTAATGGGGACTTGACGGTCCACATGAGAATCCACACAGGGGAGAAACCATATGTCTGTAAAACATGTGGGAAAGATTTCAGATCTAATGGTAACTTGACGGTCCACATGAGAATCCACACAGGGGAGAAGCCATATGTTTGTAAAATATGCGGGAAATATTCAAAATCTAAGACTAATATGACAGTCCACATGAGAATCCACACAAGCGAGAAGCCTTATGTTTGTAAAACATGTGGGAAAGAGTATAGACGAAATAATAACTTGAAAGACCACATGAGAACCCACACAGGTGAGAGGCCATATGTTTGTAAAACATGCGGGAAAGATTTCAAATGTAATTCTAACTTAACATCCCACATGAAAATCCACATAGGTGAGAAGCCATTTGTTTGTCAAACTTGTGGGAAAGGTTTCAGAAATAGTAGTAATTTGATCTCGCACATGAGAATCCACACAGGTGAGAAACCATACATTTGTAAAACATGTGGAAAATATTTCCGACAGAATAGTCATTTGACAACCCACATGAGAAACACCCACTCTGAAGAAAAGCTACCTGAATAAGTGAGTCTTTGACTCGTATGTAGGTGAAAAATATTGTATTAAAATACAATATGTAAAATACTATGTGTGAGAAGATAGAGTTCTTGTTGTTCATGGTTAACAAACACATGGAATTTTGTGAGTATGGAATCACAAAAGTACATCACGTGGCAAACAGTTCAATCATGAAACATACCTGGGTACTGTATTTTTAAAAATCTTGGATCTACCTCAGAATCATTGAGACAGAATTGAATCTCAGAATGGGTTGTTTTGAATCCTGGGGAACCAGCTAGAAGTTATAATGTTTCCCAATATCGTTAATACTACCATACTTCAGAGTATCATCTGGTCCATGGACGTTTTGACAGAATTAACCCTTCAATGTACCCCTGCCCTCCAAAAAACATTGTGGAAAAATCATGTCTTTTCTATTTCTTTGGGGAAATTATTTATTTAATATATTACACACTCAAATTTTACCAATAAAATTACAAATCAAGATCAAAAATAAGGTTAAGAAAAAAATTTATTTCATGGAAAAGAAGTCAAATATAATTAAATTAGCGCTCCCTTTTTGTAAAGCACGTCATTAAAAAGAAGTTTTTAACCCGATCAACTTCAAATTTGGTGTTCAGAATGTGAAGGCCATAAAGATTAAAAGGTATAAAAAGCTTGATTTTTTCCATGACCCGTCTGGAAGGAATAGGTCGCCGCCACCTACTGGCTCGAGAAATGATAAAATACTTACTTTGATTAATTACTACTGGCTCGTTGACTCCACATTCATCAGATTTGGTCAGTTAAGTCATGGGCACATGGGGTAAATACAGGCTATTTTCCTTGTTTGTTGTAAACTTGTTTATTAGTTGAACAAATAAAGTCAATGGTTATCACTGGAATAATGTGTCTGTTTATGTGTTTATGCTGCTGCTAAACCCCAAAGAAAAAGAAGGCGGAACCAACGATTTTTTCACTTTAACGGACGGAATGTAGACAGCGTGACACCAAACCAACGTCAATATACGCTAGATCATTAGCTGTTTGTCGCGGTGAAGGAATATTGTCATAAATTTATATGGTTTTTTGTAGACATCTAATATTCCAGTGAACATCGGTTGAGTGTTAGAGAGATTTTGTCATGACGTGAGTAACTGAAGCAGATGAAGAAATATGCGCGTCAACAAAGATTACCGTCGAGAGCGAAATGTTGGATTGTTGTCACAAAATGTTGGATTGCGTCTGGAAACCGCAAACAAAGTCACACAGGACAGGTGTGTTAAACCTAAAATTCTATAACCCAACTTGCTGAAAGATAAACTGCTACTTTGTTCTCTTGTCTGCATTTGTTTTCTGACTTCCTATGAAATAACAAGTGGTCCGAGATTTCTGGTAAATACTGACAAAATAATTCTAATAATTAATTCCACGGACTTGTAACCATGTGTGAAACTATTGCTATCTACATATGTATATTCCCCCATTACAGGGTGTATTATACATAAGAAAAATATGTTAGATTAAGCTATGAATGTTTCATTAGTATATGGGTGATAGAAGTGAAAGAGTTCACACAATATAACAATTATGACTTAACATTGTAAGTCACATAAAAGAGGGAAAAGACTAAAGAAAATCCCCAAATAAGTATTTTTAAAAATAGATTTACTTTGAATTATCAAGTCATTTTTTTTTTTGTTTTTTATAGATGAATCTCATGAGTTCATTATTCGGTACTAGGTACTTTTTCATGCTTTAGAGACATTCAAAAGTCCAGCGACGCCAATTATTTTCCCGATCAATAAACAAATGTGTGGAATAATTAACAAATCCTCTAAACTATTGGATATTTCGCAGAAGAATTTACACACTTTACTAGCTCCTCGAATCCCACATCGTCATCAAATTCCTCGGTCTTTTCTCCCCGCCATCCATACGCAGCCCCGTTTTGCATTCTTGACTTGTAGCCACGAGAGTTAGCCATGATGCCGGCAAATTGAGTTGGACAAATAACTTGTACTTCTCTGGTGAACACCGTCATTTTGCGCTCAAACGCCAGATCTTCCAGAATCTGCTGCGGCGTGCTTCCCTGACCCCTGACCTCGGAGACTTTTGTTGATTTGTCTTGTCATATCCAACATAAAGGGCAACTTTTTTAGCCAACTGGAAAGCTTCTGTTTGGGGTAATTGAGGCATTTGCTCTATAGAAAAGTTTTCACATGTTTTACGACAAAACAGCAAACCGTTTCAGCACCTCCCCACTGGACAGCAACCAGACGTTGGTATGCAGCAGCAGGTCTGAATAGGCTCTGTCGGTCTCTTCTAATAGTGACCAGAATTGTCGGTGGTTTAACCCTTGAGCCATTATTTTGTTCACTATCTGAATAACAAAGTTCATCACTTCCATACGTTCGGGGGGGAAATGTTGAGGGTAAGGTGCTTCTTGGTGCGAGATGCAGTTAAAAGTCAGCAGCTTTTTAATCCAGCGACTTCTGCTGTAATGTCACAAACGCCTCTGCGTTTATTTTTTGATCTTTTAAACAGTTCACAACAGCCTTACAAATGTCCTCATCCCGTGTTGGGCTTTTTAGCAGTATCAGTATCAGCAGTATATTTAGCAGATTTTATTAACGCCAATGTCATGATCAATTCTGCTTATCGATCCAATTCTTCATCGATTCCTGTGGAATTTTGGAAAATAGTAAGCATCTCCAGGTTTTCTGTGTTAAAAACACATATTTTATTGAGTCTCTGCACACACATACATTGTATATTTTTGAACATCTATATCTTTATTCATCACATTCTAATAATGAGAATGTGTGTTACAATATTAGTATACGGCCCAGAGACCAACAGTTCTGGCCCTGTTGACATTTAATAATAATTAAATATGATTACAAATCATCTCCTAAAGTTTAAAAAAGACACCTGCCTTCAAATACTATGAACTTAAACCTGCTGAAACACTGGTTCCTCAACTGTGGTGAAAGGGGCCGCCGCCATCATCTGAATTGGCTCAAATGAGAGGCTGTTTGTACAGCATTCGTTCTCATTTTGGTATCAAGTCAAATAAAGCATCTGTTGATACGCGTGACATAATTGTTTTGCAGGCATCGATAGGGGAATCATAGGAACCGGTTCTCAGCTGGAACTGGTTCTCAATTCCCATCCCAAGCAGAGACGTCTTCTCAACATCATTTACATCACTTGACTCATCAACGGGGATTCAGGATGCTGCAGCTGAATTGATTTCCTGAATTTGCTGACCGCTGATGTTTGATGCCATTTTAATAGATCTGTCCTTATAAATACAAACTCTTCTATGTTTCGACCTAAATCTTGAACCTCAATTTTTAAGCTACATTTTTTTTGCCCACAGCCTGAAAATGTTCTTTTATTTCTCTGTTGCCTCACAGGCTCCCACAGAAACACATCTGTAAAGAAGAGGAGGCTGTTGATGACCCTCAGCTTTTTAACCAGGAGAGGAGCACCACTATGGACCGAGAGAAGCCAGGGCCATCGCAGATTAAATTGGAGGAGGAGGAACGCTGCTGCAGTCAGGAGGGACAGCAGCTTGTTGTAAAGCAGGAGTCGGATATATCTTTATTGACTCCTATTTGTGAGGAAGGTGACCGCAGAGTGGATCAGACTCTGAGTGCAGCACAGAATGAGTCTGTGATCCATATGCCAGTTATAGGCTCTGTGGTCGGAGCTCCAAACAGTGACCTGCTGCTGCTCTCTGACAAGCCTTTACAGCAGCACAAAAGTAGAAGTCAAAGTGACGATGAAAACAAACCGTTTATGTTAGAAACAATCGTTGACCACAAAGAGGGGATGGATCTTCAGCCGAGGTTGCTGGATAAAGGTATGAAGTTACACACCATAGGTTTGTAAAACTTGATCATTTTAAAACCACAAAGAAAGAAATTTCATCAGCATTGACTGAAACCCACTTTGTTTTGATGTATATATATATATATGTCTACTAAATAGTATATATACTATGTCTACATTTGTTCCTTTTCATCACAGTAGTATCCTATTATTTTCTTGCCCTCTAGAGCTCCTACAGCAAGATGTCTGTAAAACAGAGAAAGACGTTCTCACTGACCAGCAGATCTTTAACCAGGAGAGGAACTCCAGTATGGAACAAGAGGAGACAGACCTTCCACAGATTAAAGAGGAACCTGTTGAACTCTGCACCAGTCAGGAGGTAGAGCAACATGTGGTGAAGCTGGAGACTGATACCTTTATGTTGACTCCTACTTTTGAAGAAAATAAGCACAATGAAGATCAGGATCAGTATTTCAATCTGGATGAAGCTCTGAATGCAGTACAGAAGGAGCCTGTCGACAACATGCCGATTATCAGCTCAGTGGTGGGAGGACCAAACAGTGACCTCCTGCTGCTCTCTAACATCTATGGTCTAGTGGAGGGCCAAGATCAGAGAGGACACGCGTGTGAAAAAGATTTAAATGTTAAGGCGAAATTAGACATAAAAACCAATACAGGTGAGAGCCCATATGTTTGCCAAGTATGTCAGAAAGGTTTCAGGACCAATAGTAACTTTTCAGTCCACATGAGAATCCACACAGGTGAGAAGCCATTTGTTTGTAAAACCTGTGGGAAAGGTTTCAGACAAAGTGGTACCTTGACAGACCATATGAGAATCCACACTGGTGAGAAGCCATTTGTTTGTAAAACATGTGGGGAAGATTTCAGACATAACAGTAGTTTGACAGTCCACATGAGAATTCACACAGGTGAGAAGCCATTTGTTTGTAAAACATGTGGGAAAGTTTTCAAATCTAAGGGTGAATTGACACGCCACATGAAAATCCACACAGGTGAAAAACCATTTGTTTGTAAAACATGTGGGAAAGATTTCAGAGAAAGTGGTAACTTGTCCGAACATATGAGAATCCACACAGGTGAGAAGCCATTTGTTTGTAAAACATGTGGGAAACATTTCAGAGAAAATGGTAACTTGACAGTCCACATGAGGATCCACACAGGTGAGAAGCCATATGTTTGTCAAACGTGTGGAAAAGGTTTCGGAACTAATGGTAATTTGATCGTCCACATGAGAATCCACACAGTTCAGAGGCCATTTGTCTGCAAAACATGTGGAAAGGACTTCAGAGAGAATGTTCAATTGTCACGCCACATGAGAAACACCCACCCTGATGAGACGGTACCTTTGCAAGATCGGCTTTAAAACACTACTGCTCTGTGTTTTAATATGGAAGCATAGCCTCTCAAATTCAAGTGAACACTATTGTATTCGTGAAATACTGTGTGAGAGGATATTGAGTTTTTGTTGGAAACAGTTTGCTTTTGTAAAATATTGAATGGCAACTGAAAACCGTGATTTTAAATATTGGATCTACTTCAGAATTATCCAAGAATCTCAGAATTTGTTTTTCAAACCCTGGTGAACTGGCTAGAAATTATAATATTACCTAATATTATTAAAAACCCAGTACCATAGTTTGGTCAATGGAGGGACCATTTAAGCTGATTCAGTGTCTTATCAGTTTGTACTCAATTGATTTATTAGATTTACCATACTATAGAGTATACTGTGGTCCACAAACATTTGAACTAAATTAACCCTTTAATATCCCTCTCCGCTCCCCCCACCAAAAAAACAACTGTAAAAATTATATTTTTGCATATTTTATTTCTTTGGCGAATTTATTGATTTAATATATTGGCCATCAAAATATAGGATAAAAGGAAAATGTCATTTGTCAAGATGTTTACAGTTAAAAATCTGATTTATAAAAAAGATGTATTCCAAGGAAACTGAGTCTATAATACTCAATAGCTTATTTTTGATTAAATTAGCTCTCCCTTTTTTGTAAAGTATGTCATTAAAAAAAGTTTGTCCCTTAAGAGACTTTTTTGGTTGTTTCAAATAACCTGATTCTCTTTAGTAAGTCCTCACATGCTATGTTATGCCAAAGGAAATCCTACTGATCTAATAGGACTTTCTCTATAGCCCTTTGAACTGTGGTTTCTCTCCAAGGCTCCATCCATGGCCCCTTACTTTTTAGCATATGCATGCTGCCACATGTTTATACTATAAACCTGTTTATACTATAAACAGGTTTATAGTATGACCGATTTGAAGCAGGACTCTGAGGCTGGGATTCGATGTTTGCTACGGAAAGAGTGAATGCATCCATTGGTTCTGCAGAAAGGAGATTTGAAAAAGTAAGGAGCATGTTGTTAACCTTGCAGTGCGAACTCGGTTTGAAGGCGATGCAAGTAAAAGGAGCTCGCAAACTACTGAAAAAAGGATTTCCTGAACTACAAATTTAAATCAGGAGAAAGACTAAAGACCATTTTATTTTGAAAATACTTTTATTTATTTATAATTTTCTATTTATTTATTGTATCGTGTCAGGATCTACCCAATCGAGTCTTGGACCTTTGATCTAAACCTAACAGGAAGTCACTAATTTTTAATTAAATGTGCAATTTAAACATGTGACAAATAAAGGCTTCTTCTTCTACTACTACTTCAGCTTTCTGTGAATTGGGTTGAATAGCAAGGATCTGGGTATCTGGTTATTGTAGGCCCTAACTTTCTACAGAAGATGGCGGTAATGCGAAACCAAGGATGTCAACTGCCGCTAAACCGCAAGAAGAAGAAAGTGGAACCAATGGTTTATTTACTTTCATGAACGGAACGATAACAGCGTGACACCAAACGACAACGCCAACACGGGCTAGATCGTTAGCTGTTTGTCGCGGTGAAGGAATATTGTCATACAAATACATACTGTTTTTTATAGACATCTAATAATTCCAGTGAACAACGGTTGAGTGTTTGAGATATTTTGTCAACGAGCGACTAACTGCAGCGGGTGAAGAAATATGCGCGTCAATAAACAACCGTCGAGAGCGAAATGTTGGATTGTTGTCACAAAATGCTGAATGTCGTCTAGAAACCGCAAACAAAGTCACACAGGACAGGTGTGTAAACTTAATTGTTCCGACTAATTCTAAAACCCAGCTCGCTTAAAGATAAACTGCTACTTTTTTTCTTTTCTGCATTTGTTCACTTACTTACTATAAAATCACAAGTTGTCCGAAATTTAGGATAAAGACTAACTAAATATTTTAAATAATGATATCATGTACTTGTTGAATCCATGTGTGAAACTATTTATATCTATATAAGTATACTCCTCCATTACAGGGTGTATTATACATAAGAAAAATATGGTTATATGGTTGTTGTTTTTTTAAATTTTAGTTGTAAATGAGGCAACGATCAATAAATGAATGTGTAGAATAATTAACAAATCGTCTAAACTATCTTATATTTCCCATGAGAATTTACACAACTTAATAGCTCCTCAAATCCCATATCGTCATCAAACTCCTCAGTCTTTGCTCTCCGCCCTCCATACGCGGCCCCGTTTGCAAACCGTTTTAAGCGTTTTGCGTCTGCAGTTACGTGCGTCACTTTCCCTGGTTGCTTTTGTTCAGCGTGTTGAGGTTACTTTATATAAACACCATAAAGTGTAACTTTTCCAGTCAACCGGAATGTTTCTGTTTGGGGTAATTGAGGCCTTTGCTCTCCAGAAAAGTTTTCACACGGTCCAGACAAACAGCAAACCGTTTCAGCACCTCCCCGCTGGACAGCAACCGGACGTTGTTATGCGGCAGCAGGTCTGGGTTCATCACCTCCATACATTCAGGTGGAGATGTTTGAGTGTACAGTGCTTCTTGGTGCAAGATGCAGTGAAACATCAGCTGCTTTTAATCCAGTAACTTCTGAAGTAAAGTCAAAAACACCTTCTGCTCTCCTGTCGTACTCAGTGCCCCATCAGTTGCCACTGACAACATCTGGCTGGTGTTTATTTTTTGAGCATTTAAACAGATCACAGCAGCCTCACAAATGTCTTCACCTCCATGTTTGTTCTTTTAGCTGTATCAACTCAATTATTTCTTTCTGCGGGTCATCAGAATTCACATATCTGCATATCAGCGACGTCTGTTCAACATCATTTACATCGCTTGACGAATCAAAGGTGATTGAGGATGCTGGAGCTGAATTGAAGACCTCAATGTGCTGAACGTTGGTGTTTGTTGCCATTTTCACAGCCATGTCCATATAAATACAAACTCTTCTAACCTATGACCTAAATCTCGAACCTCAATTCTTAAAGTAAAACTATTTTGCCCACAGCCTGAAGAGGATCCTGTTGTTCTCTGTTGCTTCATAGGCCCTCACAGCAACACATCTTTAACGAGGAGGAAGCTCTTGATGATCCCCAGCTTTGTAACCAGGAGAGGAACACCAGGATGGGCCGAGAGAAGCCAGGGCCCTTGCAGATTAAATTGGAGGAGGAGGAGGAACTCTGCTGCAGTCAGGAGGGACAGCAGCTGGTTATAAAGCAGGAGATGGATACTTATTTATTTACTCCTAATTTTGAGGAAGGGGACCACAGAGAAGATGAGAATCTGAGTGCAGTACAGAATGAGTTTGTCATCAACATGCCTGTTATAAGCTCTGTGGTCGGAGCTCCAAACAGTGACCTGCTGCTGCTCTCTTACAAGCCTCATGTAGCCAAGAGCCGAGATCAGAATAATGACAAACATGAAGACTACAGGTCAACTAGGGAAGCAGGGACCTATCTAAACAAACACCATAAAAGAAGACGTCACAGTGATGATGGATACAAACCGACCATGTCAAAAACAACTATCAACCACAAAGAAGAGATTGATCCTCAGTGCAGACTGCGTGATACAGGTATGCAGTTACAAATGATAGATATGTAAAACCTGATATTTTAATACCACAAATGAGAATGTTCCTCCTTGTTTTTGACACACGAATGTATATATACTGCTAAAAACTTGAGATGGTGTATACATTAGTTCATATTCATCACAGTCAGAGGCGTGATGAATATGCACAGTCAGTTTGAGCTTGTGTGGCGCACTGGGAGAACCTCCCTTTCAACGCCCGCTATGCTGAACTACCTGTTCAGTTAAGGATCCCGTTTGTTTGTAATTGGGATATTATCAACTTTGTTTCTGAAAAAATAAGGAGCCGCCCATTAACAGGCCTTTATATACAATTTATCTTATTACTCTGTTTTTAATTTATTGCTAATACAGTTCACACACATTCCAACGGACGTCTTCCTGAAGACGGAGATGGGTTAGCGTCTCACAGCAAGTAGGTCTATCAACCTTATGTCCGTCAGGTCCATCAAAGTATATATCACCCGCTGCACTACGCCGCCTTTCCCCATCTCCCAACTCGGATTGTGGGATTCATCTCTGCTGGAAGACACCTGTCTGCTCACAAATGAGAGCGGCACCCACTCCGACCGACTTAATTGACCCACACGTTGATTTCAATTAACATGTCGTGTAGCATGAGCGTTGAGAAACCGTTGTGCAATGTCGATTGATGCGAGCGGCAAAGGCCCACGACGGCCATATCTACATCCGCCACTGTTCGCAGTAATGTCCTATTCCCTTTGTTTTCTGTCCCTGCAGAACTCCCACATGAATATGTCTGTAAGGTGAAGGAGGAGGTTCTCACTGACCAGCAGATCTTTAACCAGGAGAGGAATTCCAGTATGAAACAAGAGGAGCCAGATCCTCCACAGATTAAAGAGGAACCTTTGGAACTCTGCACCAGTCTCGAGGTAGAGCAGCATGTTGTGAAGCAGGAGACTGATACCTTTATGTTGACTCCTACTTTTGACGAAAAGGGGCCGAAAGGAGATAAGACTCTGTTTTTAAAACATGATGCTTTTAGTGCAGAACAGAAAGAGCCTATCGACAACGTGCCAATGATCAGGTCTGTGATAGGAAGACCAAACAGTGAACTTCTGCTGTCTAAGAACTCCAGTGTAGTTGAGAGCCAGGGTCAGAATGGAGACACAGGTGAAAAAGATTTAAATTGTAAGGCAAAATTAAGGAGAAACACAAATAAAGGTGAGAGCCCATATGTTTGCATAATATGTCAGAAAGATTTCAGATCTAATAGTAAATTGTCACGTCACATGAGAATCCACACTGGTGAGAAGCCATACGTCTGTGAAACATGTGGGAAAGGTTTTGGACAGATTAATACTTTGAAATGCCACATGAGAATCCACACAGGTGAGAAGCCATATGTCTGTAAAACATGTGGGAAAGATTTCAGGTCTAATAATTATTTGAAAGTCCACATGAGAATCCACACTGGTGAGAAGCCATATGTCTGTAAAACATGCGGGAAAGATTTGAAATCTAAAACTGAGTTGACGGTCCACGTCAGAATCCACACAGGTGAGAAACCATATGTCTGTAAAACTTGTGGGAAAGATTTCAGACAGATTAGTCCTTTGAAACGCCACATGAGAATCCACACAGGTGAGAAGCCATATGTTTGTCAAACATGTGGGAAAGATTTCAGATGTAATGATAAATTGACAGTCCACATGAGAACCCACACAGATGAGAAGCCATTTGTTTGTCAAACATGTGAGAAAGGTTTCCGACAGAATAGTAGTTTGACGGCACACATGAGAAACACCCACTCTGAGGAGAAGGCACCTTTGCAAGGTCTGCTTTGTATTAATATTATTTCCTATTGTGTAAATACACACTACCCCAGTTTGGACAATAGTTGGACTATTTAAGCTTTTCAGGAGCAGCACAATGATTCAGTGGCAATCAGTTTAAGCACTAACTACAACAGTATGTGTGTGGTTCTGGCCGTCCGGCTGAATCGTATAGTGTGTGCGTTTGGAAGATTATAATTTTAAAAATCGGTTGAAACCGTCCTCATGTCTTTAGTCGCATATACGTTGCAATAAATACACCAATGGTGCTTGTTAGCAAACAACAGCTTAAATGCCGTGGGGGGTTGGGATTGGGACCCGCTGCATTCATATGGTACAGGTGCGTAACGAACCAAACCAAAAGGCCTGTACCGAAAGAGTTTCAGATTGGACATATGTACCGTTACACCCCTAGTGATGATGCAATTGCCATCAGTTTTGGAGAAATTGTGTATTTTTGAGGTCATTTTGTCTCGGATCTTATAAATAAATAATATGTCCATCAGATCTGCAATTTTGTAAAAAAAAAACAAAACTAAAAAAACATTCATTGTTATTTTGCTTTCGTTCTGACGTCTCACTGTAACAATTGTTGTCGTTTTGGATTTTCTGAAAGTCACTTTCCATTGTTCGGCACATGGGGTGATAACAGGAGATTTTTCTTTTTTGTAAAAGTGTTTATTGCTGTATAGTTGAAGCAATAAAACCACTTGTTATCCCTGGATTAATGTTTGTGTGTTTAAATGTGTTTCATAGAGTAGTATTTTTCAAAACGTGTGTTTTCATGCATGTATGCATATCCAGCCATTGTAGTATCCACACATAAATGATATTGTGAAGCAGTTATATTTCCTCCTTACTTGTGTCTTTCTCACACACACACACATGCATATAGAAGCCTTCATAAACTAAAAAAATTAAATACAGTAGAAGAAACCACCAGTCATAAAAACCCAGGTTATCGCGCAGAACTGCAAAAAAGCCCCTGTGCGGACATCCGGTAATGCTAAGACAACTTTATGTTTCCATCCCTATGGAAAGTTGACCCACTTGAAGTTGGCAGTGTGATTGGAGTGGTGAAGTGGAGAATAGTCTTCGGGGTCATCTGATGGGCACCCTCTTCATTTATGTTTAATAGGCAAGGCCCTCGACGTCCGACAACTGGGCAGTTGAAGTTGGGGAGCAAAAGTCAATGTTCTCGTTGTCCTTCAAACTTGCCTAGCCTTATCTCAGGTTTAATGTTAGGTTAGGTTTGCTTTTGTTCCCATTTAGTTTTACATCCTTTTTTGTTTACCCAATCCAGTTTGGGTTGAAGTAGCCGAACAGGCTTAACGATCATCCAGGTTAGTGTGGGTTGCATGACAGAAGTTTACAGACTCTTTTTTGCACCAGTCAAGACTGTAGCGTTTCTTCATGGGTTGAGAATTTTTTTCCCCGCTTCTCAAAATAAAAACCTGGTAATAATTTTGTATCATCTGGAAAATGTCACTCAGCTAAAAACAAGCCTGGTCTTTTAGGAGGTAAACCTATTTTCATAAGATCTTATTATGATGTGACTTTCTACATGGTTCTCACTGGACAGTAATGTTATAAAAAGTCTGTGATAATCTTATAGATTATTATCGGAGGGAAAGAAAGGGTCAGGGTTAGCAGGAGCAGTTATGAAGAGTATACTGGAGTGATGTGGAAAGAGGCAGGACAGGAAGTATTTATTCAGCTTCCTGTTAATTGAATCCCCAAAGAAGAAGAAGAAGGCGGAACCAATAATTTCAGCACTTTGATAGACGGAACATAAACAGCGTGACACCAAACGCAATTTAACTTTTGCCAAATTGAAGTGTGAAATTTGACAGACATTTAATAATTCCAGCATACAACGGTTGAGTTTTGGAGAGAGTTTGTCAGGAGCGACTAACTGCTGAAGAAATATGCAGCGTTTCAACAAAAATCAAGTCGGAGAGCGAATTGTTGGATTATTTTCAGAAACAGCTGATTGCCGTCTGGAAAACAGGTGTGTTGAATTTAATAAATCTTACGAATTCTATAATCCGCCTTTCAGAAAGATAAACTGCTACTTTGTTCTCTTGTCTGCGTTTGTTTACCGACTTCTTCTAAAGTAACAAGTGTTTCGAGATTTTTGGTAAATATTAACAAAATACTTCCAATTCATCAATTCAATGGGCTTGATGTAACCATGTGTGAAACTATTGCAATTTATAGTAGTTTACTCCTCCCTTACAAGATATATAATACAAAATGGTTAATCAAGCTATAGAAGTTTTATTGTGAAATAACTCACAGAATATAACCATACATATTACTAAACAGTGAGAATCCCAGCTGTAGTAAAGTTGGAAAGATATTCACAGATTCGAACTTCCTGGATAAATAACTCTTTACCGAACCATTGTTAAGACATGAGAATCGCCTCTCTCTAGAGTAGACAATTTGCTACAACCTCAGTCTTGACAGAAATGTATTTTGTACGTTTTGTCATTATTGTTGTTTTTTTTTAACTTGTGTGTTTTCCTTTAACTTATTGTTGCTTCATTACCGATCCTGTGGATCGACTGTCATTCTGTCTTTGGTAAACCTGTTGAAGACAAACAATCATCTTGGGTTCTCAATGGCTTCTCGCCTGTGTGGGTTTTAATGTGGACGGTCAAAGCACTAGTACTTCTGAAACTGATCCCACATGTTTTACAAACATAATACTTCTCGCCTGTGTGGATTCTCATGTGGATTGTCAAATCACCATTATAACTGAATCATTTTTATGAATGATAAACACCAGATAGGTGACTTTGTTTGTCACAGGTAATAACAACTGATGAATGGAACCACTTCACTTTCATTGTCGGAACTTAAACAGTGTGACACCAGGCGGAAGTAAACATTCGCCTAAGCGTTAGCTGTACGCTTACTGTGAAGGAACCAGATGTCCATAATGTTTGTTGAAATACATTTGATTATTCCAGTGAACAACCGATGAATGTTGAAGACATTTTTGTCCATTAGCGACTGACTGCAGCTGATGAAGAAATATACAGAGCTCCAACAAATATCACGGGCGAAAGGGGAATGTTGGATGGATCACAAAGTGCCGGATGTCAACTGGAAACCTCAAATAAAGTTACACAGGACAGGTGTGTAAAACTCCATAGATCAGACTTATTCTATAACCCGCCTCAATGAACGATAAACTGCTACTTTGCTCACATTTCTGCATTCGTCCACCGACTTCTTCTTAAATAACAAGCGGTCCGAGATTTTAAATACTAACAAAATAATTCAAATTAATGAATTCTATGGATTTGTCGTGACTTTGTGTTGAAATATTGCAATATCCATTGACGACTTCTTTAATGGATATATATTATAAGAAAGAAAAGTTTGGTAAAGCTACAAAATATTTCATTAGTACATATTGTCTGCTGAATCGTATGGATGCATTCAACGTTAGAGTTCTGAGTAAGTTGCAAAAAAAGGACTATGTATATTACACTAAGTGAGAAAACTCAGAGTATAAAATGAATTAGGACTAAACATTCTGTTCAAATTTCATCCAAGACCTCCTAAATAAAATTGTTTGACCCACAGCCAAATGATGTTCCTTTTGTTCTCTGCTGCTTCACAGGCTCCCATAGCAACAAGTCTGTAAGGAGGAGAAAGCTCTTGATGACCACCAGCTTTGTAAACAGGAGAGGAAACCGGTATGGACCGAGAGAAGCCATAGCAACCACAGATTACATTGGAGGAGGTTGTTGTAAAGCAGGTGACGGATACCTCTTAATTGACTCATATTTATAACCCTAACCCTCTGAGTGCAGCAGAGAATGAGTCTTTGATCAACATGCCAGTTATAAGCTCTGTGGTCGGAGCTCCAAAGAGTGATCTGCTGCTGCTCTCTAACAAGCCTCATATAGCCGATAGCCAGGACCAGAAAGATGACAAACATGAAGACTCCGGGTCAACTAGGGAAGCCGAGACCAATCCAGACAATCAGCAGCACAAAAGAAGAAGTCACAGTGACGATGAATACAAACCGACCATGTTAAAGACAAATATCGTCAACCACAAAGAAGAAGTGGATCCTCAGCGCCGACTGCTGGATACAGGTATGAAGTTACACAGGATAGATATCTAAAACATAATAATTTTAATAAAACAAAGAGAGAAATTTCTTTGACTGAAATCCACCTCCTTTAAATGTAGGGATGTAACAGCAATAGATTTTGATGTCACGATTATTGTCAGAGAAATAAAAACTGTATTCACGATTAATGACATTTCTTCTCCCACTGTTGTCGGGAATACCGGCTCAGCTTTTCCGCACTGAGACACCACCACCCCAAAGAATGCGGGAGAAGAAATAAGAGGGCTGTTAAATCTACAAGAATGAAACATTTCGCTGATATTATTTCAAATAATTGTCACAAACCTTGTGTTCTTTTTATAAACGATCAATTCTATCCTAGCCCCCCAGACTTTGATCTACTAAAGGTTGAGCTAAGGTGTATGATCTGTATATGGGTAATAACTTAATTAATTACTTTCTTTCTTGGAGCTGAATGACACAGTATCATGAATCTGATCTAATCTAATGACAAATTAAGTAATTATGACCAACTGTCTTGTTTGAATAAGGTTTTTTCTCCCCCATAAGCTTTTGACCTCTCTCAACTTTATCTATATATTATTATTATTATTATTAATGTTATCTTTACTCGTGGTAGAGCAATTTGGTTTTTGGTTTGAGTGGGTTAAGTATCTTTCCTTCTATCTTCTTGCTGAATGTCCTGAAAACATTATAGGTTCGCTTACATCAGAGATGATATGTTACAGCCATCTTTTACTGTCCGTAGACTCGGCCAGGATAGTTTTGCCCATGTGAAGGTTCTCTCAGGGAGCTTCCACCTAATCCAGGCTCCTACTCGCTACTATGTCTACAGAAGTTAATTTTCTTGGCAGTGGTATCCTATTACCTTTGTTTTCTGTCCCTTTAGAGCTCCCACAGCAATATGTCTGTAAGACGGAGGAGGAGGTTCTCACTGACCAGCAGATCTTTAACCAAGAGATGAACTCCAGTATGAAACAAGAGGAGCCAGAGCTTCTACAGATTAAAGAGGAACAGGTGGAATTCTGCACTAGTCTGGATGTAGAGCAGCATTTGTTGAAGAAGGAGACTGATACATTTATGTTGACTCATGCCTTTGAAGAAAATGAGGAGAGTGAAGATCAGACTCTGTATTTGAGTCTGGATCAAACTCTTAATGCAGCACAGAAAGAGACTTTAGACAACATGCCGATTATCAGCTCTGTGGTAGGAGGACCGAACAGTGACCTTCTGTTGCTCTCAAATAACTCTGGTTCAGTTGAGAGCCAAGATCAGAAAGGAGAAACAGGTGAAAAAGATTTGAATTTTAAGACAAAATTGCTGTTAAACACAAATATAGTTGAAAGCCCATATGTCTGTCAAATATGCCAAAAGGATTTTAGATCTAATCATAACATGACAATCCACATGCAAATCCACACAGGTGAGAAGCCCTATGACTGTAAAACATGTGGGAAAGGCTTCAGAAAGAATGGTAACTTGACCGTCCACATGAGAGTCCACACAGGTGAGAAGCCGTGTGTTTGTAAAACATGCGGAAAAGATTTCAGATCCAATGGTGAATTGACGCGCCATATGAGAATCCACACAGGTGAGAAACCATTTGTTTGTGAAACTTGTGGAAAAGGTTTCAGATCTAATGGCAACTTGATAGTCCACATGAGAATGCACTCAGGTGAGAAGCCATATGTTTGTAATACATGTGGGAAAGATTTCAAATCTAAAAGTGAGTTGACGGTCCACATGAGAATCCACACAGATGAGAGGCCAAATGTTTGTGATACATGTGGGAAAGACTTCAGGCGCAGTAATGACTTGACAGTCCATATGAGAATCCACACAGGTGAGAAGCCAAATGTTTGCAATTCATGTGGGAAAGATTTCAGGCGTCGTAGTGACTTGACAGTCCACATGAGAATCCACACAGGTGAGAAGCCATTTGTTTGTCAGATATGTGGGAAAGATTTCAGATCTAATGGTAAATTGACAGTCCACATTAGAATCCATACAGGTGAAAAACCATTTGTTTGTCAACTATGTAGGAAAAATTTCAAATCTAAGAGTGAATTGACATCCCACACAAAAATCCACACAGGTGAGAAGCCATACGTTTGTAAAACGTGTGGGGAAGGTTTCAAACATAATAGTAGTTTAACAGCGCACATGAGAATCCACACAGGTGAGAAACCATATGTTTGTAAAACATGTGGGAAAGATTTCAAATCTAAAAGTGAATTGACACGCCACATGAGAATCCACCCAAGTGAGAGGCCATTTGTCTGTAAAACATGTGGGGAAGATTTTCGACTGATTGGTCAGTTGACACGCCACCTTAGTAACACCCACTCTAATGAGATGGTACCTTTGCAAGGTCTTCTTTAAAACAATATTGTTCAGTGTTTGAATTAGTAAAGCATAGCCTCTCAGGTGCTAGTGAGAAGTATCATTCTTTTTTTTTAAATCTTCAAATGTGTTATTTCAAACACTGGAGAACCCCTGGTGAACCCCTTCGGGTGTGCAATGGGATGAGACCCCCATTTTTTTTTTCAATCGATTGCCGTAGGGAACAGTTTCTATACAGCTTTCTTAGGGGAAATTCGCCGAACAGCATGGTGTTTGGATTTTGTAGACGTGAGCGACGTACAGCAGATGGCAGCAATGCGACACCATGGATGTCCGATGCCGCTAAACCACAAAGAAGAAGCAAACGGAACCTCTCCAATCTTAATGTCGGAACGTAAACAGTGTAACACCATGCGGATGTCAATATTCGCTAGAGGATTAGCTACACGTTTGCGGTGATGGACCGAAAAGTCTGTATTACCAAACATAATATTAACATCATGTTCTTTCTTCCTCTGAAAGAATGGGATTTGTCAGCGGTTCGTGTAATTTATCAGCGGTTTATGTCATTTATTAGAAGTTTATGGTATTCCTGTTAAAAAGTCACCTATCTGGGTGTTGTCATAGATAAAAATAAAAAAATCGGAAGTTACTTAAACTAAAAACCTATAAAGATCAAATATCCAAGAAGTCCACCACCTGGTTGATGAATGGCATTTATTTGAATGGCGGAGTTCTAGTTTCCAAAGCTGAGGGAATATCAAGGTCTGTCTATGTAATATTAAAAAAAAAACTGTATAATATTCTTCAATATTCAATTTTATTTGGAGAAATAAATATTATTTGAAGAAATATATACTATGTAATAAAGAGAAATGATTTTCTGGAAGTATTCATTTCTAAACTCTAAACAGTACTTTCAAAATAAAATGGCTTATTAACTTAATCAAAGACAAATTTGAAAAATTACCCAAACTAGCTGCTTTACCTGGAATAACGGAAAAATGTATTTGTATCTAAATTTAGTAGAACAGTGGGCGGGACTTCCGCTGATGACGCAGAATTGTTATAACCCTTGGAATTTCCTGACTCCAGAGTTGTGTATGAGATGATTCAAGATAATGCATTAATACAATTACAGGAAATACTCCAAATACGTCAGTCAACATACTATAAATAACTGTAAAATCCAATAATCAGTTAGCCTCTCAGTGGTCGGAAAGAAGCCTCTGTAAATGAATGTGTGTACAGATAAAAGGCAGGTAGAGACAGTAAGAAATTGAAGAGGAGTCATTTCAGAATCGGACCCAAACTTCTTGATATTTGACCTCCAAATTTGTCCATAAATGGCATGATTGTAAATTGAAGGCTTGAACCCGATCAAAGTCTCTCAATCTATAAATGTAAAAAAGTGCATGTGAACAGCCATACCTATATGTTTCATTAATACATGGAAGAAGGGCAGTAATAAAGTCACGATTCAGCTGTTCTTCACTTCTTTTGTTCTTATCGCTGTTCCTGAGCTTTAGAAAAGAGTTTGTAGATTATATTATCAACAAGCTCCGAGTAGAACTTTTCATAATCCTTTTCTTTTATAAAAAACAGGACGAAAAAAAAAATCATCATCACATTCCCCTCTGCTGGGATCTTCGGGGACGTTCATTTTCTCCTCTGTCCCTTCCAAGAACTGCTGGACGTCTCACTTTCTAATATCATATCATTCAATATCGTACTATTTCATATGATTAAGAATCTGATAAATATGGGGAAAAAATAAAATGTATTTCGGTTGCATAAATCTTTGAAAAGGAAACAAAACATTTTACACAATTATAAGTGTTGGGAAAGGAATAGACTGAAACGTAGGGCTTATTTTAGCCTATCCTATCATTTTCTACATCTTCATATCTGGATACAAAGCCTATCCTGCATTCATATTTATTTATTTTGTAAATATTTTTTGTTCCACTTGCTGGGGTACATGTCTACAATATTTGTACATTAGAATATTCTAAATAAAGTTATTTTATTTAAAAAAGAATGAGAATTTTTTTTTTTTTAAAGACTGTTCTATGCCTCTGGCGCCTCTTGATGACGTCACGTGCCGGCACTATTTCAACCATCAGAGATTTAAGCCTGGAGAAAAAAGAAAATGTAAAAAAAAAAGAGAATGGAGAAAAGTTTTGCTAAACCGATTGTTAAACTCTGAAGTATATAGTCAACTTTCCCACTACTATATCATCCATTAAAATCATCTATTTATGTCTTTTGACTGCTTGCAACAACGTAATAAACCTACCAGCAGACAGCAGCACCCGACTTTTTAGTTGTATTTTGATGTGTGGATTAAAAAATACTTTAATGAATATTTCCTGCCTTATTTCACATACAAACAAAATTTGGAAGTTTTAAAAATGTTTTAGCTGCCTGGTATATTTCACTTGGTCGATGTTCTGGTTTTTTTTTAATGAACATTTTCACCTAAATAAGCTTTATTTAACACACTAACTCTGTAATTTACCATAAAACAAGGCGTAAAATCATTGATTTACTCCAGAAAATCCGTGTGAGACGAAACATAAAAATTTTAAACATTTTTTCTGCCTGTTATATTACGTTTGATGGATAAACTTAATTTTATACGTTAACTCTGCAATTTATCTTATTCACCATTAAAATTAAAACCCCCCCCAAAAAAACCCAGAATAAAACAAGATTAGAACAATAGTATTAGACAATGATTTATTGATGTGGCCCAAACATAAACAACATTTTGAGGTAATGTATATGCAAATTAATGCTGATATAACTATTGATATTGCTAGATTTGTTTTATATTCAAATGTGTCCATTCTCATAGACACAGATCTACATTTCTATATGTCCAAACAAAAAACCTACGTTCACATATATTAAGCCTTTTTTTACATATTGGATTCTTTTTGTTTAGTTCTCCTAGATTAACAAAAGCATGAACTGGAGAATTGTCCGGGTGTAACCCGAGTGTCGCCAAATATTAAATGGGATCTAGAAAAAAAGAAAGAAAGAAAATGTAAACTTGAAATTGAATAACACGTTTATTCTTTATTTATTTGTATGTGACGTAGAGAATAATTTAACGCTCACATTCATGTGAACATGAATGTGAGCGTGAACATGAATGTGAGCGCTCTGCATTCCTCCAGAGGTCTGGTTGAAAGTAGCAGAAAGGAAAACATTCCTGCTTGAAAAAAAAAAAAAGGGCGGGGGAGGGTGTTCCAGACAAACAGGAAGAACAGCAGACAATTAAATGGCTTAAAGAGATAATAGCTGGCGGGACTCAGGTGACAGAGTGAGATTAGAGTTCTTGGAGTAGTTGAGAGTCGGGGGCCACATTTAGGGAAAAGATGGAAATGAGGGCTGTAATTGCAGCCACATTGAAGCCGTTATGTAAATGACTCTGGATAAGCAGATCAACACAATCTAGTTGAGAGGATATGTCGGAACCCTTATATTGGTTCTGTACTTATATGTGCACCACTTCAATCTTCATTTAGGCAAACTGTGTTTTTAATAGGCTTAAACACAGACGCTCTCACAGATGCAATTCCCAGCTAAATGAGGTGAATGAGCTCGAGAAGGATATTTGCAATGAGCGTGTTACGAGTTAAAATCTGTTGACTATGCACATTACCAACTAAATGTGTAACAGAGAGTTACAGTCAGAGAGCACGGATATTTTTGTACCATGCAGTTATTTTGTTGATTGAGAATGTAAACAAGCTGTTTTTATAACCTCAGTCTCAATCGATTGCTTAATTATTATTTTCATTTATTCGTGGTTTCGTGAATGCGGTCTCATACGCCGGGAAGAACTTGGGTCAACTTCTTGTGCTATCAAAATAAAACGACTTGACTTAAATAGTGGAGAATGTCCCGTCATCTTTTTCTAATTTCGGATCCGGGAAGCGTATCATCTGTAGTTATTAAAAGCTGCTGTGTCGCACGCCCGATTAGAGATGCTCAATCCAGCCAGCACACACCAAACACCCTCCTCTGTCTGCTGGTCCTGGTTTTCAAAGTACAGCCTTCAGCCTCACCTGAGGAGGAGGAAAGGAGGTATTATGGCTTCCTTCCTAATTTCATTTAGCCCTATTTCTAACGTAACGTAAAGATGGATGAATGCGTATAATGCACTTTACATTTGGATCAAATCTCAAGGTTTAATGAGTTTTCAAGCGTTACAAAGTCTCCAAACGGGCTATTAAAGGCAAGAAAAAATACTAATATAGAAGAACTTGTTTCAA
The DNA here is from genome assembly GCA_037951165.1 of Lophius americanus. Taxonomy (NCBI): domain Eukaryota; kingdom Metazoa; phylum Chordata; class Actinopteri; order Lophiiformes; family Lophiidae; genus Lophius; species Lophius americanus. Next base: position 153,226 of record JBBDHG010000313.1, read on the forward strand.
TGCAAGAGGGCTATAATTAGAAAATAGCTGAATTTTTTTGGGATGGAGTTTTCCATAGTATGTACAGGATTTATGACACCTATGTCACCACGGCCCCTTATGGGTTAAAACACTTATATAAGAGATAACAGACAACATTTGATTAAAATAGGACTTTAAAGGAGATTCAATCAAACGTTGGTGCTGTTGACTCATCATTTTAGAACATAAACCATCCTGTTATTATGAACCCTTACAAATACGTTATGTTCCGATGATTGGCCCCTTTCATGTGGGAGTAAACCCCTTCCCCCTGGCGTCTGCTCACTCTTGAACTGCCAGCCCACTCTTATTGATCTGCTGCTATTTTAAGGCTTAAGTGGGGGGAAAAAAGCAGAGAAAGAGAAAAATCCAGCAAAGACTGGAGAATATGATAATTAACGGCAGCATTGAAAGTTTTCACTCGCATCCTTTCCAGCCTTTGGCTCATTCTTGGATTTTGTTGTATTCTGCCTTCCAGCACTTTAGTCCAGGATCGCTCTGACAACATAGAATTGGCGGAAAATTAGAATTAAAGCGGAGCCTTTTGGATACCCTGAAATTTATGGTTCAAGCTAAACATGCTTTCATTAGACACACATTTCCTGACCTCAGTTCCTTCAAACCTCAAATCAGTTCAGTCTTTAACGCTGAATTTCCATTACAGTCCCGGAACTCAAGGCCGGCAGTATTTCCTACATGTTTGGAAAGCTGCCTCCCTTCCCAACCACAGATTACATCATACACAGAGTGAGAAGAGTTCTTCACCCTTCAAGTAATCTAAACTCTGTGGAACTGATGGAGTGTTGCTTTGATAAGACACTAAGACATGTAATATTTCACCTTAATGTCCAGAGAAGGCCAGAAGTCCTGCATTACTCTTGGATACCTAAACACGACCCTCCTTGTTGAGTCAGACTGTTTCCTCTTCTTGGACTTCACACAACGTGGGTTTGATGCTGGATGTGAGCAATGACGGCTGGATCGTCTAATGGAACATTTAATAACAGCATTTCCACTGAACTCCTCAAATCAGAACCAGAAGGTCACAGAAAAGGGAAATATGTTTGAGAATAATTAAAGGTGCAGTGAGTAAAATGTATTTTTTAAAATTAAGTTATCTCTTTGAATAAATGTAATGCAATACTCCAAATCATTTTTGTTTAATCGGTCATCAGCTGAAAATTAAACTTTTCTTTTTAAAAGTGAGTTTGTAAAGAATGCATTACATCATGATGAAAGGGGGCGGGTCCTATTTATATTGTGTTGCCATGTTTGTAAAGTAGCCTAGAAAGGACAAACTAAACACTGGCTCGAGACTGTTTCTATATTACCGTAAAAAAAAACCACAACTGTCAAATGGCAACAGTAAAAGACTGTAAATTCTAAAACATTTCATGACTTTAGTAAACAGAGTGAATTATTTTCAATAAAGAAGCAGTAAAAAAACCTACTCTGGTCAGAATATGTAAAAAACGTGTAATTTTACCAAGAACACCTTAATATTACAAACACATTATTACTGTAAAGGTATTATTCTGTCTAAATTGCAGATTTTTTTGTTATGAAAACGGACTTGAACTATTTAGCGAGAGCAAACCATAATTTAAACAAAAATAAGATACTAGAATTATGGTGTATATTTGTGAAATAATGTGGATTTGTGGGTTAAAATAGTTTTTGTTTATTGTAGTTTACGACCACATTGTTCAATTAAGCGTAAGTTGACATTATAACTGTTTTTATGCCTATTTACAGTCAACGTATTTTTAAGGGCAAGATTCTGATAATCACAGCTACTGGAAAGTTGTTTTTTTTTTTCTTTTTTTCTTTTCTTTTCTTACAGTGTACAGTTTAACAGAATAAATAAATAAACCTAATTTCTGCTTTTTATTATCTAAAGGAAACGCATCACTGTACCGGATATTGATGACATCTTTTGGACCCTTGAATGCCGCCGTAGATTCTTGATTAGGGAGGGGTGAGCTGATGTGTGATATAGGTTGCAATCAGAACTTCACCTTTAACCCCCCCGTCCCTCTTACACATAAGGTTTTCATCTTGTTATTTCCACGTTGTGAATGAGTTTTTTCTTTAAGGAGGAACCTCGGTCTCATATTAGTGACTAACAGTGGTGACTCATGCCCTGGGAAGCCTAATTAACTCTTTGTGACCACAAGAATTCCAGAACGCGGACTTTCATTGTTACATAGTGGAAAAATAGGTCATGCGGGTTGGCCGGCTCCACAATTGGAAGTATAGGTGTCTGATTATCTCCGTCTATGTGGTTTTCAAAGAACCAAAGACTGCATCAAATCCACCAGCAGTCACGATTAGTTCAAGCTTATTCTGTATATCTCTCACAGATACTCCAACAACCTAAGATGATTATGACAAGTTGAATAAAAACAGGAACTCAACAAAATCTTCACTCATATCCGACCAAAGTGATGAGTTGGCATAAAAAAAAGACCATCTACCTTAATCACTGCTGGAAGGATTCTTTCTCTCTTTCCATGAAGATGTCTGCAATTAAATGATTATATAACCTCAACTTACATAGTCAGTCTTCCAGCACAAAGAAACAGCGTCATTTATAGTTTTTCTTTCCCCCCGGGAGATCTCAGAGTGGTCATGGTACGAAGAAAACACTCACAACACACCATATTGTGGAAAACAGTCAAATGCATCGTCTATCGATTGATTTTGACTTTTTTTTAACTCTTTTCATTCTATATGAGGGGGTTACATTGGGCCTATTACTCTGTGTGAGTAATCTGGGATATAACACAAAAACAACCAATATTCCTATCCTCACCTGATGATCTTTTTTTTTTTAGCACAAAGGCTCTAACATCATTTTATTACAGTAATGTCGTGATACTGGATCTACGCTGTCAGTAACAGCAAGGGTATATCCTCCAAAGACCCTAAATCCCTGCGTTGGACAAGCCTTTTCCTTGATTTAACTCCTAAATTTAAATAAAAACAGGTTTTTTTCAGAAAAAGGTTCCCCAACTGAGTAAAATATGATAAATTAGAGTCGAATATGACAAATACAAAATAGATCAGAGAATTTTGGAGACACAACTCCCTCTAGTGGAGGGAAAATTAATCTGAAATTTCCCAAATTCAATCCAGTTCTTCCTCACACTAAGTTCTACGTGGGTATAAAAGTTTTAAAATGATCCATGAAATTATTTTTGAGTTATCGCGTCAAAACGAAGCATTGATGGTGGCGATTACGATTCCATCATATCCCCGATTTGCTTAAATATTAGGGTTAGGGTCTAAAGTTTTATGTTTGTTTTAAATAATTCTCACACATTTTATTAACCCATTGGCAGATTTTTTTTCTTTTCTCTTTTTTACTTTCAAGACAATTTAGTTAGAATTCCAGAATATTTGGATTCATTCCAGTGCTGCTCTCTTTCTCCAGTGTGCAGGAGAGAACATGAGGTAGGGAAGTGATGATGGTCCCTGACTGTCTGCTCTTCCTCTTGCCTGCGTTGCCCTGCAGCTACAGGATGAATGGCCACAGCCGCAGAGACACAGGCAGCTGTGCGTAAGTAATGCATCCTGCAGAATCTGGGTCACACTCGTACACTTTCATATTGTGAAATCATCATACCTAGTTTCATGATTTGGCGAGTCATATTCTCCTAGATGGAGATTCTGAATCAGTAGAAAGAGGAAAGCTTTATAACTGGAGGTTTTTCAGTTACGTCCCATTGAAGAAGGTCCAGACTGTGGAGGATCTGAGGATGACTTGTCCTGAGAAGAATAACAATGCTCAGTTTGTTCCGTGGTGGGAAGTAACTAAGTATATATACTCCTGTACTTCAATACATATTTGAGGTACTGTGGTTTTCCATTGTATGCTACTTTATATTTTCCACTCCACTTCATCTCGCAGGGAAATATTGTACTTTCTTCTGCCCTACATCTGGCTGACAGTTGGAATAAATGGAAGTATTAATAATAAATGAGCAAAAGAACAAGTATATGAATACGAAAATAAGAATACAAGATATATAACAATCACAAAATACAGGGAATTGCATTGTTCTGCAAAGTGCAGGCGAGTTAACTTTTTAATATCATAGGATAAATTATTTAAAAACCGTCTTGGATCAGCTGAAAAATGTCATAATTATTCAAACAGGCTTGTCTTATCAAGAGTTACAATGTTGACATTGTCTGTAGATATCACCTTAAAAATTGTCAAATTGAAACAGGAAAAGACTATAAATAACTTAGAATATGTGGCAAACAAAAATACCATAATGTTACAAGCGAGTCATTAAAGTAAAATGAGTATTCTGTCTAAACAACCCATTTAGCTGCTATGGAAACATAAACTTTATCCATAGTTTCAGCAGAAATGAGATGCTATATTATTCCACAAATATATATGGAATATATTTGTGGAATATTGTTGATTTCTAGGTTTAAGAAGTCTTAATTTATTGTTATCATGATGTATTATACTGTAATATTATGTAATTAACTATGTTACTGTAAATAGATTGACTGCGGGTATTTAAGCGTTAATTATACAATCGTTTTATTTACAGTGTAACCTTTACAAAACAAGTAAGGTTATGAAGACCTTAAGGATTTGCAGCATAAAGAAGTTAGATTACACCAGCAATCTGTTTGGCCTGTAAAATATCACAAAAGTAACCGTTATACCGCAGAAAGAGTACTTTTACTTTGATTATTCTTAAATACTTCCACTTAAGTGAGGTTGAACATATATCTTTAATTAACATGGTTATCACATCGATGTTCTCTCAGATGTACATTATATTATCATCTTATGTGCAAAGATAAGAGGGAGATGTGGGATTACTCATTTATCATATAAATGTGAAAACGCTTCCATCAGATCCTGTTTCCAGAAATCATTCTAATGAGACGATGTGTCGTAAAGCACCCTACTGTCACCAGAGACAATATCTGTAAATAATATTTGATTTGATGCTTGGAGGCCACCATAGATTCTTGGACAGGGAGGGGTGAGCAGATGTGCTCCTAGATGCCACTACATTTTACACATGGCACCTTTAAAAATGAATTAAAAAAAAAAAAGGCACATCAAAAACTCATATTTAATTTAAGAAAAAAATATCTGGTCACATCCACATTAAAAAAACAAGCAAAAAATATAAAATAACTGTTTTAGTTTGCTGGTCGTCGTTGCTTCCTACGGTGCGCTCTGACGTCACCTCTCTCCCGCACCAAAAACGTATCCACGCGTCTTCCGCGCGCGGTGTCATCCTTGAACACGCAGTCAGGTGTCACACTACCGGCGCCGCCCGCCCGGCGCTTTCCACCGCATGTTCACGTCGTTGCGAGCCTCCATTTATTAATTTATTTATGTATATTTGGCTCTCGTGTGTGTGTGAAACGTACAGGACTGGATGACGTCGCGCGAGTGTGTGTGGGCGTGGAGTATCTTTGCACGCACGAGACGAGGTGGAGAAGCCATGCAAAGCCAGAGGATAACATCAGTGGTGGAAATAAAAGTTCATCCGTGGGAATATTGGTGTAATATCTGAGGAATTCCAGTTGACGTTAGCTGAGCTCGACATCTTCCACCGGAGCGAAGCCCCGCCCCCTCCTCGGTGGATGTGGAGCTAAACATCCACGGACACTTTAGGAGCAAGCTGACTCTGAACACTGGAGCTCAATATCAGGTAAGTTTGTTCTGCCTGTTCCGAAAGACAAACATTCTATTAACGTTTATCCGCCGCTGCGTGAACCGGACATCCGTGCTTCACGTACTAACGGCGCAGCACCGGAGACCGACACCGACCGACCTTCCGCTGAGTTTGTGCAGAGTAGCAGTCATGCAAACTGTCACCGACTGAGACTGTGATGTAATTACTGTGTGACATTTGTCATTTAAAACCTAAAGAGGAAGTAATAAGTGGAACTATTATTATTCCCCAATTAATACTCACCGTTTATTCCTCACTCAGCCTTTTAAAAAAAAGTTTTTTAATTATTATATCTTTAATTAACCTGGTAAAATTCTCCAGTGAGATCCATATCTCTTTTCCAAGTGTGATTACAGAGCAACATATACATTTTAACAATAATAATTGTAATATAATAATTTGTACACATGGGTAGGTCACTGGTGGAATATGGATCAGATTATCCAGAGGTCACACTAAAGCTTTATAACAAAGGTTCATGTAGAAAGATTCACAGATAATCTTGTTCTGCCTGAGCGGTAGGACACCGGATGCTGCTGCAGCAGCCTGGTGCATCTCCTCTGTGGGGTGTGGTTGGACTTGCAGCTCTCCTTCCAGCAGCTCAATAGAAAGGTGGCCACATCACATTATGGCCTAATGCAGAATATCCATTTAGCGAACCGATCTGCTGCCGTGCATGTCCGTGTTCACAGGGAGAGGGGGTCTGTCTGTCACAACAGTTCCACCACTGCAGCTGCAGTGAGAGGCTCCAAAAATGCCCAAGTGTGCCGCAAACATATGTTCACATCACCTCTGTTTTGATCCGTCTGCTGGGGGCCATGTCAAAAAAACCTTTAACATTTTTATATACTCTATTAAATGCTTATAATGTCTGTGTCTGAGACACTGTTCTCCATCCTGTACCTTTGACATAAAGAATGGGACAGACGAGGGTAAAGATCAACCGGTCTGTACCGACTGATGGGCGGTTCAGAGTGGCAGAGTTAATCACATGACTGATCCCACTGTAATGTCTCTATGAGGGCGGAGAATCTATAACAGCTTATGAACACAAAAATGTGCCTTTACCAGCTCAACCATACATTCAGTTAGAAAAATAAAGGGCTGAAACGATGCTTTGACATCATCCAATGCCTTGACTAGCTAAAGTCGTCAATTTACGTGAAGTTCATTGACTCGTTGACCGACTTACGTTCTCCCAGCTCCCGTCTGTGTGAAAACTTTATCCCATCAAACCATCACTGGTCAACCTAAGAGTGGGAATTCTTCAAACAGACCTAATAAGATGCATCTCTGCATGTTTTGTTGAACGGAAATTAATGTTGCAACCATTTCCATGATTGAAATCCTCATATTAAGCATGAAACATGAAACATGTCTTATAAATATGACATACACGAAGTAGATCTCCTTGAGTCGATTCATATGCACCAAAATAGGACCAGAGTGTGAGAAATTATGTTAAAAAAAACAGCGTTTCTTGTGGAAAAAGCTCCTTTTAGTGACTTTAATATGGGATAGTAGAATAAAATATTACATGTACAACATAGATATCCTGGCGTTGACTCATATGCAGCGGAAACATTGGAGATGAAGCTCCTCCTAGTGTTGGAAATAAACAGCCAACCTTTCCCAAAATCAATCCAGTTCGCATTAATGTCTATGTCGGTAGCACCGGTGCTAATGGCTAATATCACAATTATGCTTTCTAGATCATTTGCAAGTTTCAGCGCTTTGTTTATGCACGGAGACTTCCGTGTCCGTGGAATCAACCTTCTATGGATTAAAGAAATACAAGTGAATTTCCCATTAAGGTTGGCGCCAACCATTTAAATAAATCATACTCATCTGAAATTATTTATTCATTCATTCATAATTGGTAACTGCTTAGTATTATCCTGTTCAGGGTCACAGGGGGCGGAGCCTATCCCAGTGGACACCCTGAACGAGTCGCCAGTTTATCACAGAGCTCAACTGCTATTAATGTTAGATTAAATATTCACAAGAGAACCTTGTGAGTAAATGGTTGAAAGCATATGAAGAACTATTAATAAATAATTTGGATTTTACCAGTTACACTTCTTCCCACTTGTGATGAAAATGTATTAATTTTGCATATTTACATGTTCGAAATAAAGGTTAACTCATTAATTAATTAATCATTTAAAGTTCAATTATCAAAGTTCTGCTAATTTTTAATGCCAAGCTCACCAAAAGATAAATCGACAAATTTAAAAATAATCGTAATAAACTAAATGGATTAATCGATAATATAATTATCATTATTTACCGCCCTAATAATATAATTCATGTTATACATCTACACAGTCGATGCACGGCACATTCCAAAAACACATTTTTGCAATAAAACCAGCAATGCCAGGTCTGAGTAGATGATGCTGTAAGTGTGTGACAGAGGGGCAGGGATTCTTGCGTGTCTGTTTGGGTCGACTGATCATCGGGATCGGTGACCCGCAGTCATCGTGTTGGTGTGGTAGTTTCCAGGTCATCTGCTTCGCTAGTTTTCTACTTACCTGGGTTACTCAGCCTTTCAGTGTCCATGCCGTAAAACAGGACTGCTGAGTGAGCATGTGTGTGTGGACTGTGGAGGGATGTCTGGAACGGGGCCAGACCTGCGCTCTGCTGACGTCGGGAACCAATAACATGAGGTCTAGAGGCTCTGAAGCACATGTGTAGTATTTCTGTGTCCGTCCACTCCCTCAGCATACAGTTATCTATTTATTGGGCCTTCATGTCCCACTGAAGTCTAGTTAATGTTTGACACTGTGTGTGTGTGTGTGTGTGTGTGTGTGTGTGTGTGTGTGTGTGTGTGTGTGTGTGTGTGTGTGTGTGTGTGTGTGTGTGCGTGTGTGTGTGTGTGTGTGTGTGTGTGTGAGAGTGTGAGTGTTTCTTGTGTCCGAGTCTAAGTTCACACCGACAGGCTTAATGCTATATTCCACTTTTTTTCCCTGATTAGATGTTTTTGGGTTTAGCTGTTCACGTTACCTTTAAAATATTTCCTACATTGAACTCCAGTACGACCAGCTCACGGCCCTAAACCGGCCCACATTTGCAAAAGAACCATAACAAAGATTTCATATGCAGACTGAGGTCGGATTCCAAAAAAAAACAAAAACCTGTGTTTAGGTCATTTAAGTGGCGGAAATCAGAACTGGAAAATATTTGATTCAATATGGTTGGCGCTGTTCACACTGCCATGAAAAAGTCACAGACAAGCATAAAATTGGACCTGGGCCACATTTTTCCTGCAGTGGGAACATATCCAAAGAGACAACAACACCGAGTAACGAGACAGGATCAGGTGGGAGTGTTCGACAACAAGGGAGGAGACACACTAGGAGTCAGGACTCAAGCACACACATACTCAATCAGACAGAGAAGCAAAGGAAGTTCAGCCTTGTTCTGTTCACACTGTCAAGGGAAAAGTCACATATGAGCCTGAAATTGGACCCGGGTCTGTGAACGTATTCTAATATGTCTGAGACCTGGGTGGGCAGAGTAATCGTTCCCCGACCCGAGGGGGCGGCGGTTCAATCCCAGCAATCAACATGGCGTAGTGTACTGGAGCAGAGCCCCTGAACCCCGATCTGCTGATTATATCCACCCACAGAGACGCAACCGTGACGACCAGATAACAAATGTTATTCACTTAACTGTCGTGGTTATAATGATATGGCTGACAGATGTGAGAGCTAAATATTTTTTTTAGTGTTTAAGATTGAATTTAATTAGTAATATAACGGAGCGGGTACGGCGTATGTGCGTGAACATGTACGTCTCTCTCTGCCATCAAAACTCTGAATAAACTCTTATTTCCCATTCTGTGATCAATAAAGTAAGTCTGTGTCGAGCAAAAGTGTGATGGTCCTGTAGCTTCCTGCTACTTTCACCATCACACTTTTGCTCGCCTGTCTCACCCTCTCTTCCCCTTGCTCAACCCCTAACTCACTCACTCACTCACACACTCACTCACTCACTCACACACACGCACAGAAACTCTTAAAGGGTCATTCTCTCTTGCAACACGTGCCTCGCAAAACATTACAGTTCCTAGAATTCTTACACACATCATATCCTTTGATCCTGATATCCATCAATGTGGATATGCTAAAAACGAAACACAGAAGTGGCACAGGAGCACCGCTACAACGTCTACAAAACAATCTCATTTTTTCATTTCAAACTGGTAGACACCTCTTTTGCAAGAACTTATGACCAGGATGTAACCTGCCTTTCTCCCGATATCAGCTGGGTTTGCCCCCCCGCCCCACCAACCCTGAACAGGATACGGAAAATATATGAAAGGATGTTCTTTTTTTTTTTGTTGAAATTGTGAGGTTTCAGTCCATTTCTAAAAAAGAAGTTCTTTTCGGTACACAAAGCTCCTCAACACCTGTAGACCTCCTTCTTTCAGTCAAAATGGAGCAAATTATTTTCTTTATATCTTTAAGCTTATTGTGCGCCATATTTAAAAAAGACCTTGAACATTCGTGTCTTGCTTTTCTGCAAACATTCTCATATTTTGACTTGTGACTGAAACCCTAAACCCCTGCAGTCCAGTCCCAGCTGGGTGACTCTGAAGGTGGGCGGCTGAGGTAATTTAGGGTCTCTGACATGCGTCGGCTTTTGTTTGCTTCTGTGAACATTAAAGGTGCTCGTTAGCTTCATGGTGCCCCATAAAATGTCCAATTTTCCCCTATTAAATTTCAGAGAGAGGTTCTGGCAGCCAGCTTGAAATCAGTCTTGTGAGGTGGAACTGTGCTGGCGGCATATATATATATATATATATATATATATATATATATATATATATATATATATATATATATTCTGGTGACTTTACACTTGTGTTTCTCAGGGGGAAGAAAAATCTGGGTTTTTATCAAGTGGAAAATGTTGGGATTGAAGCAAATCTTTCTTCCACTTACATTAATAAGTGAAGAAAAGTGTGTATAAAATTGATGAACATGTGTCATTCAGTGAGGAAGGGAGTATTACCTTCATCTGCTGGTTTAAAGATCATCCATGCCTCTTTCATTCAATAGGAGGTGAGACACATCTGACTAAAGCTCTGGTGAGGTCCTGACTGTGTGGTCTCTGCAGTTATTATTATCAACAATGCAACTTGCTATAAAACAAAAAGGGTAATAAAGCCTCTTTGGAGAAGGTGAGACGGCGGTCCTATTACTGTCACATATGAACCCACTTTCTGTGATGTCCATGTCTCCAAAATAAGACCTCATGTCTGTTAAAGTTGAAGACCGTCTGTTTACTTTGAAGCCTCCGTCTTTCTTTTTTCAACTTCCTGTGGTCGGGGTAACAATGCAATATCTACAAAATAGTGTTTCTTAACCTTACCACTGGTGAATAAGTGCATTAGCTTGTGTTGGTTGTGTGAATATATATATATATAGTGATATCTATATTCTTCTCTCTTTTCCTGTCTCTGTGAATAAGAAGAGGTCACCGATGGCCTCTTCATGGAAGCCATGATGCAGGTGATGGTGTCCCTACAGAGAGGTTAGAGAAGGAGAGTCCGATGAATGGTTGAAGGGGAGGCGGATGAATGGTTGGAGGAGAGGCTGATGAATGGTTGACGGAGAGGCGGATGAATGGTTAAAGGTCTACTGCTACTCTTCTACCGAACATTTTTGCCTCTGCTCCCATGCCTCTTCCGATTCTCTCTAATCGGCTCAATCTCCACCCTTCCCCCCCACCCCGTCTCCACTGGTCCCATTTTGACCATGTAGGAATCCATGTTCCATCCAGCGCCACCTAATCACAGACCGGTCCTGATAAAATCACAGATCCATATTCAAGTGCATCCCCGTCATAGAATTGTGTTTTTGTGTGGGTCCACCATTTAACACACAAATCCAGCCAGGGACTCCTCCTTCCCATCATCCTTTGCTCTGAGAGGATGGAGTTCTTTGAGTGTGGGTGTTGCCTTGGTAACTACTGCTGTCATCTGTGTGTACGGTACGAATGTTTGGCTGTGTTCATGCAGAAAAAGATGGAGACGGAGGCACATCTGTGGTCTGGATGCTTCGACTCCTTCAGCGTTGAATTATTTATTTTTATAGTGAGCAGGAAGACTGTGAGGTTATTGGGTTACAATTAATTTCCGGGAAGACATTTCCCGGAAGACAGGAGTCTACTCTCCGCTCGGTCAATGCTTCCACCCAGGAGGTTATGTTTTTAACCTGCGTTTGTCTGTTTGTTAGTTTAACAGCTGGAGATGGTTTTGATGATTTGAAATAAGACATTCTAACAAAAACAACGATTGTGTGCACCCATTGGCAATAAAGCGCTTTTGTTGCGAAGACATTGTAGCAGTGTTCTCTTTGTAGTTTATAACGTATCTACAGGAATAGAATCAGTTGTAAGTAGAAAAAGAAAAAGTCTTTTTGAATCAGTTTCTCTGACGGATTTTTTTTGACAATAACTGAAAAACAAATAATGGATGAATCAAAGGTAGTTTTTGTCATATCCCAGAGGTGATCGCAGTAATTTATCTTAGCGGAGCTTTTGTCTCCGAGTGTGTTCTAGTTTAAATACTGTTTCATTGTGGTCTTTGTGAATAGCTTCTAACCCAGACATTTTTCTTTTGTCAGTAATTAGGAGTGGTCAAGTTTAGTTTTGGTTTCATTTTTGGTTTGTATCTCATTATTGCAGCAAGGACGTAAGTGGATTTCTAGTCAGCGGGTTGTTTTTTGGTTGATTGATTTGTGATTAGGCATCATCCACAGCCTTATCCTTTGTCTATTGCTTCCCTTTGACTTTCATTCTGGTCAACCTCCTGGGTCTCTAATTAACAGTACTTAATTTACTATTGTGCTTATTTGTTGTTTCCCTTATAACCGGATTTTAAACAGGTTTAGAACAATCTGAAACTTGCCCTAGAATAGTTGATTTGTTGATCAATGGTTTATTAATTAATCATGAGCTTAGGGTAGAGACCAAAAGAATGAAGAATACGAGCGGCTGAGTGGATCTTCCTTTCGTAGGATGACTGGGCTCAGCCTCCGGAGGAAGGTACTTCCAACAGGGAGGAGAGCGTGAGGTAGACCCAAAAGGCCTGGCATTGCCTCTGGATCCCCTAGGAGGAGCTGGAGAGTGTTGATGGGGTGAAGGACGTCTGGAGTACCCTGCCTGACCTGATGCCACCGTGACCCGGCCTTGCGTTAAGAAGGAAAAAAAAGAAAAAAAAGAGTATTGAATAAAAAATGCGTTACGGGAAACTTCCCTTGAACTTGAAACATCCGCTTTTCGTCTTCTGAGCAGTAAAACGACAAAAGGGCGCTCATATACCATAATAAGTTTACTTTGAAGTAGTCAAGTGGATTAAAAAGGGATGGGTGGGCCGGTTCCGGATAAAAATAGAATCATGATTCTCAGGAACAGGAACATGAGAATCCTCCAGAACAAACACCTTGAGCATCTTTCGGGTCATGTCATATTGAGTGGTGACCACCGCGGTGGTCAGACGCAGCTTCTAAGTAAAAGCCCAGGGACTGGAAGAGGATGATGATAGATTGTCCTGATGGATGAGTGAAAGATAAAAGAGCGACCGAGAGTTAATGTTAGTCACAAAACCAGTCTGCTTTCATGAGTGTAACACGTCATGTGACTCGGCCCTGGTCAGAATGTCTCCTAACGAAACCTTTATAACACTGATTTTTTTTTTCCTCTCTGTTTTTCTCTCCATGTTTCCCCTACAGAAAACCATCAGCATCATCCAGCAATGATGTAGACTCCACAACTTCATGATTCTGATGCTCGCAGGGAGGAGGAGCAGCCTTTGACTCTCTCCTCCTTTTTGCCCCCTCCTGGCGCTCTGTGGCCATCCTGATTTGGTAGCCAGAGGGCTATGTCATCGACCACGCCCGCCGCCCCACCCTCTAAGAAGGGAAGGAAGCCCGACAAACCCGAGGTGATGAACGACTCGGCGCAGGCTACCACCGAGGAGCTGAGGAGCAAACTCATGGACGTCCAGATTGAGCTGCAGCAGGAGCGGGGCAAGGTGAGGTGGAGGATGAAGAGGAAGGAGCGAAGGCCGTGCGTACAAACATGATTACAATGACGGCAGAGAGGAAATAAAAGCTGTATTGATGGAGATCGCACTCAGAATGAAATCCTTCCTGCGTCTCACGACGTCGGCCAGTTTCACTACTGTAGACTTTCATCTGTACATGTTGCTCCGCCCCATGAAATGCTGCACGTTCATAAACTTCCTGAATCACTGGACCCAGATCAGATTAGACCTCATCAATAATGAGCATAAATGAACTGACATTTTTCGTCTGCATCTTCTTTTTATATGGGATACTTACAGGTAAACATTAAATTACTAAAATTAGAGATAATGGGACATAATGCTCCCCCCTCCTCCTCTGTTCAGATTTTGGAGGGAAAAGGTATGTGAGTTCAAAGACGAGAGATAATATAAACCTTTGGTGTCCAGTATGTTTGGGTTAGGTTAGCAGAGATTCTGCACTTTTACCACTGTTGCATGATGGGTTGTGGAACAAAAGTGTGTTAAAATATCAGAAGTGCATAAAGTATAATCCTGACAGGTGGGTTCGGACAGGTATATAGATGCAATCAATGGATTTTTTTTAAACATTTAAAACATAAAATTCAGCCCGTAATGCAAAGAAATGAGGAACATGGATTTATTAAATCATGGTGCTGATTGAGTTTTTTTATCCGATGACAGGTTTGATGATAGTTGCATTTTTAATCTAATTTCCAAATGTGCTGCTCCTCCAGGTGTGTAAGCTGCGCGAGCGGCTCCAGGAGCAGCGGCAGGCCCGGGAGCTGGAGCAGCATAAGCACGCCGTAGCGCTCACCGACCTCCGTGCCAAGCTCCACGAAGAGAAGCTGCGTGAGGTAGCGGCCGTCCGCGAGACTCTGGCGCGGCAGCACGACGTGGAGCTGGCCCGGGCCATCAAGATCCGGGACACGGAGGTCCAGAGGCTCCAGGGGCTCGTAAATGCGCTGAGAGACGGAGCCGCTGACAAGCTCAAAAACGCTCTTCTGGCCGAGGCTCGCGAGGAGTCCAGGAGAGCGTTTGATGGGGAGAGACTGAAGCTTCAGCAGGAGGTGGGTGGTACCGCGTATAGAATGTAGGTCAGCGTTATGAAGTATCCGTTACATTTCCAGCACAGGAAGTAGAAAAACAATATGGTTGGGTATATATTTAGAGACATATCGGATACATATTTCAAAGTACTGCAGTGTATTTGGTGTGTTGTGATTCATATTGTGATATATTTTGATAAATAGTATAAATACTCTAATACTGGACTAAAGTAGAGTTTTCAGGTGTCTGTGGTTTACTCAAGTATTTATTTCAACTTTTTACTCCCTACACTTGCACCTAGTATCCGTATTTTTTACTCCTTACATTCTCAAAACAGATTAGTTACCTAAAATCTTATTAATTATTTATTAATTTGTTATTATTATTTTATTATTATTATTAGGATTCATTGCATGTTTCTCCGACGTCTCGGCAAAATATTATAAATTTTTCTTTTTTTACAGAAACTTACGGAATCTGTGAGAAGTTTGGACATCAACTTTTACAACTCTACGTTTTTACTTTTTCCATTTTTTACTTTAATATTTCTTAATATTACTCTAGTACTGTTTTACCTCTGTGAGGTTTTTCTTTGTATACTCCAACTTTTTGCTTTCACACCTGCACCATTTACTCTCATATTCCTTTTTAAGACTTTTATAGCACTATTTTTCACATCTACCCGAGTAAATAAGTTTGAATCAGTCGATATACTCATTACGTACCTTTACCTGAGTTACTTTTTACTCGAGTAACTGTTGAGTTACTTTTACTTGAATAAAGAATGTCTGTACTTTTGCCACCTCTACACCTCAGCCAGTGTATTGTGATGAAGACACTGTTATTGTGGAAAGTTGGCGTCCTGACATGTGTATGTGGATGTGTGTGTGTGTGTGTATGTGTGTGTGTGTGTGTGTGTGTGTGTGTGTGTGTGTGTGTGTGTGTGTGTGTGTGTGTGTGTGTGTGACACTGGGTAACCCTTTTGTATATTCGGTGCTGAAAAACAGGAAGCAGAGCGGAAACACTGCCGATCTATTGTTCCACTGTAGCCTTTCTAAGCAAACGGGCCCACTATCGTCTCCCAGGTTTAATGGGGCGGGTCCTATGTTTATAAATGAGTGTGTTATGGTTTATAATGTGTGGAAGCTTTATTGTGTGTGTGCGTGTTTGTGGGTCTTTTTTAGATCCATGAGCAGAAGACGGCCCGGAAGCAGGCCGATGAGGCTCTTGGAAATGCTCAACAGGCAGATAAAGCCAAAGCAGCGGATCTCCGCACGGCCTACCAGCACCACCAGGATGAAGTCCACCGCATCAAACGGGACTGCGAGAGGGACATCCGGAGACTGGTGAGAGCAGGGGCTGATGGGAAGAACGCGCACCACAGACACAACATGTCTTATCTGAAACTGACAGCATGGACGACAGCCAAGGATTATACAGACTGAGGTGGATTACAGATTATTACGCTGAACCTCTTTATCTGTCGGAGGGGAAATCCAGATTCTAAACTGAACAAGAGTTAAATCCTGAGATCCGATCAACCTGAAGATGAAGAAAACCCCTGAGTTTTCAGATCCAGAACAGCTGATCTGAGTTCAGTCAACTCTGAGTTCAACTCCTGCAGGACGACGATCAAAAGCCACCATCAATGGAGCTATAATCATAGGTTCATGAATCAAAGGTTCATGATTATACCCATACTTACTTAATTAATACTTTTAAACGTATTAATAATAGCCCTATTCAGAAGCTTTATTATCAAATATTGGCCGATGTTGTAAAAGAAGCTTCCGTTGAGAAAAAATAAGGAAACGTAGAGCGATGCAAAAACGTTGCTCAGCGTGAGATGTGTCAGATGTAAGGTTGGAGAATGTCGTTCAGATAAATCGTGGAATGAAATCAGGTTCAGGCCGGTCTCTCAGTCCTCTCCTCACAACAATCTATCAGCGTGGCAAATGATTGACAGCTCTGCTTCAGGCTCCCAGGGAGTAGGAGGAGTCAGAAAGAAACTCAGTCTTTGAATTTTGACTAGTCCCGCCCTCCCTACGCTTCTTCTGCTGCTTCTGAAGTTCAGCTCCTCTCATGCTGCGTGAAGATTATGGGCTGTTTGCTGCTCTGCCAGTCGTTGCCAGGAACCTTATCTTCAGAAATAAAAGTCTTATTTATCTGCTGCAGCCACTCATTACCCCCGGTTCCAACACAGCCGGGTTCCAGGGACAGGCTTTAAAGTCAACGAATGAATGTTTGAACATGAAACCATCATGTCCAGGAGTGTGGTTGATTAATGGAAGACAGGACGTGCAGGAAATACCTTGTTAGAGTAGAAAATACGGAAGGAAGTGGAGCAGGAAGGTTTGTAGGGAGACACGGTCTGAACGCTAAACCAGATTTAAAGCTTCATAAATGAATCCCTGCAGCGGCAAACCGTTTAGTCAATCCTTTATTTAGTACATGGTCGTCGTTGAAAAAACATCTCGTCAGACTGGAGAGGGTTAAAAGAGGGAAACATGTTTTATGTAAACAGATGCTCATTAATGCAATAAATAAGTGAAAGCAGTTTCTAAAGCTCCATCTTTACAGTTTAAAGCATTTCCTACATGATCTGAAAAAGTGTTTGCATCATGTCTGTTAGTATAAAAGTCTGACTCTCACCGGTTCCTCCACCCACCACCATTTTCACCACCACCCCTCTTAAAGATGGATGAGCTGAGGGCGAAGGACCGGGTGGTGTGTGCCCTGGAGAAGGAGCTGGGACTGCAGGCCGGCTACACCCAGAAGCTCCAGCTTCAGAAGGAGGCGCTGGATGAGCAGCTGGGTCAGGTTCGAGAGGCGGAGCGACACAACCACAACAGCCCCAAGAGGGAGGCGGTTCCCGGGTTAGGAGACAACCCGGACCTGCTCAACAGCCAGGTAACCACAGAACCACGGCTGAGTCTGTTCTCATGTGAGATGTACATGAATGCCCAACGCACCCGTAACGCCACCTAGAAAACGTTTTTTAATTTTGATGACCTTTTACATAATAGCAATTATAAGACAGAATAGATGAAGAAAAAAAGATTGAAAAGAAGGAAGAAAGTTTGAAAGAAAGATGGAAAGATAGTTAGAAGAAAATAAAGAAAAAGAAAGAACGGATGGAAGAAGGAAAGATGGAAGTAAGGAAGGAAGGAAAGAAACTTTATTAATCCCCCCCAATAATGGGCCTTTACTTCCTTCTTGTTCCTATTTTTAAAATTGTTTAGTGTTGGGAATGTTTCTCGCTGCTTACAGTCGCTGGCGTGACGCCTTGCGTCTTTATCCGTCCGCCCCACCCACTGCTCCTCCGGCCCAAAGCAGAGAAATAATTTCACTTTGTCGCAGTGGGCATGACTATAAATGTGATTAGTAGAGGACCCGTTATCCATAAATGTAAGCGTGTTTGTTTCTTTTTGTATGTTTTAAGCTCCATTAGGTCTGAATTTTTATGCTTGTTTCAAGAGTTCTAGTAAAGTAAACTTTTCTGACCCCAGTAGCAGATTTTTTGTGTCATTTTATGAAAATGTAAGGATATTTGGATTCTTTCTGGTAAGGCTGTTTTAGCAGTGTAACGGGGTCTTAGGGTACAACTTTCCACCAGGTTTAATGTCTGAAAAAAAGGAACTTCTGAATCCTGGCGTTTTTACGGGTGTTTAAAACAATTTATAACATGTTGGAAATGTGAAAAGACAGGATTTTGCTAAACGTTAGGAGTATTTATATTTGATGCTCGCCAGATCTTTAGAGCTGGAGGACCCACAGACATTTAGACTCAGAGCTCAAAGGTCCTACTGGAGATCAGGTCCAGTCCCAGCTGGAACCATGTTGCCTACATGATTGTTTGTGTGATGTTACAGTGGCGTCTCGATCTTCATCCCACCTCCTTCTCTTCCCCCCGCCTCATTACCTGCCTGCCTGCATGAATCCACCTACCACCTTTTTTTTAGTTTTCCTCTTCTCCGGTCCCCTCTGCTCCGCAGGAGTTGGAGGAGCGCGACACCAGGAGGTTCCAGCTGAAGATTGCGGAGCTCCACTCGGTCATCAGGAAACTGGAGGACAGAAACGCTCTGCTGGCGGATGAGAGGAACGAACTGGTGAGGGACGCATGCGGATGTGCCGACAAGATGTTATTCCTGGTTAAAGCGGGGAATCCGCGTCACCAGAAGGAAAGACCCGAGGTCCCGGTGTTTCTCCTCACTGCTTCCTCCCTTTGTCCAGCTGAAGCGCGTTCGGGAGGCAGAGAGCCAGATGAAGCCCATGTTTGAGAAGAACAAGCGGCTGTCCAAGAAGAACGATGACCTCCTCCAAACGCTGCAGAGAATGGAGGAGAAGCTGAAGAACTTGAGCCGAGATAACGCAGAGATGGTGAGAGACGCCCGGCGTGTTTGTCTCCAGTCAGAGATCAGTTCAAAGTTCACATTACATACATACTTACATACATTTGAAGCTAATTGAGTTAAATCTAATCTAAGAGGATGAGTTTGTTAAAAGTGCAACACCTGGAAAAGCTGAAAAAAAGCCTGAAAGTCTCACATTCAATTCAAACTGTTCGCCTTTCTGTTACTCAACGTTTTTGGTTGGTCCGAATAATATAAACATGTTTTACAAATTTTTATACTTCCCGGTTAAAATAAGCCCAACAGTGAGGCTTTTTTGGACATTTCTAGGTTCAACATTACCCTTAAAATAAGTCTCTTTTTTTCTTTCTTTTTTTTGCCACAACTGATGCTTTTGCAGAGTTCCATGAGTTTGGGGGATTGATAAAGCCCCCAAAAAGTTAATTCATTTGTGAGAAGTATAATAATTATATAATAATGATAATAAAAACTTGCACTACTTAGTGCTTGGGTCATAATAATGGCAGGTTCAACTGGTTTGAACCTCCAGAGGAGGAGGAAGAGTTGACTGAAGACCTGCAGGGTTTGATCAGAATGGAATCACGACCCCTGCTGGACGCTAGAGGAAGTGCCTCAAATAACTCTAATCCCGGTCTCCCTCTTCCAGAAGGAAAGAGCCTCCTCCTCCTCCTCCTCCTCCCAGCCCCACTCACAGCAGCATTCCTCTCAGCACCTCCTGAAGCGGCCCAGCTCCTTGACGGACCTGTGCCACGCCCACGAGGAGCAGGAAGTGGAGTTCCTCAAGCTGCAGGTCTCTGAGCAACGAGGCATCATCGATGAGCTCACGCAGGTCAGGTTCTCACGCCGGCTACCAGAGTCACATGACAGTCGATGGGAAATTAAAACTCTCATTTATCTGGTGATGAAGCTTAACTTTCCAAAAGTGTCTTCTACATCCGCCAACACCCAGTTACCAAAACATGTTTTCTTCTTCTTGAGTTCGGACATCACTCACTTGGGAAAAAAATGGGAATAGGACTGGATTATATTAAAATAGATGCTATCAGATTAAATCCGTTTGTTTCTTGTCCTACATGAAGTCTTTTTAAGTAATGGTAATTTTTAATGGTCGCAAGTGTTCATCTGTTTTTTCATATTATTTTGTTTATCATCTCTACATTCAGCTGTGAACATATTAGATTGTTTTGTACACCCATAACATTGTAACTTCTGACGGGTACAGTCAGAAGAACAGTTAGTAATAACGGCTGTTGCTCAGGAGGTTTAGTGGATGTTGCCCAATTGGAAGATTGGCGGATTGACGTCGCTGTAGTCCACATTCCGTTGGGTCTTTGAGCAAGAACCTACGCCACAATCTGCTCCCCGGGTGCTTCAGGGGGGTTGACCACCTCAGGGATGGGTCGGATGAATTCATCTCACAATACAACACGTGTACAGTTTGTGTTGGGTGCTATTTCTCTTAAACTCACAAGGAAGTAATTCACTTTTCTTACCACAAGAGGGCGCAGCACACCAGTGCAGTTCAGAGAGAAGAATGTAAACGTAGTCTGAGCAAACTATTGAAAAAACGATTTTAGAATATCATCAATTTTAGATTTCCAAGTCTATATTTAATAATTCAGTTATTTTAGGCATTTAAAAAAAAAAAAAATTTATATAAAAACTATTAATTGTTTTTGTGTTGTTTATTGTTTGGTGTTTTTCTTACACTTGAATCCTAAATTTTTATTCCTGTTCAGCCTTAAGAAACAGCAGTACGCATAAATTCTTTTATTTTTAAATTTCAAGTACATTTTCCAAGTGCACTTGAAGTTGTAAGCATATTAATATTAATGCAATAAAAATATACTATTTTAAAGTTCCTTGGGACTAAATTGGCCGATCTTCATAATTATACTGTAAGTGTAAGAAAATGAAACTATGAGTGTACAACTATATAGTAATAGTTTAATAAATGAATGTATTTATTAATGTCCATGACAACATGGTGAAATTATTTTTGAAAATTCTCTTTGGTTGCTTTGGGCCTGAACTATCATCATTGTATAATTACAGAAGTTTAATTGTGTTTGGTTCCTCTCTGGTCAGTGGATAAAGGGATAGGAGCTGATTGTTCTTGTTGTCCTTGTTGTTGTTGTTGTTTGCTGATCTGCCCAGTGTTTGTCTGCAGGAACGTGACCGACTGGTGATGAACATAAAGAACCGGAGGAAGCCTCTCAAACTCTCTAAAGTAAGTCTCCTCTCTGGTGTCGGTGTCGTCTAACTTCCCTCTCTGAGGACGACTCATCTGTTTTCTGCCGACAAAGCGTGTTTGTGTTTAATTGGGCTCAGGAGACGATAATGAGAGTCGCTCCCTCATTTGGGAGCTTCATGCTCCTCGCACACATGCCAATCCCACAGCTGGTGGAAAATAATGTTTTAGTGTGTTGTTGTTGTTTATTTTATTTTGTTTCAACATATTTATCAGGTTGTTTGTTACATGTTTGCGTCTCTGCTGACTTAAGAGTTAAAAAAGTGGGTAAAGGGATGAGAGGAGTTAATTACCGTGAGGTGTATGTTTATGTTTGGGCTCAATCGTCAGGAGGAAACACCTCAGAGACCATGATGCCGCTGCTGGAGGAGGTGGAGGAAGAGGAGGAGTTCATGGTCATAGATGTGTTTCAGATATTTCCTCTCCTGCTGGAACCAGTTTGTCATCTTGGCGAGGTGGATGCCGGTCACGAGGGCTAGACTTTTTTTTTTTTCCACTTGGGAATTAGAATCGAGGAGCTCGGAGTTAAGAGCCAGAACCAGGTTCTGTAACCAGAAGACACCATAGATCGGCCAGCGTAGTCCAACATACGATAGATATATGCTTAGAGCGACGGTTTATATTCTAGTGGCATCATGACAGAGTTCCTCCTCCTCATCCTCTACTTCTCTGCCTTCATCTGCCTCTGTGCTCTGGTCTGCCTCTACTTCTCTGGTTGCCAGGAGATGACTTATAAACACGATGGTAAGTCCATAAGTCCACAATAAGGAAGAGGTAGAAGAAAAGATCAGTCAGCTGAGAGAAAGTTAGTTTCCATTTATTATGATGATCAATCAGTTTTTTTTGTCATATTTTAAGGAAAACTGTTCAGTTTTTGTTCTTTTTTCTTCCATTTGCTGCTTTTGTGAATTTTTCCTCACAGTTTTTGACATTTTATCATTTCATGATTAATCACTTGTTATGAATATACATTTAAGACTTATTAATTATAATTAGTGGAAGCCCAACACAGATTTAACCAAACAATTAGACACTTGTTAACATCAGAGTAAAAAAGAAAGTTGTGTCCGTGGATCTGTAGGGGGGATCCGTGGAGCCGGCGCCACTCAGACACAAAGCCGGGCCGAGCAAAAGGAAACATTTTCGGAACAATTTGGTGGATTGTATGGAAGTCGGGAGCGGCCATAGTGGCAAAGATGAATTAATAAAATGTGATAATGACATTAACATAAACAGTATTTAAAGCTACAGAAAACAATCTGAATAATAACGGCTGAAGGAAACTCCTACGCTCCGTGGCGTATGTTGATTCCTGCTGTTGCCGTGACGACGTGTACTCCATGTTTCTGCCTGTGTTCAACCTTGACTGAAGCAGAATCTGATGTCTTATAGAATAATGGAAACTCCTTAATCTGCCTTTTTCTTCTTAAATCAGAAGCAGCCATAAATCTAATATTATTTTGTTATACTCAGTAATGTGTTTATTCTGCTCTCCGTCTGCGTAGAGGCATGTTGTGGAGACATATTTTGGATTTGACGAGGAGTCCATAGACTCGGAGACCTCCTCTCTGACCTCCTATAACACCGACCTCACTGACCGAACTCCTGCTACTCCAGAGGAGGATTTAGAGGAGGTGAGAAAAAATCCTTTCTCTGTTTGAAAACAAGATTTATAGTTTCGCCAACATGAAGTTTAATGCCTTTTATGTTCTTTTTATGTAAATGAAGATTATTTCCCGCGAAGAATCAGAGCTTCGGTTCCGTCAGCTGACCAGAGAGTACCAGGCGCTCCAGCGGGCCTACGCCCTCCTCCAGGAGCAGACGGGGGGCTCTCTGGATGCTGAACGGGAGGCCAGGGTTCGTACCGTCATATTTAACCTCTCTACCCCATTTACCCATCATACACCAGCTGTCAGATGTCTGCAGCTCTACAACTACTGTAGATAATTAGAGATCAGATGTGAATATTCTGTAAACTCGGTCAACAAACTTTTTCTGTAAACTTTGTCATTTTGGGCGAACACGGGCAGTGACCTTTCCTCCTGTTTTTGCGAAGCTCGGTCTCGTTAGTCTTGAAGACGACGGCAAAAATCGCACAAACTCCGAACCGACGGTTCAGAATGAGGTTGTGTTGCAAAAAGAAATCAGATCTATGTCTGATTTGGGACCACATGTGGAAGTGGTCCTGATCAGAACTGGAAAAGATCAGATTGCATGTGGTTGGTGCTGTTCACACTGACAGGAAGAAGTCTCTTATGAGCAGAAAATCAGAACCGAGCATGGAGAAAGAGACTCGGAATAAAACTCACAGAGTGATGTGACAGTTGGGATCAGTTGAGGGCGGGAGACAGGTGAGAACACTCAACAACCAGGGAGGAGACACACCGGGAGTCAGGATCTGCACAGTGAAAGAAAAGATAACACAGAACTAAACCTTTTAGATAAAACAGCCCACAGCTACCACAGACGGTGGTTCTACAACGCAACAGAACCACGACACTTAACAGCGGATCTTTCCTCTCACAGACCCGAGAGCAGCTCCAGGCGGAGCTCAGCAGCTGCCAGGCTAAGATGTTGGATCTGGAGAAGGCCTTGGTAGAGCGGGGACAGGTAACAGAGACGGGGGGTACTGACCAGAGCTTGCAGGTTCTACTCGCGCTGACTCTCCTGCATGTCTGTCTGGCCTCTCTCCTCCTGGGTTGGCGCTACGCCGACCAGCTCTTCCACAGAATCCTCTGATGTCACCTCCTCCATGTGTGATGTCACGGCACTCTGCCCTGCATGCTCTGCCTCGCTCTCATCCTTCCTGGCGTTGGTTCTGTTTCTCAGTGGGTCTTTTCAGTGCTATTGAAATAGGATTAGAGTGATTTTAGTGAATGTGAAACAAAAGCCTCTGATTTTGGGTCTAAACTAAGTAGAAGAGGAGAAATGATGATACTGAGAAATGAAACCTGAACACGTACCACCGCTCTCCTTTTCTTTCTTCTGTGACTGTTCTGTTATTTCTTCATCTCAGCATGTTTTCTCCTTGTTGCCTGATGGTCTATGAATGCAGTTCATGTGCCTGTTATCTCCAAAGTGGTCTTTATTTCTCAATAAACTACTGCTGCCACTCTGGTCATGGGTCTGTCTGTATGTGTCCTCAGTGAAACCAGGAAGTTCTCCCAGCATGCTCGGGTTTCAGTCGGTTACCTGCAGCTCTCTTCTCATCCTTGACCATCCTCTCCTGATTGTTGCTGATGTTTTGTTTGATTGTTATGGCAGGACTCAAAGTGGGTGGAGGAGAAGCAGTACCTGCTCAGGACCAACCTGGAACTTCATGAAAAGGTACATTTACTTCAGGCCTTTACTCACTTTAATGGGTCACAGTTGACTTCAGTTTGAGGCAGAAAAATGATTGACACCCAACAAAGGAGCCACCAGAACCTGTCAATCATCTGCAAGCTTAAAAGAGTCTGAGTCACCCCTTCATCTCCTCCTGCAGCTGTAACAGAGCATTGTTCCTCACCCCCTCCCCCTCACCACCACCTTTTTCCATTTTTTCATATGATGGAAAATAACAAAGATATAATAATCACAGCTGTCATCGTTTTTCCCTCGGGCATCAACTTAATAACGCTCTATCTCTGGTTTAAATGAATCTATTTCATGATAGCACTTTCACCACAAGGGGGCGTCACTGCTCCAACCAGCTTTGTACCTTGGATGCAAGACCATGTCCGGCATTTGGTACGGGCTCTACTTTTTTGGAACGTGGAAAAGATAAAATTCCATGTGGTTGGTGCTGTTCACACTGACAGGAAGAAGTCACATATGAGCAGGAGGTCCTTCCTGCAGCTGGCAGGAAGGACCTCCTTTAGAGTTGGATCAGCCTGTGACTGATGTTGGGATTGGATCTATAAACCAGTGTGTCTGTGTCCGTGTCTGTAGATCAGTGCGCACCAGCGGACGGAGTCCCGGCTGGAGGCGGAGGTCCAGGACTCCAGGGACCAGAATGAGCTGCTGGAATTCAGGGTCCTGGAACTGGAAGTAAGAGACTGCACCAACCTCAAACTGTCACCAGGAGGCGACAATCACAACCTGAGCTCCAGACGCAAGACCTACATACAGTGACTCAGCAGACGGACAGACAGACTGACAGACAGACAGATGGACGGATGGACAGTCACCCACTGGGATCTCTCTATGCATGGCAGCTTTGTTGATACCCTCATCCTCTGACCTGGAATGTTTTTTTAATAAAAGAATGTTACGTCAAGATGAATATAATTTTTCATTGAATAAAAATGTATTTAAGTTGAAGTCCCATCTTTCTTCATTTGTGCATGAATCTTCTTCATTTCATGTTTTGCACCCATTGAAAGCTCATATCTATGCATACGTCTAAGATTATTGTTTTAGTCCGGGAATCTTATCGTCTCAAAATGTACTTAAAGTAAAACGGTCACGGTTGTGGAAGTTTAATGACACAGTATTTGGAATATTGCTCATATAACTTGATTTTTATTTATTTTTCTACTTCTATCCGTGATCAGGCGTCTCTGAACGTAGACGAAGTCTGTTTCAGATTCATTCCGTTTTCAGTTCCAGCATGTTGTCAAATCCCCTTTTGGTTTGGTTTGGCTTCCCGTTTGATATCTGTGGGTTTCCACCTCCCTCATTTTGGCTGATCTTGACATCCTTTCACTGTGATGTAAGTAGATCCCTCATCCAATCCCCTCTCACTCTGTTCATGCCTGAAGGACCTCATGATGTTTGAAGTTGTTTTAGTGTCTGTGTTTTTTGACGTGATACCTATTTTCTGCAGGAGAGGGAGCGTCGATCGCCCGCTCTCAATCTGCACATGTCAGCGTTCTCTGAGAACAGCTGCAGCGCCCTGCAGGTCTACTGCTACCAGGAAGGAGTCAAGGTGAAAACACATCCACACAGACCCAGACCCTTCTGCTCCTGAGATCAAATAACAGTCATCAGTATGATTTTAACCTCCGCAGGATGTTATCATCCCTGAGTTAATGAAGAAACTGGACATCCTCGGGGATAACGGGGTAAGTTCAAACTATTTCAGCTGAATATAGTTTCTTATGGATTCTCTTAAGAGATATAATTGATCATAATTCTGTCATATGTCATTTAGAATCTCAGGAATGAAGAGCAGGTGACGGTGATCCAGGCAGGAACGGTGATCTCACTGTGTGAAAAGGTCAGAGTGAGGACCCTCGTTTTCTTTTAGTGACACGCTGACCTCCTGTGACTCCATTTATTATCTCAAATACGGCGCAGTCGGACCCTTCACTTCGTTCACATTTTATTTTGTTGCAGCTCTATGCTCAGATGGTTTACATGTACGTCTTCTCTCGTTTATCTACATTCCATACAACAAAAATAAAAAGTGAAAAAAGTGAAGAGTTCTGACTGTTCTGACTCCACTCATCCACCTGTAGGTTTGAGTAACCATTCACTTCCTTCACCTTCTGAGAAGCTTTAATGTTCCACCTTTCCTCTACCGTCTCAGTGGCTGAAGCAGATAGAGAGCACAGAGTCCGCCCTCACACAGAAGATGATCGACGTGGAAAATGACAAGGTGAAAAATCACTTCGGTGTTTGTTTTCTAATGAGGTTGAGTTTGAAACACCATGAATCCAAACAATCAATGAAATTAAACAGAAACTCTTTGATAGCTTCTGCATCACATTTGATAGAAATACTTCAAAGTTCAGGTTTTTTTACACAACTTTTGGACCAGCCGGACAGAAAATGTTATTTTTTCAGGTTATTAAACATAAAACTCCATAAATTTGCATATTTTCCTGATGTTCTAATTACAAAAAAAGTTGTGCCTCTAAAGTCCCGTCTCATATGTTATGATGTCGTGTTGCAGGAGTTGTTCAGCAAACAGAAGGGGTTCCTGGAGGAGGAGCTGGACTACAGGAAGCAGGCCTTGGACCAAGCCTACATGGTGCGGAGCCTGGAGCAGTATCACCTGATGTTCAAATGTTTGCTTATCAAATAGACCAAATATATTGACTTACATAAAATACAACAATAACTGAGGTTGTGCACAGGTCATAAAGGTTCATAAGAGAATCAGCAGGAAACATAAAATCTGTCACGCTGTGTTGGGATACTGCATCTTTTTCTACTGAAGTCTAAATTCTGAGCACAAACTGAGCCTCTGATTCGGCTTCTTGCTTCTTGGCCTAATGCTCTTTTATTTTCTGAGACGCTGATTTCCTCTCTTGAATTTTTAGGAAACTATGAACATGCATTGTCTTAATGAATGAAATCAAGGAATAATTCTCAGTTCTAATGTTAGATTTGATTAGCCTGAACAGCCCTTTAACTAACCTAAATAGCTTCTTCCCACGAAACAGCTGCTAACACTCTCCATATACTAACAGCTTTAATTGTTATCAGTTTGTTTTTATGCTGTCACTTCATATTGTGTTGGTGGAAGCTCGATCTTTATGTGGTGACTGTCTGAATACGAACCGCCGAAAAAACGCGAAAGAGAGAGAGACTCAGTGTAAAAATACAAGATAGTGTGAGTTCTTCAAGGTGCAGTTTGAAAAATGTACTGCTGTCTAGTGGTGAAGTTTCATATTGCAACATATATAACACATCAGCTCACCCTTCCCTATTCAAGGATCTACAGTAGCCTTCAAGTTTCAAATGATGTCATCAGTATCCAGAGAGAAATATTATATATTATATATTTAGTTATCTATTCTGTAGAGCTTTAGGTCAAAGCATAGATGTGAGATAACCAATTTTAGGTATTTGCTAAACTTCATGGTAGCATTGTTGTAGCGGCTGCGTCGCTCACAGAGTGTGAAACCTTGCTGTCAAAGAAGGCAAACATGAAGGTGCTTTCATCAACTTCTTCCTCGTCGACTGGAAACTAAATTCTTCATCTTTGGACTGTTCTTTTTCGGAATCATCACAGCAGATCATCTGCTTCCATCCGTGGTTACGATCGGTACCTTGCTGGCTAACAGTACCAGTGACGGTACCCAGGCTTCAACCCACACGGTTTGGAAATCAGTATATTGAATATATCCGCATATTGAAGAGGTATATAGGTTTTAGGCTGGATGTCCTTCCTGACGTGACCCTCTCCATTTATACGGGCTTGGGACTGGCACTAGTAGGACTCTCATTTGTGAGCCTTTCATAGCAGAGTCCCTGGCCCTTAAACCCGTAGTCATGATAAGTCCTGTCTAGCACCAGAGTTCAGTTTGTCTCTTCTTGGCAGCAGAACGTGGAAGATGACCCGTTAAATTAAGAGCGATACCCTTTAATTTTACAGACTGCACCTTTAAAGTAATGCAGTTACCACGTGAAGGTCGAGCCTGAACATCTACCAACATGAAGTGCAAAAGTGTTCCTCATATCTGCCATGGTCACACTAGTGTGTGTATGTTTGTGTGTATGTGTGCATTTGTGTCTGTTGCATGTGTCTGTATTCACGTGCATGTGCATGTGTGTGTGTGTGTGTGTCTTTGTGCACCTGTACATGTGTGTGTGTGTGGGGCTGGCTGTGCAGAGGATCGAGGAGCTGGAGGCCACGCTGTATAGCGCTCTGCAGCAGGAGCAGCCAGCTTGCCAGGCGGTGGCTGAGTCTCTGACGGACAGGCAGAGGGAGGAGCTGCGGCTCGCCGTCGACAAGCTGAGGCGTCAGATTCTCAGGCAGAGCCGGCAGTTTGACAGTCAGATCTTAAAGGAGCGCATGGAGCTCCTACAGCAGGCCCAGCAGGTAAGGCTGAAAACAAGAACTAGTTGGGTTACAGAGTCCTACCCTCCCTTCATATGACCCCTGACCCCTGGCTTAACCCAGAAGAAACCAAGGCGTTTATGTTCACCTAGTTTGTAACTCCTACATCTGCCAACAAGTCTCTTGGTGCGACCATGTTAACGTAAAAGGGAAGTTCGTGATTTTAATTAAAACTTGAGATTTTGGCGATATTTTTGGGCGTTTCCAGGTGTTGTACTTTAAAAAACTTGAGTTTCAACCCGATCGATTTCAAATTTGTTGATTGACCTGTCAAAACCTTGGGGATAAGAAATCATCAAACGCTTGAGTTAACTATAATCGTCCTCGACAGAATGGGGGCGTTAGATATGGAGTCATGACCAAACTCAACGTCGTTGGACTATTTGAATTTTGCAAATATTTGGTTGCATTTCCTGTGTTGTACTTTTAACGCTCTCATCCAAGAGATTTGAGACGATCAACATGAAACTTTGTCAAAATCATCTCAACACATCGAGGAGGAAAAGTCGTCAAAGGTTTTTCCATAACTTGGAAGGCGTGGCCATGGAGGCACGGCAAATAGTGATTCCCTGGCGCTCATGATTTCACTTTCCGTTAAAGTAATAGTGCCATCTGCTGGCAACAGGAAATAAGCTTCAACTGACGAATAATCCCTCAACAATGTGAAATCCACGCCGCCGTTTCCTTACTGTCAGACTCGTGTTTACATGCTGGTGATGTGGAACCCAGTGGCGTCTGGCCCACGCCCCAACGTATTAATATTATATTTTTAGGTTGTAAAATTTTGATATGCAGTGGAATTGAAAATAGCCAAGACAAGAGGAATCTGTGTTTATTTTATGCCCCCCATTATTTTCACTGAGGGAGGAATGGGTCCGGGTTCTTCGGGGTTAAAGGTCAGACCTCCAGTGCTGTGAAAAGATGCAGTATCCCTGTGTGTGCAACCTGATGCCATCTGTAGCTGCGTAGTTAGAGGTGGTGAATGATGTGTGTGTATATGAAAGTGATCCGACTCCTCCCTCCTGTAGTTTCCCTCCACTCCTCTGTAGTTTCACACCCGTGGATTCTTCATGAACTTCATCAGCCACCATCACCATCACCTTCATCTGTGCTCTTACATGTTTCGGTAACCCGTGACAGTCGGACAGTACTTTTAACTGACCTGTCAAGTACTTTAATGCTTTTCTACAGTAGTTTTATTATTCATGCCTCATCTATTTAGTACAGAATTAAAATGTTAAAGGTTCTTCTCTTTTAGGTCAAAGTTCAGTTGACTTCTTTTCTGGATTTAGTTCAAACACCCTCTACTAGGGACAAATCTATGGTCTCCGTAAGATTTCCTTAGAAAATTAATGAAGTTTCCTTCCATCCATTCATCCATCATCTATCCATCCATCCATCCACCCATCCATCTATCCCTCCATCCATCCATCCATCCATCTATCCATCCATCCATCCATCCGTCCATCCATCCATCTATCAATCCATCCATCCATCCATCCACTAATCAATCCATCCATCCATCCATCCATCCATCCATCCATCCATCCATCCATCTATCCCTCCATCCATCCATCCATCTATCCATCCATCCATCCATCCACTCATCCATCTATCTATCCATCCATCCATTCATCCATCCGTCCACTCATCCATCTATCAATCCGTCCACCCACCCATCCATCCATCCATCCATCCATCCATCCATCCACCCATCCATCCATCCACCCATCCATCCATCCATCCACCCATCCATCCATCCATCCACCCATCCATCCGTGGATGCAGAGAGAATGTTGGGAGGAAAGCAGATCTTATTTGAAAAACAAAATAAAAAGTGTGATTTTTTGTCAAACGGTCTTAGTTTTAGTTTAGTTAGTGAGGCAGTTTTGATCAGCTGACCACGTCTGTCTTTGCGTTGCAGAGGATCAGGGACCTGGAGGACAGGATTGAACTGCAGAAGAGACAAATAAAGGACATAGAGGAAAAGGTACATGATGAGGTTTTATTTGCGTGAACTTGAGTTGACGCGTGAACTTTGTGGTGATTCAGCAGATCTCATTCACCACCTGACAATATTTTTTCTCTGCTCTCTCACTCTTTTTCCTCCATTATTTAAAACCCTCTTCCTTTAGTTTTTGTTCCTCTTTTTGTTTTTCTCTTTAGCATTTATTATTTGGCCTTAATGAATGTGACCGTGGAACCACATCAGGTACCACTCACGTGTATTCCCCATCAGAATTTAACACTTACAGAAACAGAAACAACCACAACAATAAAAAATATTAAAAATAATAATGATGATGATGATGATGGATTAATTTTGTGTTTTTTTTCTCTTTTCCTCAGGTGTTAGGATGCTGTGGAGGCAAAGAAGGACCCAAACAAAACGTCATTGTTCTTTATGTATTTGTAGACGGATCAGGAAAAAACCCTGGGGCCTTTTAGATCAACGAGCACTTTTACAGAAGCCCCTCACCTGGAATGCAAACATATTTAATACGTAATAAATAAGCAGATTTTTTATCAGAGTATAGAGAGATGTATTTATAGGAAACACTTTAAGAACAACTTTAACTCCTCTGTGAGAGGAAGAGGAGAAAACTCTGAATCAGAGGATTTAATGAAGGGAGGAGAACCGAGGCTGAACCGAGACCCAGTCAGGCAACAGAACCAGCGAGACAAAGGACAGAGAAGAAGAGTGGAGGTCCAGGACCGAGTGAAAAATACCTGTGGAGAAGCAACCAGAGTTTGCAGAGAGACACTGAACTTCACAATTACTGTTACAACATCTCTGAACTGTGAGTTCTGATGCTCTTATAATTCATTTGATGTTTACATTCCTGCCTGCGTGAACCAAAGATGGTGGCCGGTCAAACGTTAGGCTGAACTTTCAGTTCAGATTTTGACGTTTTCATATGTATTTGTCATAAAACCTGCAGTGGGGGGATAACTGCAACACTCACATCTCACAAATCATCCATTTTCTCCTGGGTGAGGTGGGTGAAAGAGGAGGAGGGCCTCAGGGTGCTGCTGGGAGGAGGAG
Source organism: Lophius americanus (assembly GCA_037951165.1). Classification (NCBI taxonomy): domain Eukaryota; kingdom Metazoa; phylum Chordata; class Actinopteri; order Lophiiformes; family Lophiidae; genus Lophius; species Lophius americanus. The sequence goes on from JBBDHG010000313.1 coordinate 185,517, forward strand.
AGAGATTGGGTAAAAAGAGGGAGAGAGATGACAGTAAATAGTAGGAGGAGAGAGATGAAGGGTAAGAAGAGAGGGATGAGGGTGAAATGAGAAGAGATGAGATTAAAAAGAAGAGGAGAAATATGAGGGTAAAAAGAGGAGGAGGAGAGATATGAGGGTAGAAAGAGGAGGAGGAGAGATATGAGGGTAGAAAGAGAAGGAGGAGAGATTTGAGGGATGAAAGAGAAGGAGGGAGATGAGGGTTAGCAGAGGAGGAGGAGGAGAACATGATTAGGATGTGGGGTTACCTGAGACGTAGGACATCTTGCTAACAAGCTGTTGACATGATGAATTATTGATGGTTGTATTTTCTGTGTGTATATATTATTTTTAAATGTGTGTTTTTGTGTGTATGTTTATGATTGACATGTACATAGACGACAAACAACAGAGAGGAGTGAGAAGATGTCTAAGGTCCTCCATTCAGTCTGACTCCATCTGTTCCTGTGCCACAGGTGGACCTCGCCCACCAGTGGAACATCACCTGTTCTCTGGTGGAGACTGTCGTTTCTATGGCAACAGACGCAGTGGGAGCAGATCTGGACCCCGACTGTTGTTTGTAACAGAGGGAAGTTTTAAGTCATCCAGTCTGACGGCTACTGGAGGAGCAGGTGAGAGGGGATCTGGTGACAGAAACACACACACACACACACACACACACACACACACACACACACACACACACACACACACACACACACACACACACTCTGAGCTGAGGTGATATCACGTGTCACTCGTACCTGAATGCTCCTCACACTCGCAGGTGAGCATGCTGCTAACATTTTCCCTGGATATTCTTGCTGCAGGATATTTTGTTTTTGTTGTCTCTGCTGTGAAGTGGAGGCGGAGGTCCGACACATCGACTGCTACTGCCGCAGCTCGGCTGTGCCTCCCACCTCCCCAGGATGCAACACTCCCAGAGGCTGGCCCAGGGACTACGCACACTCAGGGAGGAGGTCAGGACCATGGTGGGTGCTTAGGATCTATTCAAAATGTGTGCTTGTTATTCTTTTGTGTGTCACATTGCAGTTTCCTTATAGAGCTCCTCATGTATTCAAATACCCACATTCCAATATGGACTCAGAAATTCTGCTTTCTCAAAAGCACATTATGATCACATGATTCATTTCTAGCTCATTTCACCACTGATGGACAGCAAGCACGTCTGAATAAGTGTGTTTCTACTTTCCTTCCGTTTTTGAAGGTCAAAGGTCAACACTACTGTACAAATAAACAAAAAAATATATATTTCTGCAGCTGAAGCCATTTGGTTTTTAGATCAGTATATTATCTTACATTATATTATATAACGGTTGAGATCACTGGAATAATTTTGGAGTTAGTTTCCCAGAATCCACTGTGGAATCTCTGGATTTGATATTTTCTCTCTCTCCTGCTCAGACCCAGGAGAAGGAGCGAGGGGAGCAGGTTTGGAGGGACCGGCTGAGGCGCTGTCAGAGGCAGCTGAGCGCCAAAGAGGAGGAGATGATCCGCCAGTCCCAGTACTTTCAGAACTTTAAAAGCCAGCTCCAGCAGAACCTCAGTCAGGCTCGGGAAAGAGAGCACCGCTTACAGAACCGGATCCACAGGCAAGAGAAGCAACTGCTGGACCTGACTGTGAGTGCTGCCACCGGCAAGGTGATGAGCAGCGCCGTCAGAATCACTGCTTCTTCTGTCACATCCTGGGAGGAACCAGGGAGACTTCCAAGCATGAGAGAAGAGGGTGAAGGAGAAGAAGAGAAGAAGGAGGAGAGGAGGAAGCAGTGGCAGCCTAGTCTTGGACCTGAGAGAGGAGGTGATGATGGAAAGACAGCGGAAGAGGAAGAATGTGGTACCAAAGAATCAAAGCAGACTTCAAATGAAGACAGGCTGCATGGCTTCATCTTGAGTCTGCAGGAGGATCTCAGGGTGCTGCTGGAGAGAGATGAGGGCAGCATGACCCAGCGGAGTAGACTGATGGAGCAGCTCCAAGAGGCCCAGGAGGAGAAACAGTTCTTATGTTGCAAGGTGGAGGATATGAAGGCAGAGGTGCAGCAGCTGCGGCTGTGTGAGAGCTCCTTGATGGAGGAGGTTGAAGAGCTGAGGGAAGAGAACGGGCGACTCCAGCAGCTCCTCAGGGACACAGCCAACAAAACACCCGCAGTCCCTTCGTCCTCTGGACCCAGGTCCAGTCCTGCTGTTTCTTTTCCCATTTCCTCCAACCATATCTCACTCACTACTGCCATGGAAAATCCCTCAGCAGGGAACGCCGAAGAGGTGCGGAAAACACATTTACAACACAACGTCATAAAACAGAAATATACAGTCAATATTAAAAGTTAAACAACACAGCATAAATAAAACCGTAAAACATGAGAACTGATAAAACATATATATATGTGTGTCATAAAAGACAAATCACATCGACTAAAGAATCTCAAACCATTTAAAAACTGTAAAAACATCTCATTAAGTCCATGAATGCATTTTTATTGTTATTATTAAAATATAGTAATATTTTATAATAGTACGATATCAATTTATTTTGCTGGTGAGTCTGACCTCACCTGCAGTTTCACCTGTTCTCCACCAGGTGTCAGCAGAGAGAAGGAGGGAGGATCAATCCTCATCTGGCAAACCACCAACTCCACCCACGAATGGCCCTCAGAACCAATCTGGACCCAGTCTCCAATCTCTCTCCTTGACCGCAGAGATGCTGGATGGGTTTGAACCGGCCCCCTGGTGCTCCAGAGGGATCCTGGACCTCGAGGATTGCCCCAGTGTGGAGTCCGATGCCCTCAGGGAGGCCTACCTGAGCCTTGGATTTGGGTCAGAACCTGAACAACTTGGTGACCTGAAGGTTAGCCTGCAGCGAACGCAGGAGCACCTGAAGATGGTGGCTCACAAGAACATCCAGCTGAAAATAAAACTCAGGAAAGAGGCAGAAGAACCAGAATCAGAGGTGGAGCAGGTATCTACAGAAGGAAAGGTATGTCTCAGAATTCAGCAGAATATCAATGGTAAACATTTCTTGTCCATCAATGATGAATTTTTGTCTTTGTACACTCAGACGGGCATCTTCCTCAACAATGATGAAGATGAAGACATCACCGAGGAGGATCTTGTGCAGGCCTTAAATCGGGAGAACGGGGCCTTGGCAGACCGGATCCAGGAGCTTCTGTCTCACTTCAAGATCAGAGAAGACGAGGAAACACACCTGAGGGAGAATATCTCCAAACTGGAGCTGGACAACGCCAGGCTGGAGCAGGACAACCAGGAACAAGGGTGTTTGATTACAGAACTCACCAAAAAGACTGAGGATGATCTCAACGCCATCATGGAGCTGCAGCAAAGGTTGGAAGGTCGACAGCAAGCAGACACGAGTGAACAGACCGCCTCAGCATCTTTTCATCAGAACATCCCAGAAGAAGGAGTGGACAGTTTGGTGGAGAGTGTTCTAAAAGATGATGATTGGACCACAGCTTCAGTTCCTGGCCCTCAAGATGAAGATCACCATGATCCGTTGCATGTCGGCTCACTGACTCATGAAGTGGACAAGATGACCAAGTTGGTCCAGAGCCTAAAACTGGAGCAGAAGGACTTGTTGGGCGAGATGGATTCCCTCCGAGAGCAGCAGAAAGAAGCAGCTCAGTCCGTCAGAACTCAGACCGAGGAGAAGCAGCAGATCACGCGTCTGGTTTGGGGACTGAAGGAGGAAAAAGACGCCGTCGCTCAGAGTCTGGCCGGCCTCAGATGTGAGAAGGAGCGGCTCACGAGGGCAGTCTGCGGTTTGAAGGACGAGAGAGACCAGGTCATGAGGTCCACCAGCGGCCTGAAGGAGGACGCAGAGCGGCTCTCCAAGTCTTTATGTGATCTGGAAAGAGAGAAGGAGAAGCTGCTAGAGACGCTCTCAGAGGAGAAACATCAGATCATGCAGTCATTACAAAGTCTACAGAGAGAGAGGGAACTCCTAAAGCAGACGGTCATCCGTTTGAAAGAGGAGAAAGAAAAACGAAACAATCCCAGCACCAGTTTGAAGGAAGCAAAACACCAGGAGAAAGAAGATGATGAGGAGGTGAAGAAAGCTGAGGAAACACTCGGCAGTCTAAAAGACAGAAAAGGAAGAATGACGCTTCCAATCAGTTTGGAGCCGGAGGAGGAGAAAAGAAAGTTGCTCCATCAGAGTTTAACAAGGCAAAGAAAGATCCAAATACAACAAGAGAGAAATCCATCGGAACCAGACGGAACTCCATCATCAGAGAGGAATGAGGGTTCTGGAGAACGTGGATCTCAGAGATGTCAGACTAACAGCATAGAAAACGGCCTGCAGGTGTGGACAGTTATCAAATATCTGAAGAATTATGTCTGGTCTTGTATTCGTATGTTTGAATAACGTGTGTTTATATAAAATGTGTTTTAAATAATAAACAGGAGAGAAGTGTTGTGATGAAGGAGATCGAGATGTTGGGAGCAGAGCTGAAGAAGTCACGGGACCAGCTGGACCAGAGTCAGGAAGATGTGAGATTATCAAACTTCCCCTTTAAACAATCATTTATATAGTTTTATATATATATGTGTGTGTGTGTATATATATATATATATATATATATATATATATATATATATATATATATATATACACATATACGTGTGTATATACAGTATATATATATGTGTGTGTTTATGTTTATTTATTTATGTATGTATATATATACACGTATGTGTGTTTATACAGTTTATATACTGTATATACACACATATGTGTGTGTGTATATACAGTATATAAACTGTTTATATACATATATATATACATACACACACATATGTGTGTGTGTATATACAGTATATAAACTGTTTATATACTGTATATACACACACACATATGTGTGTGTGTATGTATATATATATGTATATGTGTGTGTGTGTATAAATATGTGGGTTTATGTTTATTTGAAATCCAAAATAAAACACAATGTGAACTTACAGATATATATTTTTTTTTCTCAAAAAGAATATCGAAAACTACAGAATATAGTGAAAGTTTGACATCGTTTGGATGTTCGTGTGTTTGTGTTTGCGGCACGTTCAGGCCGAGGGGCTGCGTAAGGATCTGTGCCGCTCAGAGGCCCGGAGGAAGGAGGCGGAGTCAAAGGCGGCTCAGATGGCTGAGGAGGTGGTGAGACTGTCTGATGTGGCCCGTCAGTGGGAGGAAACCAGAGAGGAAAATGGAATCCTCAACATCAAGGTATTTAACCAGACATGCAACAAACAGAGCTAAAAACACAACAACATTATGTCATCATCATATCCCGGTTGATTGTTATGAGATTGAATTTTCCTTTTGGCCACACCTCTCCTTCCAACAGTTCCTCTGTGTTTCTTTTTTACCTGCTGCAGGTGAAGGAGCTGAGGAGCAAACTGACGGCTCTGATCGGGGGGAAAGCAGATGCTCTGTCCCTAAAGGCACAAATACAGGAGGAGCACAGCCTTCTTAAAGCTGAGCTTAGAGCGAAGGTAAGACTGACCCTCTCATCCGTCTGTTTCCCACCATAAATACAGTCACTGTCAAGAACTTGGATTTAAGTATTTGATTGGCGGCAAAACATGGAACACATACCGGCCCCTCTGTCAGATCCCTCCTGATCCACCACTAATCAGTTTTAGGAGATGCTCTTCTCTGAAAGATACACTGGTCCATAGTCATCCTCTTCAAACATAAGGGATTGTAGAAGCGTAACCATGGTAACCACAGTACAAATTCAACCACAATCACCTTATTTTGTCCCTGAAAAGTCAGGAATGTCATGGAATCGTCATCGCGCTTCAGCTTCATTCAAAAACTGTTTAATACGTCATTTTTAGTTTGAATGTCCCCATAAACTTTATTGAGAGGAAGAACCGGATTTTGTGAAAGGTGAGTTGCATATTTTAACACTTGGGGTAGCTTTATCTCCAAAATCACCATTTTGGGGCCAAAAATTCTCAGTCGCTAGTCAGCGATATGGTCCAGATTTGTTGCATATGAAGGACTCATTGAGATTTATCTGGAATACATCATATTTTCCTCTAGTAGTTCATATTTTACTCACTAGGGGGAGCCTCTTTACAAAAACACTGTTATTTTTAAATACTGTCCCAACCCTTGTTCCGATTAAGTCCAAATTGACCTCATCCGAACAGCCTGAAGGAGATCGAACTTGTTTTTGTCATATTTTAAATGTAATTATTCATAATTCACTCAATAGTTGGGCTTTTTTTTCAGAAAACACAGCCTTTTGACCATTACTGCCCCACCAAAATTCCAATTGTGTCTTCATGTTCATCTCCATATGGTTTGTGTCAGAGAGAGAAAGAAACCCAGCAAACTGCAAACAAAAGAACAGGTTATCAGAAATGTAAGACCTATAAGAAGGTCCCACTTCAACATGTGATGAGTATGAAGACTTGAATCTCAAAAGTGTTGGAGTTTCTCTTTTATAGGTCCAAATAATCCCAATAAAGATATTTTGGCTGCTTTAAAGGAGAGAAATTTGGAGGGTCTTTGTTTTTTCATCTTTTTCCCTATTTAAAGGGCAAGTTTAACAAAAGTTAATAGTTTTGACGCCAGGAAGTGCTCCCATTTTAAAAGGTGTGCTCCTGATTTGAAGAGTCTGAAAATCAAACATGGGGCGCTGCAGACATTCTTCGTGGGAACATGTCCTGTGCCTCAGTTATTTTGCTTGATAATGTCTTTGCTTCTCAGAACTCAATCAGTAACGTTTTTATGCAGCCGTGATGTCACGAGGCAGTAACAGATTTGCTCCTGTGTGTGTGGATATTCCTCACAGACTGTGGCGCTGGAGGAGCTGAACTCGGAGTTTGTGGCTCTGAAAAAAAGGCGGAGCAGCGAGGATGATCTGATCTCACTCAGGACGCGTTACAACGACATCAGAACTAAAGTGAGTCACCTGCCAGCTGTGCTTTTGCAGCCCATAATAGTCAGAGAAGTTTGCAGCATGTTACAAGATGATGTAATTCTGGGTTTTTTTGTCCGGTAGTATGATGCTCTCCTGAAGAAGAAGAGCCCCACAGATCTGGATATGGTTCCTTTGAAGGTGAGGAAATGGAGACACTACCTTTTCTCTCTGCTGCCGTCATGAGTTTGTCTGACAGGTATTTGGTCCAATCACAGGCCAAGCTGTCGTGTCTGGTGCTGAAGTGTCAGGAGAGGAACTGCTTGCTGGTCCAGATGATGGAGCTCCTGCAGAGAAGAGGCTGTGAAGAGTTCACCCTCGCTCAGCGGGTCCAGGTTCTGCTGAGCGATGCCGCTCTGCAGGAATACACCGCAGCGTTTACACCACAGAAGAAGAGCCGGCACTGCAACCCCGTGTTTACACAGAACTTCATTTCAAAGTTTCAAGCTTTCACGTCTGATCCGACACGCTCGGGCTCTCCTGCACTTTTACATCACCCGGACCGAACTGGAGTCACACCTGAATCTGGAGTTAAACGTCAAGACTATAAAGTTTACAAACACACACAGTCCACCGCTAGGGAACCAGACCACATCAGATCAGTCACACCTGCACCGACGGGAGCCTCGCCTGCAGCCTCAACTGTGTCATCCTCACCTGTGTCGGACTCACCTGTGCCAGCCTCACCTGCGTCAGCCTCACCTGCAGCCTCAACTGTGTCATCCTCACCTGCAGCCTCAACTGTGTCATCTTCACCTGTGTCGGCCTCACCTGTGTCGGCCTCAACTGTGTCAGTCTCCCCTGTGTCAGCCTCAACTGTGTCAGTCTCCACTGCGTCAGCCTCACCTGTGTCGGCCTCACCTGTGACTCCAGAGGAAAAGAATACTGGTATCAAAGAAACACCTTCCCCACCGAAAGATGTGAGTAATATTATATACATTTTAAAATCTTCTTCTTTTTTTCTTCTTCAAATTATTGGAACAGCCATAAAAACAATATTAATAACAATATTAATTTGTGTAATAACAATTAGTAGAAATGAACATGACAGACTGCTGTTCCTGACTTTCACCAGGACATACGATTTGATAATAAGGATGATAATTACATCCAAGAGTGCAAAAAAAATAGGGAGATTATTTCTAGTATTATTATTATTATTATTATTGTTATTATTATTATTATTATTATTACGAGTGTCATTCTATCTATGTGGTCAGACAAACCTTTTAAACCCCAGTGATTAACTGAAAAATCTCATAAAACAGTTTTATTCCAGTTTTTATTGAACTTAAACAAAAACACTTTCCATCAGGGAACACTAGATGGCAGTAGATCCTAGATGTTTAGGTCATACTAGGTTTGAGTGTGTGTGTGTGAGTGTGTGTGTGGATATGTATATGAATATATCAAGAATGTCAGATGATTTAAAAAAAAATACATATAACGAACAATTATCATATATGTGGCTTTTAAATAAATTTAAAAGATATGTATAAATTATCTACATAGAAATGGTTTTACTTTCCCCCCCAAAGCTCTCCTACTCAGCCAGTGGACCACATCCTCCCTCCTCCAGCTCTCGGTCCAGTCCGAGTAGAAGGCTCAGTAGTCCTGAGAAGATCATCAACCTGCAGGAGCAGCTGGAGAAGACCCTGAGGTCCAGCTATCAGGTTAGTGCATTATAAATTAAATGTATTATTATTATTATTATTATTACTGAAGCTGAAGCGTCACATAGATGCAGGTTGTGGTTGGAAGTCTGTTAAATTATCAGCACACTTGTTGGTTCTCTTCATTTCAAGGTTCCTCTGGTCAGAGGCCGGCAGCAGCCCAGGAGAACCTCGTCTGATGCAGCTCCAGCAGAACTGGGACCAGCCTCTAAGACAGGAAACCTCAGTCTGAGGACGGATCCGACCAACTCTCTGAGCCCAGCTGAGAACATTCCAGCAACGACAGCCAGGCCTGTTTCCTCAAGCTCAAGAACTCTTTTCAACATCGTCTCCTCTGAATCATCGAATGTCCCGTTTCGCCCCAACATCTTCTCCAACCATCTCTCTAGAACCACAAAGCCTCTCCTCTCTGGTTCTTCTGACTTTCTTCCTGCCACTGTGGCTTCCAGCAAAACCAAATCCACCTCCAGGTCAACAGCAACACAACCTACAGACAGAACCTCAGACATGTGTCCTGCTGAAGGTCCAGCTTACGTCCATTCACCTCTGAGGACCACCACCGACCCTGATGTCTCAGAACCTTCAGAACCTTCAGACAGAGAACATGAAATCTCTGACTCCCACAGAACATTTCCAAGAGAATCACCTTCACCCCACACCGATGCTCTAAGCCCACCCGCCGATGTTTCTCCTGCTCCTGATGGACCTGTGTCTGCTGCTACATGTCCTCCTCAGATGTCCCACAAGTCCGAGACAAAGTTTCCTGCTGCTCTGGAAAAGATCCAGACGTCAAGATCCAACCCAGGTGAGATACCTGTTCTGTATTTGAGATAATCCACTCAGGCGGAGACACGTCACCTCAAGTCCTACTAGAACATCCTCTTGTGTTATTAAAAAAAATGTTTTTATTTGTTTATTTTACGGCGGGATCTCAAGAGAATTTACACTATTATAATTATAATTATTATTCCAGTCACAAAAAGGTCACTGCCTAGTGTCCTTCTAGTGCCGGTGCCGAGCCCGGATAAATGGGGAGGGTTCCTTCAGGGAGGGAATCCGGCGTAAACCCGGAGCCAAATCAATACACGGAACACGGAACTAAGTTCAAACCGGATCGGTCACGACTGAATCCCTTCACTGGTTCTGGTCCACTGTGAGAAAAAGCTGAAAGACGAGGAAGAAGGAAAGTTAAATGTGACCTGTGAATCCGTTACGTAAAAAAGATCTCAGTAGAGGAGTTCTGTTGGACTTTAATGTAAACACGGATGTTTGGATCTGATGTCACTCTCTGTTTGACCTCCTGTAGGAGCTCCGGCCGAGGTCCACTCTGTGGAGGTCATCAGGGCCGTGGGCCAGAGGAGCCTCATGATTGGCTGGGAGCGCCCCCCCCTGGATGAGCTTGGACGCAGCAACGGCACCTTTGTGAAGGGATACAGGGTGCGGACCAGGAACCGGCGGCAGGAAGACGGACTTCTGCTCTCTGACGTGATGAATGATCTTTTTTCTCTGCTGCTCTCAGGTCACGCTCAACGGCCAATTCCACAAATCCGTCCTGAGCTCGGCGTGCACCAAGGTACGCGCGTCTCCTCGTGACGCTCCACCGCCACAACGTGTTCCATCCTGTCAGAATCAAAAACAACATTTGTTTCTCTGTCCGCAGTCCGTTCTGGAGAATGTGGACCTGAGCGTCCCGGTCCACATCGGTGTCCAAACTCTGGGCTCCAACGGTCTTGGCTCAGGACTCGTCCACACCGTCCACAGACTTTAGTCAGAACAGAACCTCAGAGTCCTCAAATGTAACGGGATCATAATATATATATTACACACAGACTTTATGTTTAAGTGCAAACATCTAAGTGTTTCATTTTGTTCTGATAGTCGGTCTGTGGGATCAAGACCTTCCTGAGGAAACTCACTTCCTGTTGTTTGAATGGTGAGTTCTTCTGCGTCTGTGTGTGTTTTTAATGTTCCGTCAGTTCAAGAGTTCCTTTGGTTCCTTTAAACTTCCTTGCGGGAGTAGAGCTGGGGACTCTGTGGGCTGAACAGAGACACTGAAGTTGAGACAACTGGCTACAGCGTATCTGAGAGATACTCAGAGGGTTTGTTGGAGTTGTCGGTAGATTTAGAGGCTGGCAGTAACTCAGAACTCAGTTCATCTTGTATTTTGGTTGCGTTCGTCGAACCTTAACCTCGTGACGCAAAACAGAATTTAAAATAAATGACTCTAAAGCTAAATCTTATATAAGTGATATTTGAAACTTGTTTCTCCTGTTTGTCCTGTGTCTCCGTCAGAGCCATCTATAGCTGCAGCCCCCCGAGGGACTGTCCTCTCCTCCACCTCAGCAGACTCAGCCCCGTCCCACCGCAGAAACGCCCTCCGGCTCCGGTCCACCTACCAGAAGAACTCACCTTCTCAGTACCAGCTCTGGACCTGAGTCAACATTGTGAAGGGAGGATGTGAAGGTGATCCAGAGCCTCGTTGGAAGAACCGCCTGTTTTCATGGATCGGATGTTGTTTTATTATTTGAAGCTATTTTTTACAACATTTACCGTTTCTCCATCTGCTGCTCATCCGAAGCCCGCGAGAAACTCTGAGGGATTGATGGTGGGTCACATGACCTCGTCTCTGTGGCGTGACCATCTGGCTAAAGGTACGATAAACTGCTTAACGTGGCGACGCAGCGTGGAACAATGATGTCATCGAGATTTATTTACACATAAAGCCAAATGTGAGAAGAGATGATTGACTCCCAGATTCGTTGTTGTCTCCTCCTCCTCCTCCTCCTCCTCCTCCTGGTGCTATAACGGAGCGGCACGGAGTTCTGAGATTTGCACACAGTCACTATTGATATATAGAAGATGAAATTAGAAAGAAAAGATAATCATCATTATTTTTATAGAGAATATTATAAGATATGCCAATGTTGAACACACCGTATGTCTTCATGTGACTGTTTTTATACCTGCTGGTTTGTTTGTTTGTTTGTTTGTTTGATTGTTTGATTGTTTGTCTCACGTTTATTTTGTTTTATACATTTTGTTTTGTACACATGATATGAACGTTCCTTTTGCTGCTTCATGTGAGTTTGGCTGTGTGATGATCATAAAGGTATTTTTCTATTCGTGTTTGAAAATGTTTATTGCCAATGGTTTCCTGAGAATAAATGTTTATAAGATATAAACTGTCCTCCCAATGTCTGTTTATTTCTTAAAACACAGCCTTTTATGTCATTCATTTTATTTCAGATTTATTTATTTATGGATAATAATTACTTGCCAGGTGAAGGATGTTTCATTCTAAGCATTTATTTTAATTTTATTTATTCTATCTTTTAGTTGCATACATCTTTAAACCCTAATGATGATCTGAAAAGCGAGTTCTACTCCTTTTATAGTTTGTTTTTTGTCAAATCTAAGTTTTAAATCTGACGATATATATTATTAATTACTTCCCAGAGGAAAAAAGAGATTAGGCTGAGAATATTATTTCAAAATATCTTAATAGTTTTCTTAATATTTTTATTTATGTATCGTAACGTCAGTTTAAAAAAAACATTTTATTTGATTATTTAACTTTAGTATTACTCCATTTTAAAAAAGAATTCAACTTCCCATTAATGGCCACTAGAGGGCAGTTCGTTCTGAAGTCTGATCAGAACCCTTCTGTGCGTGTGTGTGCGTGTGTGTGCGTGTGTTAAAGTTATAATCAATGACGTTTAAATACAAAGAGTATGAAAATGAATGTCAAATAAATACTTCTTCCGTCTTTTGGACTCATTTTAACAAAGCAAAGACAATTAAACCTGTTTAATTGTTTAATCACGCATCGGATCTCGATGATGGAAACATTCAAATAGGAAATGTTTATTCATCAAAAATCAAAATTATGCAACAGTCAATAAAAAACAAAACCATGAACCCTCTGAGGGCTGGATTCCAAATCACACAAAGATCCAAAGTGAAACACTGAAATCACAAGTTCTGATCCAACTGGCTTAGAAGCACAATACATGATTCACCTGAAGTTCTCAGGTGGATGATATATGGAGAACCTGAGGACCTTCATCATCCAGGAACTGCCTGCACACTCTGGTTCTGGAGGTCATCTTGTGGGGATCTTGGAGCGCTCCTCCTGGTCGTCCTCTAACTGAGCGGTAGATGACGGTTCTACTCCTGGGTGGTTATCCTTCTACGGTCCTGTCCAGCTCTTCTCGTGTAACGGCCGTCTCCTGGTATCTCCTTTTCCCGACGGCACGTATAGATGTTCCGTCATGGAGGAGCTGGACTACCTGGTCCACCTGAATGGGCTGCAGGAACCAGATCCTGGTACCAGTCGAAACATGGACACCAGCATCATGCAAAACTGAGCAAAATCAGGCTCCATCTGCAGAACCAGAACCTTTTTTGGGTGTTGTCATGGGATGTCAATGATTTCAAATTTCAGGTTCATTGATCTTGTGCAGAAACTCCATTATCTAGTAGCATTGCATTCTGGGTACGAGGTGCTGCATGTTTAATTGGTGGCTTCCTGCACCGACCTGCTTCTGTAAAAACAGCCGTGTCGTCGCTTAATCTAAGTGATTCAGCATAAAGAAGCTCAGCTGGACCCAAAGGACTCCCGGTGCACCCTTAAGGGAGACGCACCTCCATTATTAACACGTACGATAACACACACCTCTCCACTGCAGTGTGTGAGTGTGTGTGTGTGTGTGTGACGTCTTGTTTACATGAGTTAATGACCTTGGTGTTAATTAATTTTCCGTGCTGGATGTTAATGATGCTCGGCTCTGGCTCCTCACATGTAGGCCAGCATGGGGCTCCGAGGTGATGGAGGAAACCATTAGCTGGAGAGGAGGTGAGCGTGGCTCGGCTGTGTGTGTTTGTGTGTGTGTGTGTGTTTGTGTATGTGAGTGTGTATATTCTTGTGTGTGTGTGTATATGTTTGTGTAAGTTTGTGTATGTGTGTGGGTATGTGCACACATGTATGTGTATTGCGCATGTGTGCTTAACAGTGTATCATTGCAGCAGGTGACGGGTGGTGGTGGTGGTGATGAGATCTGGTGTGGCTTTGATTCTATTCATAGAGGACTTGACATTTCTAGAATCTTTGTTTAATAATTAAAATATGAAATAAAACATATTATAAATTAGATGTTGGCACAGAAATGAAACCCTCTAGAATTAGTTTTTTCTATAGAGTATCTGGAAGAATACTGTTTTAGTTTTTTTGATTAATTCTGCACTGTTTGTGCTGTTATTTGGTGCAGCAGTGAACAGGAATCATGAATAATCTGATATCTAAGAGGGGTCGTTATGGTAGGATGTAGCTTCAGCCTACAGCTCTTCAGTAAAAAACAAAACCAGCCAGATGAGCGAGAGGAGGGGAGGTCTGGAGGTTTTTGTTTCACCCAGAGGGGCTGTTGTCACTCCATCACTGCCGCTGACACCTCAACCATCCCGAGGCTCTGGCTGTTGTGGGGCGGCAGCGTGGAGTCGACTTCCAGACCTCCAGGCCTCCAGCCTCCTGCTCCCACCCAGAGTGGAGGTCTAAAAGTGGGTTTATCCCAGCGCTGTGTCGCGGCAGATGGGTCCTGGTGCTGGAAGGGTTTTGTGCTTGGATGTTTTTGCGTTGTGATGCTATCCATGCTGATTGTGTGTGTCTGTGTGCCATCTGTGTGTGTGTGTGTGTGTGTGTGTGTGTGTGTGTGTGTGTGTGTGTGTGTGTGTGTGTGTGTGTGTGTGTGTGCGTGCGTGCGTGTGTGTGAGAGAGAGAGAGTCATATATTTTATTACTTTATTGCATTGGTTGTTTTTTTTTTCACTACGGTGACCAACCGCAAACTAAGAAGACATCGTCGTCAATGTGACAACACAGGCGCTGCATTTGGAGAAACTGCTGCAAATAACACAACACATCAATAAAACGCATGCCGCAAAAGCCACAACACAACAGAAATGTTTCCAGGGGACACTTAAAAGTGGCGCAAACAGCGCTTTCATATATTATCTTTACGATATGATAATTTTCTAACACTGACGGTTCTGGATGTGTGCGTCACTATAAAGTGTCCTCTGGAAACACTTCCGTTATGTTGTGGTATTTGCAGCACGTTATATATAACGTGCTGCCTGTGTACAGATTTATGATTTTCTCTACTGTGTTCTGTGATTCCTCCTTTATTCTCTCTCTCTCTCTCTCTCTCTCTCTCTCTCTCTCTCTCTCTCTCTCTCTCTCTCTCTCTCTCTCTCTCTCTCTCTCTCTCTCTCTCTCTCTCTCTCTCTCTCTCTCTCTCTCTCTCTCTCTCTCTCTCTCTCTCTCTCCATCTCTCCGTCTGTTATATTTAGAGGCAGCGCTCTATCACAGCACACAGCTGTCTGTCTGAGATTCAATTCTGACAGACGTGCAGCTTTCAAAGCAATCTCTTCTCTTTTAGCCTTCCTCCTTTTTTCTCTCCCCCCTCCTTCATAAACCTTTTCTTTTTCTCTCCCCCGTCTTGATTGTTGGTATTCTTTCCCCCGCACACCAATCTCTCTTTTCCACACATACAGAATTAATTCCCTCCTTTTATTCCAATATTTTGTCAACCAAGACGTTCATATTTCTCTCTTGTTCTTCCTGTTGTTTCTTTCCCTCCTCTCCCCCCCCCCCCCTCCCCCCACAGCTCTCCTCCTCTATTTTCAGTTTTATGCACAGCTTTTTCCGTCGAGGCTATCAGGTATCCGACCAGGCAAAGAAACGAGAGCGTCTTCATCACTTTGAGCAAATCCGTGTTGAACCAAACATCCAATAACGCAGTTTCTAATTTGAGAAGAGACAAGCAATTA
Source organism: Lophius americanus (assembly GCA_037951165.1). Taxonomy (NCBI): domain Eukaryota; kingdom Metazoa; phylum Chordata; class Actinopteri; order Lophiiformes; family Lophiidae; genus Lophius; species Lophius americanus. The sequence goes on from JBBDHG010000313.1 coordinate 200,988, forward strand.
TCTCCTATTACATCCTCGAATCACTGCGCAAAGGCGGCCCTAATCTCATTAATCATGAACAATGGAGGCGGTAATAGAGAAGCTTGTTTATGCAAATCCCCCCGCTCACTAATCTCCTTCATGCTTTAATAGCCAAAACAGCGCCGGAGACAATCCTCCTCCTGTATCTGCAGCAGCGGTTCCACTTCCTGCCCCGACATCACCTCCAAGCTGTTCTCAGGATGAAGTACTCAGATCCTTCACTTGAGTAGAAGTACAAATTCAACACTGTAAAAATACTCCACTACAAGTAAAAAGTCTTCCTTCCCTGTCCCCCTGATGTCTCCTTCTAATCCTGTCCGTCCTCCTCACTCCCAGAGAACATCTGAACATCTTCTGAACATGTTCTGATAAAACCTAAGTACTTAATTTAAGTTTTTGAAGCAGGTCTTTTACCTAGTAGTGGAATATTTTAACAGTGTTGTACTAATACTCAAGTACAAATCTGAATACTACAACTGGTTCTTAGTTACTATCCGCCACTTCCTGTTAGTCTGATTTGTTTTCTTCCTCTCCGGTTACTTTTTCATTCCCACCTTCCTCCTTTTCTCATCAAGTGTGAAACGGTCTGTGGAAAAGTATTGATCCCGGTCCAGCAGATCAATCTCACGTTGTTTGGGTCGGCAGGTTTTTACGCCCCGCCTCCTGTTTGCAGCTCTTTCTCCTCGTCGGTCTATTCCTCCTCTGTTTTATGCCTGTCATTTGCATTTTTATTGTATCATTGCTTCCCGCTCTCTCTCACCCCCAAAGAGTCTGTTTACATCTATTTCTTCATCACTCCTCCTCACTTTGCCTTTATTGTCGTTTTTCCCCTCGGTTTTACATTCCAGCCCTCAGCTCTCAGTCCGGGAGCCGTGTGTGATCCAGGACTAAATTTAGCCCAGTAGGACATAATGAGATTTTGTTCCTGCATCCTCTTTCTCGCATGTCTCTCATGTCTCTCATGTCTCTCATGTCTCTCATGTCTCTCATGTCTCTCATGTCTCTCATGCCTCTCATGTCTCTCATGTCTCTCATGTCTCTCATGTCTCTCATGCCTCTCATGTCTCTCATGTCTCTCATGTCTCTCATGTTTCTCATGTCTCTCATGCCTCTCATGCCTCTCACGTCTCTCACGTCTCTCACGTCTCTCACGTCTCTCACGCCTCTCACGTCTCTCACGTCTCTCACGCCTCTCACGTCTCTCACGTCTCTCACGTCTCTCATGTCTCTCATGTCTCTCATGTCTCTCACGTCTCTCACGTCTCTCACGTCTCTCATGCCTCTCACGTCTCTCACGTCTCTCACGTCTCTCATGTCTCTCATGTCTCTGTCCTTACGTTTGACGTTTCTCTTGACTACTGCACGAGTGTCAGATGGTGGTCGTGGCGTGGAGGACGGTCTGGTGGTCAGACTGGATCAGGGGGTGGATGGGAAGTAAAGGTCAATAGTAGATGATCCGTCATTAAACTAGTCTAATAATCAAATACAACCTGATCAAATAAACTTGATCTCCTTCTCTGATTGGAGTTAAAGGAGTCATGGAAGTAGAGGATTGTGGGTAATCAGTGCACTATTTGACACTGGGTGTTTCTGGTGTCTGTGGAGAACCCGCCTCCTGCCGTCAAATCTGTGTGGTACTGTACAGAACCAAGATCTTCACTGCATGCAGAGGTTGGTGGACAGAAGAGGTACAAAAATAGAATTTGTGAAAACTGTCAGATGGCAACAGTAAATGGGCATAAAATACAAAACGGTATATAACCGTAGTTAATGTAGTGAAAATGGTAAATCATTTCCTTTTCTTTCTTTTCTTTTACCATCATTGTGTGGAAAACACAGAATTAACAAAATTACAAATGTTGGCGAAATGAATGTCAAAATTCAATAACATCACAAACACGTCTTTACCGTAAAACTATTATTCTGTCTAAATGACGGATTTTACTTCTATGAAAACTTAGATAAACGACTTACTTTCTAAAGATGTCAGTTCCTTAAAATATGGAATATACTTTATCCGTGGAACAATGTTGATTTCAATGTCAAAAAAAGGCTGAATTTATGATTGTTTAATGTCATTTTATGTTATTATCACTATTCAAACAGGTGGAAATGATATCTGTTTTTATGGTCTTTGCAGTAATGTCTTATGTATGTGTATATATATATATATATATAGTGTCAAAATCCAATTTTTGGCACACTGTAAAAATTGTCTGTAGAAATTACTACAAAAAAAATTCAATGTCAAATTGCATCATTAAAAAAAAGAAAATCAAAACAGTGTATCTCTGTCGTAGATACAGTGATTTTTCATCAATAAGAAGTATATACCTTCATTTCTTATACTTATTCTGATATTGACTGTTATTAATATGAGTTGTAGTGCATAAACATTTTCTTTTAAAATCTATGGTGGCAGTTATTCATTTATTGCCATGATCTCGAGATACTGAGATCATTTTACACTTCACGATATTGCTGCTCATGATTATGATTTATTCTGTTCTTTGCTTTTCTTTTTGTCATTCTATCCCCTCCTGTGTTTTCTTTCTGAGTAAATGACTTTCCTGAGGAGCATATTTTATCATTTTGATTTTAAAGGATATCCAGCGAGAGTTCACATCCTTTATTTGAAGCGAGATAATGATCTCGTTATCAGGAGGAAAGGCTCGTAATGTGGGCTTAATTAACTGGTTATCAGGAAGAAACAGCAATAAATAAATAATTGCCACGGTGGCAGCTCTCTGCCTCAATAAAAATATGAATATTAAAACCTTTAATTATATCAGTCAAACAAAGTTTTCTCTTTGAAGTTGTTCTCGTTGTTACCTGACATACATTTCTATTAATACTGTCAGCATGTAAACACTTCTAAATAGACAGACGGAGAGATGGGGGGAAGGAACGATGGAGAGATAGATGGACAGACTCTGACTTTCAACACAACTTTATTTGGCGAGCAACAACACCATGTTTGACGGTACGTGAATATTCTTAAATACCGTCAAACATGATGATGAGGTAGATGGAGAGATAAATAGAGAGATGAAAGGGTGGATAGATAGATAGATAGAGAGAGAGAGAGGGAGAGCGAGAGAGAGGGAAAGAGAGAGAGAAAGGAGAGGGACAAAGAGAGAGAGAGAGAGAGAGAGAGATTCGGTATAAATTTGCCTAAAGAAAAGAATAACAAAAGAAAAGAAATACAGAAAAATATGCAATATTTAAAAGGGAAAAGCACTGTTAATGCTATAAATGTATAAATGTATACCAAACATATAGTACAAACATTACAAATACTAGGATTTACTGGTGAGTGATACAAATTCCCACGCGAGTGAGACGTTTAAAATGAGTGGGACATGTTGGTATGTTGACAAACAGGAGGTCAGAGAGTAAACTTTAAACATCAACATCCTTGTGTGAGTCTTAACGACTTTTATAATTATTAAATCCATCAGACGTGCTGAGATGTTCTCTCATCATCTACAGACGCCCGTCCGTTTCTGGTCCGTTTATAGTCCATTTGAAAAAGAACAAATTGTTGATTCTTATTCCAGAGAATAAACACGGACTGCCTTCCATCAGCTGATGGATGGGGGGGTCTCTGTGTGTGATGGGGGGATGTGGGAGGAGTTGACGGAGGAGAGAGGATGAGAAGAGGAGGAGAAGGAGTGCAGAGTGGTTGTGCTGCTGCATGGTGGGAAGCTGCTGTCCATTGTCACTGGTGCTGAAACTGGATTACTGATCCCCACTTAAAGGAGAGAGGGGGAGGGGGGGTTAAAAAGAAGGATGGGAGGGAGAGGGAGAAAAGAAGAGAGGAGGTTCTGAGATTTCTTCATTACTTGGAGACTGAACAGGAAGTTTCTAGTAAACTTGGGTTCTTGGAGAACCTCTAACCGGCTCTTTATGGGCCGGAAAGGTTCATTTGCTTCACCTACTTTCTCTCTCTCTCTCTCTCTCTCTCTCTCTCTCTCTCTCTCTCTCTCTCTCTCTCTCTCTCTCTCTCTCTCTCTCTCTCTCTCTCTCTCTCTCTCTCTCTCCTTCTCTCACACTCACTCTCTCTCCCCACATGCACAACTCACTCCCCACCACTCACTAATTTGGTCAAATTTAGAGGTTGGATGGAAGAGTGGGGGGAGGGCAAGCAGGGGGATGAAGAAGAGGAAGATCACCGTTTCTGTATTTCTCCCCCCCTCCTTTAAGCTCAGCCGGACGAGAGGAGACGCAGTAAGAGGAGTGCCCTCCTCCTCCTCCTCTTCTTCTCCTCTGTGGATTCTTACCTTCTTCCAGAAAAAGAAGTTGTATTGATTGCTGCTTGGATCTGGTCTGAGAGTGCTCCAGGGGCGGATTCGGAGAGAACCCCTCCATCCTGCTCCGGGGGGCCGGCTGAACCCGCTGAGTCCCGGGTCACAGTCAGGATGACGGGATGTGCCAAACGCTGCAAACAGGGGCTGGTCAAGTTTGCTGTGTCACTGCACAGACTGGTCACTGGGACCCTCATCAAAGGTGAGCGCCCCTCCCTGGAGGAGTTTTTGTGTATGTGTGTGATTTTGTGCGATGCATGGAGTTAGTGTGGAGCAAGGCTAGATGGAGAAGCGGTGGCTTTTATGTCCAAACCATCTTTTTCCTCCATCCTGTCTGTGCTGGTGCCACTTCTTCCTCTACTCTTCATCTGCTGGTGACCTTCTTTTGCTCAGTGTGTTCTTTAGAGGGACGAGTGAAAGAGACAGAGATGAAGGGGAGCAGCTAATATAGAGAGGAGATAAAGTTGATCTACAGCAGTGTGTGTGTGTGTGTGTGTGTGTGTGTGTGTGTGTGTGTGTGTGTGTGTGTGTGTGTGTGTGTGGTGTGTGAGTGTGTGTGCTTGTGATGAATGTGAGTAATAAAGTGAGTCTGTGTGGTAACGAGGTAGAGGAGCCATGCACACGTGAAATGCGAGAAGAAGGGGAGGGTTTTATTATTAAGGTTCATCAGTGGTCTCCTGGTGTGTGTGTGCGCATGTGTGTGTGTGTGTGTGTGTGTGTGGGTGTGTACATGTGTGTGTGTGTACGTAGTCCACGCCTAAAAAGTACTGTATTTTAAAGTCTGCATAAGAAATAGTCGGTAGAAATGACGATTAATCAATGTCAAATGTCAAAATTCAAAAGAGTAAAACACTAAAAACTGTAACAGAAAAATGTACCGTAAAATACCGGCTTCTGTCAAAATGTATACAAGACATAAAGTTCACATATCATGATAAAACAGATATAATGGCAGCCTGTTTATGGTTTACAAGGCCCTTAGAGGAAAATGACATAGAATTAAAATATATTCTAACTTTTCTGTTTTCCCTCTAAAATCAACATATTTGATAAATATAAGCCGTATTCTCAGAATCTTGTTACCGTAGCAACAACCTTATTCTCCTGCTAAATGGTTCGAAGTTTTTTTTCTTTAAGTTTGAATGAACATACCAGCAAAACCTCTCATTTACATTGATTATTAGGTTTACGGTAATGACTTTCTCGTGACGGTGTGATTGTTTTCTGTCATTGTTGATGTGTTCTAATTCCTTGTTTCATCAAGTAAAGCTCTATAGAACTTTGTTTTGAAAAGTGCTGTACAAATTAGTTTTATTATTATTATTATTATTATTATGGTATTTTACGGTTAATTAAAGGTTGAATTTTCACAGTAAAAATTTTTATTTTCTAAATATCCTTATTGTAAAAAATGAGGTCATTATCCGTTTTTTTTGTAATTTAATATAATTATCTAAAAATATGGTATGTATCTGGGATATAATGTGAATTTCTAAATTTCTAAGTCTGAATTTATTTTAACTTGCGGTAATTTGATGTAATTAACTGTAACTGTAAACAAGTTGATATCATAACTGTGTTTTCATGGTTATTTACTGGCGTTTTAATTTATGGTCACTACATTTTAACTGCAAGATTCTGGCAACCACAGCTTCCTGTAGTTTACCGTTATTTATAAAGCTTTTTTAAATGTATTTTTTACAGTATGCGTGAGTCCGTGGATTTAAAACTGTTTTGTTTTTCCATTTTGGGGCTTTTATTATTGTAGCAGAGAATAAGTGCGGTAAATACAGAAAAAGCCATCTTTCAGTAGCTGCATGCAGCATGGCAGCAGCCTGGAGGGACGCACACTCACTCACACACACACACACACACACACACACACACTAACACACTCACACACTTATAGTACAATGCGGGCCTAGCATCAAAGCGGTCAGGCACACATACAGTAAATGCACAAAGACATATTCAAATCCAATCCAATGCAAACACACACACACACACACACACACACACACACACACACACATGCACACACACACACACACACACACACAAACACACACACACACACACGCACACACAAACACACACAAACACATTTTTGTGGATGGCTCAAGCATTCAGCAACAGCAGTATGGGGATATGGCCTGAAGGTCTCTCTCTTTTACATACACATACACACACACATACACTCTCCCTCATACACATACACATACACACACACTCAAACACATACACTCTCCCTCATACACACACGCACACACACACACACAAACACACTCACATACAAACACATCATACTGTGGTCTGGTTGCGTAACAAATTACTCCTTCTTTCTTTCTATCATGCACAAAGCGCACACACACACACACACAAACACAAACACACTCACACATACACACACACATACACCCACACACACACACACACAGAAACACACTGGTCATTATAATTTTACAGCGGTTTGGGTTGTGTTTACTACCCATTGCTTTTCAATTTAGAATGCTGTTTTTCTAATTGGGCATGAGGAGAAACTCCTCGGTGCTCAGATCAAATCAATGAACATCAAGGCTGGAAAAAAACAATTAAATAAACTTCTGCTGCTGCACTTCGTCGTTACAGAACTTTTTTTCAGCTTGAAAATGCAGAGTTGTTTTCCAAGCAATAACAACTCAGTCTTTGAAGTCGTTCTTCTCAACAGGCCCATAATCGGGCTTCTACTCGGTTTTTGAGACTTTTATAATAAATATTTACTATTATTTTAATTCGCACAATACTAGATTTTGAATATGAACATCGATTACTGACACAACCAGAGTTTGACGTTTGTACTTACAGCTTCCTGGGGTCAGAATTCCATTTTTGGAACACTTTGGGTCCATTGGCTTTGAACGGAGAGTCATGGTACCGCGCCGAAAATGGGGTTTTGATCCCAAAGAGGGATTTTGGCCAAAAAATACCACAAATGTCCACGAGTGGGAGCTTTATGGATATACCAGATCCTTTGGAGGTGACATAAATCAGAGTTTTATTCAAACATAGCGTTGAACACAGTAATAAAAACTAGGAAGCTGCTTTTCACACAAAATGTTCACTTGCTTCTCAATACATGCCACCCACAGGAACCGTTGTTATTCTAACTTCACCTGGTCAGTGGTTATAATGTTATGGATGATCAGTGCGTGGAACTTGAGTTGAGAATTTGAGTTGCGAAGCCATCGAGAGGATCTGATCTGATGTAGTTAACATCTGATCTCATGTATTTTACATCTGCACCTGTCAAAGCCATCATATCAATGGAAACATCTGCAGCCAGATGTTTCTGGATGTAAAGTGGATTTGCAGGAGAGTCCGATGTTTGCAACCAGGTAGAAGACGTCACCGTCGTCCAGCACAGGCATAAAAGTGTCTGTTAGCCAGTGAAGGAAAGGAAAGACTTTATTCTGAAGTAAAAACACAGTTTTAGTTCCGGTTTTTCCTGCAGCTGCTTCATTTGAGGAGAAAAAGAGAGAATCACCCTTTAAACACTCCATCAATCTCAGACGCCTGAAGAGAGGTGACGGCGGGAAAGTCCAGAAACTTAGATTTTGAGTTTGAAAACGGCATGAGTTTAAATCTAGTTTTCTATCATACGTAAGTTCGGCTGTAAGGTAAATGACGCTGATTTAGAAGGATATGGCTATTTTCTGAAAAGATGGCCTCCAACAGCATTTTAGCACTTTTCTTCCTCTTCTTCCTCTTCCCCTAAGGCAGAAAACTACTTTATTGTGCTCATTATTCTGAAAGGCGGTACCAACACGGTCCGGTGGACCGGAGCAGGAGGGACCTCTAGTGGTAGCAGTGAGGAAATACACCCTGACAGAAATAAGATGCCATGAAAAGTTCCCCAGTCAGAGACAGAACGATGGATAATGATTTCCTTTCTTCCACTCCTTAGAGAAGAGCATCCTCCACTCCCTCAACTATTATTTCCTGTCTTTTATTTTTGTTTTTTGTGATTAAAAGGTGACAAGGATTTTTGACATTTGTTGGATGATGGATATCATGAATAAATGCCTCCTGTAGTTAAAGGAAGTTTAAGCTTTCGGACATAATAAACAAGAATTTTTAAAACATCTGTCCCTCCTCAGCGATTTTTAGACTCACCAGACACAGCTGGTTTATGGAGACTTAGTTTTGGTTTATAAATTAATTTGAAGAGATGTCAGCAGGACTTTGACACCAAGAATAGACGGAGACATCCATCCGCCAGGTTTCCGGTTAATCTTGAGCTCCAAATATGTTTTTAAAGGCAAATATGAAACACAATCTTAAAACACGGATGTGTTTGTCTGCTTCAGATAAATCTCACGCTGGGTTTTCCAGACCTCTTTCAAGTTTTTCTTCTTCTTCGTCTTCGGGCTGAAGGCTGGTTGCAGCAAACCACTTTCCTCTCCTTCGTTTTCCTCTAAGTTCATCTCCGACATTTTTCACTCACCCTCATTTATTTTGAGCTTACTGTCATCTCTGGAAACCCTGGTTTTCACTTATCCTGTCCATGCAGCCGGCCCTCAGGCGCTTCCCTCTGCCAGCTTCCTGCAGATCCAGCCAGCAGGCCGGTGGGTTGGATCCACATGTGCTGTGATCTCTGGTAGTGGGGGTGTGGAAATGTCATGGAACCTGATGGCAGCTAAAAACAAACAATTTCATTTAGCAGCAGAGTGTAACGAGAAAATACAGTAAAGCAAAATAAAGCTGCATCCTAACTTTAAATAGAAAACTTTCCTGAAGAAATTTGAGTGCTTGATGCTTGGTGTATTTTCTAGGTTAAATTTAGTTTGCCAATGCTAATAATTTATTACACTCATGGTAAATCCCGGTTCTAGAAATAAACTAAAATTATTGTAAATAAATTAAAATAATTGGATTTGGGCTGCAAAAATACCAGCAGTGTCCACTAGAGGGAGCAACATGCACACACTACAAACTTTGGCTGTGGCATTAATCAAAGTTTAGATTAAAATCCAGCCTTTTTGCAGAGTAAAATAAAATTGGACAAAGACTGGAAAAACTGGGCCTGTTGAGAGGAACAAGTCAAGACACAATAAATATAGAGAAGAAAAGTCAGTCTTAATCAAACATTTTCACCTACTTTACAACCTCAAAAAATGTCTCTAACATGAGTTCAGATCTTCACATATTTTGTCCGCGGACGTTCTTTGGTAATTGCAAATTCTGTTCGAAGGAAACTTTCCTCACGGAACAAAAGAACGAAACTTAAAACTCCTCCGGTTTTCAAAGCGCCCTTCTGCTGGGAATATGAGGAACATGCAATCTTAATCATCCTCCTCCTCCTTCCTGTACGTTCTCTGGTGTAACAGGAAGAGCTCATTCCTAAAAAAGAAAAAGAAAAAGGGGGGGATAAAAATAACAAGACTGTTAAACACTGACATTAATCTTTCTTATTCTTTAACTATCATATTAATATAATCTTTGATTATTCTTTTCCTCTCTTTTTAATTTATTTTCTCCAGTTTCTCCAGCAGAGAGCGTCAGATTCCTCTCCCATCTTCTCACCGTTAATCCCACATTGTCAGGACGGATCACAACACAAATGAAGTTTGGTCTCAAGCACATTAGCAGGAAATATTCCGTTTGTAAAAAAAAGAAGTGCTCTGATGGAGCAGCTCTTCCTCTGATGGTTGACGGATGATGACTGGCACTGAGGTGGATGTTAAACTTCAGACAGAGGTGGACTCATATTTGTGTGTGTGTGCATGTGTACGTGTGTGCTTGTGTGTGTGTGTGTGTGTGTGTGTGTGTGTGTGTGTGTGTGTGTGTGTGTGTGTGTGTGTGTGTGTGTGTGTGTGTGTGTGTGTGTGTGTGTGTGTGTGTGTGTGTGTGTGCGTGTGTGTGAGTGCTGCTTAGCTCTGAAATGCTGTCATATGACTTTTAATGCGCCGTAGGGGAAGTGGTGCATGTTTAATACAAAACATAATGCATCATAATTCAAATGGAAAAAGGCTCTCTGGGGCAGGAGACACCGATCTTACCCCACCAACGCTATAATCAATCCCCAAGCTGCATACAATTAACACTTCCATCACTCTCATTTGCTGCCGGGGGAGGGAGGGAGGGAGGGGGGGGGGGGGGCAGTAGAGGTGTTTGTATTCAGTTCACAGAAACCACAGAGGTCCAAAAATGAGACTATGCCGCAGTGAACATTTTCATCTGTGCTGATGAAGAAGCTGAAGCCTGGTATCTCAATCAGAGAGGGGGGGTTCCCTTGGAAACCCATCCAGGATCGTCTCCTCTCGTGAAACAGTGATTTTCAAGTGTCGGAATGATGTCACTGTTTGGACCTGCATGCGATGGGGTTACGGTAAAAGAATGTAAACGTGAAAACCCGACTCGTGAGACCCTTTGACAGGTAAACTGGTGAGGTCTGCGTAGTCCACCCAGGGATTCCACTCAGAAGGTCACAGAAGGACTCACAGTGTAGAAAGCTCGCTCCCCGGTCCGTAGAGTTCTCTCTGACCAGCGACAAGTTGGCTTGGATGAGTTCGGGGAAGGAAGGCTCATGGCCCCAGCCTCAAACCAAACAGCTCCTGCACCGAAGAGTTGGGTCTTCATGTTTACATTCTGTAATGTAAACAAAGTCTGCTGTGTCCCCCTGTCCATCACCCACTAACAGACGTCATTGTTATGAGATAATCGGTGGTTATAATGTTATGGCAGATTAATGTAATGGCATGACCTCACACCCCAGAGGTTTCCGTGGGTCCGGGTCACCTGTGTATCCAGCAGAGGGAGTAGGTGACGATGGAGCTGAAGAGCGTTGGTGACGTGAAGTATGAGAGCAGCAGACGTCAGGAAGTCTGTATGAGAGAGCGAGAGAGAGAGAGAGAGAGAGAGAGAGGGGGAGAGTCGTCCTTGAAGAGAGAAGCAGACTGTTGCTATGGAGAGAAAACCCTCCTCAGAACCTGCTCGCCCACAGGCCCGTCTCAGATCCAACACTGTGGCCAGAGATCAGTGTGTTGGAACCGGACACCCGGACAGGAAGTTACCCACAACGCCCGGAGAAAAGGTTTTTCTCACTCTTTTGTTTGTAGTGAGGCTGGAGAGCGGTCGCCGGGGGATTCGAACACAGAACCTTCTCCCTGTGAAGAAACACTCCCATTGATCTGGTCACGTGACGCCAAGTCCTTAAATTCCTGCAACTTCTCCACCTGTACTCCTTCATTGTCTCCGTTCCTCCTGTCTCCCTTTCATCCACCTGTGTTCTATCTTCATTCCTCTTCTCTCAAGCGCATACCTCCAACTCTCCAGGTTTTCCTCCACCTGCTCCACCTGCTCTCACTACAGATTACAACGTCCTCCACCAGCATCATAGTGCATTGAGACTCCTGACTGACCTCATGTGTCAGCCTGTCCATCCCCATAGCAACAAGAAGGGGCTCAGAGCCCAACCTTGATGCAGCCCCGTCTCCACCTTGAACCCTTCCGACACTCGTCCTGCAAACCTCACTGCCGTCATGCTAGTCTGCTAACAAACGTAAAGACCCTAAATACGGATTTTTCCTTTAGTTGAATTGTGGCTAACATAATTATTTATGTATAAATAGATAAAAAAAAGGATGATGATGGTCTGTATCGGTACATCGTGTGTAATCAATGTACGAGCAGCATGTTTGACTTTTGGAACATGTTCATGTGAACGGCGTTCAGCGTCGGGAATCGCTGACTTCAGCAACTTCACAGTTTCCTACTCCGTCTTTCCTCACGCTGTTAATTAAGTTCCTCGCCCAGCGAGTCTGTTTGAACCGGTTAATAGCCGACCGCAGCTTTCTCTCCTCCTTGTCCGCCGTCTGTCTGTTATGCCTCCCTCTCGTCTGTCCCGCCATCTTGTTCCTGTCAGTCTCCAGTCCTCCCTTGCTCCCTTGCTCCCTTGCTCCCTCACTCCATCTACTCACTGCCTTCTTCCCTTCATTTACTTTTCCTTCCCGATTCCTTTACTCTTATTGGATTCTCCCAGCCTTCTCCCTAACCTCTGCCAATATTTCTCGCCATCCAAATTCTCCTCTCTCATCGGTCTCGCGCCGTTCCCTTCCCTTCCTACATTTATTGCCCCCCATTCTCATTTCCTACCCTCGCCATCCCCTTCTCTCATCTCCTCTCCTCTGTATGGTCATCACCAGCAGAAACAAACTCTCTAATTTATCATTCACTCTTTTTTGCCCCATTTCCTGTTCCTGTTCCTGTCTCCCCCCGTTTACCCCCCTTTTCTTTTTGTGCCCCTGCGTATTGGTCTCACCCCATTCATCCATTCACGCCAAGCAGTCGCCTCAATCAAGTAAAAGCTCCATTGTGTAACGGTTAATAAATGATGAGATCGAGGTAGACACTCAGGATGATCCACGGCACCCAGGACAGGAGCGAGTCGCCGCTCTGACAATGTCAGGCTTAATGCCTCCGAAGTTTGGAGCCGAGCTTAATGTGATGAGCCTTCAGCAGTTTAGTGTTATTGCACTGCAGATGCACATCTGCAACGCCGCTCCCGTGTCCGTGTCCAAACCGCAAAGACATTAGCGCCTTAATTAGTTCTTCTGTTGGAGTGTGTCAGCAGGATAGTGGAGAGTAATTTGGGTTTAATTAAAGGTAAAATAGAGAGTGATCAGTTAGCAGACGGAGCAGAGAGGGAGTTTACCAGCAGGTAGTGTGTTTGCAATAAAACAGCAAAAGACAAAAATAAAGAAAATAAAATCTACGCAAAAGGTGTTTTCCCATGAAGCCGCCAATCCCCTCGCGTTGTACGAGCGATCCCCCTGCGCTGAAGTGAAATGTTCCTCATTTAAAAGCCCACTCTTGTGGTTAAAAGTGAGACATTAATGAAAACACATGACACCTACCGGGTAGATCTCCTCCAGGCGAATCTTATGCTCCAAATTCGGACTAAATCGGACCGACTGTTGAGAAATTATGGCCGAAAGCGTCTGGCAATAAAACCCACCCTAGTGTCGGAAATATTCCACTAACCTTCCCCAAAGTCATTCCAGTTCTTCCTCCACACTACGGTCTATGTGGTTATGAAATTTGAAATGGATCTATTTTTCAGTAACCAAACCATAACTGAACCCAACTAAATAGTGACATTCCCTGTGGATTTAAATGTTTATCCTTATGCTCTATAGTCAGTGTGTTCTTCAAGATGCATTTTATTATTATGGGATAAATCCTTGGAAATTAGCCTTTTGTCTATCAACCGTATCGGGTCTATATTTCCGGTGACAGTCAGTTTATGGTGGGTCCCACATCAGACATGAGCGGCTTAACGAGGACTTTTTGATGTCCTAGCCATCATGTTGATTCTGCAGACAGTAAAATTGCTGATGTCAGCACTACTGTTTGAACGCGTCTAATGCAAATCAGCTTATTTCTGAAATAAGGAAGATTTATCCATCCATTTATGAGTCTGTAGCAAAAACTGTCCTTTCTCGGATCGGTTAAAAAAACGTGACTGTCACGTCGTTAGGTAATGACCTAACGGCATCAAAATTTGATGAATGAAATGTAAAATTTCAGGAAAATCCACCCATGTGTTTTTCTTTGTAATCTTGCTAACGAACAGACTCGTTGGTTTTAAGAAGGAAAATGTTTTTGGGGCAGATTTTTTTTTTTTCCTGACTTTTTGTGAGTGAATCTAACTCATTACATTTTACAGTGTAGGTAAATGTAACCATGTGTTCTTAATATAGCATTCCTTGTTTTTAAGATAAACTGTCGAGTATTTCAACACACAAATTGAGAAAATAATTCTTAAATATTTATTCTTGTTTCAAAAAAAGGCCACAAGTATTTTAAGATATATGTGGATTCTTTGACACTTTGAAATGTCAAATTCAAATTTCCCAGGTAAATTGGCAAATGTTTCATCTTATTTAAAGTAATATAACCCCAATTTTCTTACTATTTTAACTTTTTTTTAAAAGTACATTTTTTGCTGTTTCCAAATTAACATAAAAAAAACGTATTATTTTATTTTCAACCGAGTAGACACTAACACAACATAGTAATGCATATAATGTGATATATTGATTTATTCAAAGAGAGAGCCCCTTCATTTGACACACTGCTCCTTTAACCATATTTGAATAAGAAGGTTGTCCTTGGAGAACTTTTAAAAAAACAAAAGTAAGCCTTGACTTACAAATGTTTCGTAGAAAATCTCACAAAACAAAATGATGACAGACACGAACATTGACATAAACTTGTAAACTTGTGATTGACTTGGAGTTACACTGTGATGATTATGTGTTCCCCTTATTTATTTTGAGCAGTGCATAAGGAAGCAGCTGGTCACCCCCTGCAGCAACTTACCGTTTAAATAATATAAGGAGTTTACAAACACCGTCTCTTTGAAAATTCTTTATGTTCAGTTCTGCCTGTATTCTTTTACTCCTTCCATTCATTTTGAATCCACTCTCTGATTTTCCCTCTCTGCTCTGTTGCCTTTCGCTCTATTCCGTCGATTCTCAGGGTGTTTGATCAACTAAAAGCTTTATCTCCACAGATCCATGCCCATGTAACCCCTCCAGTCAAGTCAAGCATCACCGCTACAGCGAATCCCGCTCCCTTATCGCCTCTACCAGCCCAGCTCTCACAGTTTAATCAGCAGGTTCTGTGTATTTGAAGGCCCGCCTCCCTCTGCCACTATATCGCCAGTCTGGCGTTAGAAAGTTTGTGAACGCCGTGTGTGTGCGTGTGCAGGAGCATGAGTGGGTGTTAGAGAATTTGATTTGACACCGTCAGATTTCTTTTTCTCCCTATAGGGTCAGAAAAATGAAAAACAGTAGGTTGCTTTGTTGGGAGAAGCTTAAGTGCACCAATCAGCCATAACATTAGAACCACCTGCTTTGTATTATGCGATTCCACCTTCTGCTGCCGACACAGCGCAGCTACACTCAGTGGGTTCTGACACAGAACCAGCATTTCTAAGCAGATTGTACTACAGTTGTCTAGCCTTCCTACTTATGCTTTTATTTCCTGCTTCCATCTCATGAGAAATATTCAACAATATTAACTATATCTCCCATCCACCTAGAGGAAACCATTATAGTGAGAAATGAACCTCATTCTGGTTCTAGCTCTTAGTGGTCATAATGTTATGGCTGTCTGATGTAAAAGAAGAAACATTTTAATTTTACACTATTACCAGAATCAAGATTTAATTAATGAAACAAAAAAATCACATTATTACCAGATTAAAGTCGTAATTTTACATGAGATAAGAAAAGTATAAAGGTAATTTGTAATTTTCTGGGAAAAAAGACACTTTTGCAAATTTTACCAGAAAATAGTGATAATATATTATGAGAATCAAGTTGTTACTTTACTAGAAAAGTGTCACACTGTAAAACTATAATTTTACAGGAAAAAAGTCACAATGTAATGAGAATTAAGATGAGATTTTATGAGAACAAGGTTTCAATGTAACGAGATCCAAGTCGTCATTCCATGAGAAATAATTCACTCTTTCACGGAAATAAAGTTTTAATTTCGTGAAAAATAGTTGTGATTTTAGGCGACGCATTAGAGGCAAATAATCAAGTATCTTGTCTCAACATCGCATAATTATATTCACCAGAACTTCAACAAGGTTCTCAGGAAACTTTGTTTTGTTGCTTTCGTGAAACACGGAACAATTTAAAATGAACACTTTTCTCATTTATTCTCCTATCTGATAGCATTTGACGGTTTTTACAGTTATTTCTACACACATTTCTTATTTTCTTTTAAATGCACCTCTTCCTCATCCTTGTTTTTCCTCTGAATTGTTCCTCCGAGGAGAGACCCCTGCTGGCGATGGCGTTTAATGAATGCCGCGGCCTAATGGCTCCATCGGCGGTCCTGATGGCCTCGGCTCCGCCACCGCCATTGCTCGCCTTCAAATTGTTTTCTTAAACGAGGCCACGTGAGGAATTTCAATAAGGGCTGCAGTCGATGGCGACTGCAGCTTGCTCTTCCTCCTCGGCAGGGCTGCGAGGGGCAGCGAGGGGTTAAGCGTGATTGACAGATGGATGCGTGTGTGTGAGGTGGACCGGCGTTGTGCTGTCATGTATCTGTGTCCAACTGACATATAGGATTCCGGCAAATACAGTGGTGTCAGGTGTGCAGAGCTTTGTCCACGACCCGACAACCAGCAGAATAATTACACACACACACACGTACACACGCACACACACACACACACACACACACACACACAACACCTGTCAGACTCGTGCACGTTGAGATAAAGCAGCAAACACACTCCGTACTCGGAGCTTTTGCCTGCTGAATAACAAAAGGGGGTAGATCATTCCAGCCCTCTCTTATCTCTCGTCACCTCTTGTTCTCTTCATCTCTCTCAATTTATCTCTTCCTGCCTTTATTTCTCACCCCTCTGCCACAATTTACCTCCCCTGCTCCTTATTTCTCCCTCCTCCTCCTCCTCGTTCCCCCATTTTTCCCATCACGCCTCATGTCATTTTCTCCTTCCCTCTATCTCATCGCTCCCCATCTCCCTTGAGTTTTGTTCTCTCCTCTCTCTCTCTCTCTCTCTCTCTCTCTCTCTCTCTCTCTCTCTCTCTCTCTCTCTCTCTCTCTCTCTATTTATCTCTCACTCTCTCTCTCTCTCTCTCTCTCTCTTTGCTGTGCAACAGTGTGCAATCGCTGTAGACAGACAAAGAGCGGCTAAGATGGATGGGAGGGGAGAGAGAGAGAGAGAGAGAGAGAGAGAGAGAGAGAGAGAGAGAGAGAGCAGAAAAGATGTAAAGAGGCACAGAGGAATTGATGGAGTGACAGTCTGGTGGCAGGAGAGAGGGAAAGGAGAGAGGGAGAAAGAGAGAGAGATTGAGAGGGGCGACGTTAAATAGGCAGGTTCAATCATGGAATAAACAAAGGTAGCTTCTTCATCACCCTCTATTTCATTCTTCCTATCTCGCGCAAGCACTCTCTCCCCCGTCTCTCTCTTTCTCTCTCCGTCTCTCTCTCCCCCGTCTCTCTCTCTCTCTCTCTCTCTCCGTCTCTCTCTCCCTCACTCAGACACATGCACTCACACTGGAGCAGAGGCACTAGAGCTGTGTGGGTGTGAGGCAGCATGAGATGTGATATCTCTACTTCCACACATGCAACTGGCTGAAGGAGTAGCTTAATTACATCACACACACCTCCTGCAGAAACACTCGCCAGCACACCTTGATTCTAGGCGCCCACAGACACACAGACACACGCACACACACAGACAGCCAGCCTGCAGACACAAGTCAACATGGGTCTAGTGATGGGAACCTTCTCCATGCAATCCAAACAGGTGAACTACCTCAAAGGTAAGAATGTATTTTATTTTCTTGAATCTGATTCCACATGCGTGACGGTTTTCTTAGGGAGGAGCTTGACATGTTGCATTTTGTGGCTTAACGAGGGACTCGTGTATGTTTGCTCTCAGAGTCATGCATTTTGCAAAGGAATTGCATTATGGGAATATACTGAGACATGCTGAGCAGCGACGTAAAGTTGGTCAACAGAACTCATTTGTTGCCGGTTGCTGGTTCTATACCTATCCAGCCGTGATTTTAGGAATGGAAGAAAGTGTGTTTAAATGTGTGTGTGCGTGTGGTTGTGCCGTTGTGGATGTCTATAAAAGGTGATGGTATTTACCCCTGTCTGGTCTTCAAACCAACCTGCTTCCTGTCTGCCCTGCTCCTGTTTGACAGGAGGTAACTGGCACTGTCTCTGGGTCTGTGCTCGCCGCTGGAGTTTGTGAGAGTTTAAGACTTTGTCTTCTCAGATATTCATCCACTCACCTAAACTGTAGAAGGAGAAGGTGGAGTGTGTACAGGGGGCTGTATGTACGCTGGTCTACGGGGCCAAACTGAGCGCTGAGCGTTAAAAGTCTACATCGCACACATTTCGCACTTTATTTAAAGAATATTACAGACACACACAGGTTTCTTTATTTGTTTTCATCCAACATTTCTGTTTACTTCTTGGTCGCGATGTCATGTGATCGTACAAATAAAAAAAGAATAAGGCGACAACAAACAATGTTTTTCTGGCGTTAATGAGAAAACAAAAGGTTGTTTACCGTTATTTTCTTAATAATCATCAAAGGTCAAGGGTCACACAGCTGCAGCAAGTGATTTCAGAAAAAAATGTCAGATCCAAGAGTTTTCTGTTACTGACCTTCAGAAATAAATCATAGATGATTCTCAGGGGTGTTGCCATGGCGACAGCGGAATTCAATATTCACTATTTTTCTAATGGTGGATAATAATTTTCCAAAGCAAATTCAACACACCTTGTCTGCCGTGGAGTTAGGGTCATTATTAGATTTCATTTGTTGTTTTTACGATGTTGATGAAGGTTTTATTCTAAGTCACATGACCACACGACCTGGCTAAGGGTAAATTAACAGTACTTTTGTGTTGTTAACCCCAAAGTGGTTAACAACACGAGTCAGCATTCACCCGTTCACGCCAACATTCATACAGTGATGATAGCGGACGCCATGATGGCGCCGTCTGGGATCGAACCACCGACCTTCAGGTAAGTGGACGCCCACTCGACCCACTTCTCCCCCGCCAACCCAAATATAATAGAAACGGCGGCATGGAAACGAATGTTTAATTTTGATGCATTTTATCTGACCTAGTGTTCAGATAAAGCGTTAAAAAAACAAAACACATCTGGGGTTGCAACACTTTTAGGTGTCCTCTGGAAACACTTCCGTTGTGTTGCGGCGCGTCTTCTTAATGCTTAGCATTTGTCTATTTGTATATTTGCATATGTTTTCCTTCGGTTGCAGCCGGTTTGCTCCTCCTAGCCTCCGTAGGTCCGTTTCACCGGGAGGTGGCTGAAGCAGCGACGTTTGCGCGTTCTCAGTTAATCAGTGTGGCGTAATCCGTCAGCCTCTGACCCGCGTCTGTTGACCTCAGAGCTGACGGTGCCACCATCAGCATCGCACAAAGCGAGAAGACAGACAAAACAGGCGGAGTCATGTTTCGCCATGCTGCTACATGAGGGAAGAGATCCAAAAACGATTAGAGCGGGAATTGGTCCTTAGGTGTGAATCAGGCTGTGTGTTCTGACAGACGCAGTGGAGGTAAATGATGTTCTGTGAGTCCCACGGGAAACATCTGTCACATGTCTTCAGTCGACGCAGAATATTTAAAATGGCGCTAAAAACACTCCAGAGCGTACAAAGCATGCTGCGTGGGATGTTTATTCGAATTCCTGACCTGTGTCTCGTTTCATTGCATGGCAACAGCACTGTGATCGGAGCTGAGCCCTTACCCGAAGGACGTTTTTAACCCTTAAACGTCCTCACCGAGACAGAAAAACGATTGAATTTATAAACATAATATTGTAGACACTTGGAATTTTATCATAAAATGACAAACTGTTTGGTCAAGCATGTTTTTGAACAGTAAAAAAAAGAAAAGACTCAGAAAACAGTTGATTTCAATTAGATTAGCACAGCATTACTTCCTTCATTATAAATTTAAATCGCTTATCTGTTTTGGTGAATTATCTGTTGCTCATTTTTAGAAAAACTATTTGAAACTTATTTCACTGGTTTTGGTTGAATGAAGTTAGATTACATCAATTCTGTTTAGTAAGTCCTAACATAACAAAAAAAACAACAACCTTCCCATTGAATAGGACTGAATTCCTCCTCAGTGCCCCTTTGACCCGTGGCGTCCCCCAGGGCTCCATCATCGGCTCACTCTGTAGCATAAACATGCTGCCGCTGGGTTATAAACAGGTTCATGTTAGTGTCAAACATTTTTTTGTAAGAAGCAGAGACTCATATTGTTCTCAAACAAAGAGTTGAGCAGGACATTAAAGGGTTAATGAGGATATTCTCCAGAATATGTTTTTTCAGTACAACCCAGTTTGGACGGCACCGATGCTCACAAAGCAACCGTGATGTATTTATAGCTGGTTTTTACATGGGAGAAGCTCCTCTAGTTGGGGTAACCTCTAAATAGCAGTGACTTTGAAGTTTGCACGCTCCGAGTGTGAGGAAGAGGCGATGGATGAGTAATAGTTGGAGAGAAAAACCGAGCAAAGTTGGTCGGTCCTCGGGGGGCCGCAGTGTGAGCGTCGGTGAATTTGTGTGTTTCACCATCTGCTGCAGTGTTAGAAGAAGACGCCTAATGAAAGCAGGGCAGCATTCAGATTGCAAGGAATGCTGGCACGACATAAGGCGACAACCACGTGGGACGCTCAGAAAGTTACGGAGCAGAACTTTTCCGGATGAAGGAGATAGAATTTGATTTAATTCAAGAAAATCCTTCCAGCTGAACACGTTTTACCGACTCAGCGTCTGTGAGTGAACCTTCAGGCTCCATCAAACATGCAGTGACGCAGCTGGTGCTCTCTCTGGTTCTGATGTCGAACTACATCAGAGGAGGTTGGTCCACAGAGGCAGAGTAGGATGGTCTTCCTCTGGTTCCGAGAGGCAAGAGAGCGAAACGCAATTTAAAAGAGTAACTGGTTGAAATAAACCTTCGCCAAATCTCAGTGTCATTTATAAAATTATTTTTATACCTCTTTGGAAAAATCCATTTTAGAAAATCCAATTATGCTTGACCTTGTCTACAGGCAGCAAGGTGAAAGGAAGCCTGTATGAAGTAGTGGTGGAGTGCAGAGGAGGACAGACTTCTCCTTCCTCCATTGGAGGCGGGATCTACCGGTTCAATTTAACAGATTTCAATGTGCTTCTTTTTTTTACGCGCTGGTCTGTTATTGGCCAAAACACAGGAAGAATTTTCTTTTCTTCCTTTTTTCTTCTTTTGTTTGTGCATCAGGTTACAGATGACAAATGATAAATATCATGAATTAACGCCTCATGTTGTTAAGTTTAATTTCTGACTTATCAGAAATAATCCAGCCGTCTTCCAAAAGTGTTAAAGTCATCGGCTGTATAAGATTATAAGATCGGTAAAAAAGAAATTCTGTAGGTTGTAGGTTGTAGGATTTAGGTTATAGGATGTAGGATGTAGGATGTAGGATGCAGGATGTTGGATGTAGGATGTAGGTTGTAGGATGTAGGTTGTAGGGTGTAGGGTGTAGGATGCAGGATGTAGGTTGTAGGTTGTAGGTTGTAGGATGTAGGATGTAGGATGTAGTATGTAGGATGTAGGTTGTAGGTTGTAGGATGCAGGATGTAGGATGCAGGAAGTAGGGTTTAGGATGTAGGATGCAGGAAGTAGGATGTAGGTTGTAGGCTGTAGGTTGTAGGCTGTAGGGTGGAGGGTGGAGGCTGTAGGGTGGAGGGTGAAGGTAGCCACTGCTATCCTATCACTCCCTCCTGCAGCAGCATTGGAGATGGATCAGGTCAAACATTAAGGACAAGGTTGGTAGTTTCATATGCCGCCGCCTTTTGTGGCCCTTTCAAACCATCCTTGAGGAAGTCACTGAACGTTGTCAGCGAGGCTCTTTGCAGCGAGAGGCTGATCTCTGCTTTGGCATTAAAGCTCTAAATAAATGTGTTCTATTCCCCGTCCTGTCCACAGCTCTTTACGCTGATGGATTTCATGAAACCGATCCCAGAGAGTCGCTGAAGCAGCCATTCCTGTGGTTTCCATGAGGCTCTTAATTTAATCTCAGGTGTGCAGGCTCTCGGATGGAGTCATATATAACCCTTTTACGGACTCGTGCGTCCGCCGCCGTCCTGACTGACCACATGGCCAGAGGTGGCTGTGACTGTTGTCACTTGGGGCCAAATAAACATTTATCTTCTGGCAGTTTGCACAAACCGCTCAGCTGCCATGAAATATTTCCCAAGAGGCGTGTCATAAAACACAGACTCGACAAACGCATACATCTCCCTCGCCGTTGGTTCCATTTGTTCCTGTCTCTGCTCTCATTTCTCCGTCTCCTCCTCTGCTGAGTGATTCTCCCTCACCCTGTCTTTGTCTTGCTTGCCTTCACCTCATTTAACCTCCTGGTTTTATCTTCTATGTTTCTCTTTTCTCAGGTTTTTTTTTCCCGTACCGTTCCTCAGACTCTCCATGATCAATGGCTACTGGTCCGCCTTGGCTCTCTATCTCAGGGATTCCGTCTCTCTCCGTCTCGTATCCTCTCTCGAACCCTCACAGCTCTATGTGTTGTGAGTTTTGCAGAACTGTTTGAAGCTTTCATGTGGAGTTTGAGTTCCAGGCTGGCAGAATATGTGTAAGAGCAGAATGGAGAATATGTGAGTGTCTTCCTGTCGATTTTTCCATCTGCTCTGGGGCAAAATAGCTGCGAGGAGAGGTTCCTTTAATAGGCTTCCCAGTTTCCACCCCTCTCTCTCATCCCTGTACATCAAAAGAAGCGCACCAAAAGAGCCAATTAGAACAGCAAAAGAGCTTTATTAGGCACATCTGAATATGGAAGGTTCTTCTGGCTAATCCGTCGCCCAAAGCCTTTTTTTTTGTGTGCGGCTCTGAGCGTGTAATGATGAAGATGTGATATTACAACCTCGTATCTCATCTTTCTTTACACTGTACCGAACATTCATTCTGTCTGCCACGTTCATTTTCATTTATAAATACTAACTTCGATTAGCGTTTGAGCTCTCAGTGTTGTTAATTAAACCAATGCTTGATTAGATTAACCCCTTCATGTCTTCCCAAAGAAATCTTCTTTTGTTTTTTTGCATATTTTATTTGCGTGGGGCATTTAGTAATTTGATATTTCACTTTTAAATTCTAAATGACCATAATATGACAAATTATTTGGCCCCCCATGTTTTAAACACTAAAAAGACGTCAGATTTTGTGTATTTCCTGGAAAATAATTTAAATTAGCTCTTATTATTACTCTTTTTTAAATCTTTTTTTCTCCTTACAATCTTTATCTGTTTATTGGTCAAAATTAAGTTGCAAAATTCTGTTTAGTAAGTCCTCACATGCTTTAATATGAACCTACCTATCATGGGACCGTCTTCAGGCCTTTGTTAATGCCTCCTGTTTGGTGGCCTCTTTGACCTGTGGTGTCCCCCAGGGCTTCATCCATGGCCCCTTAATAATAATACATTTAATTTATAACGTACTTTACATTTGGATCAAATCTCAAAGTGCTACAAAGTTAAAGCAGATAAAAGCATCAATAAAAAATAAAATAATAACTATATAAAAACCTGACCAAAAAGCAGCAATCTTAATTAAAGTTATAAGTTCTGCTAAAAAGGAACATTTTAAGTCCTTTTTTAAATGTGTCAGTCGTCTGTGGTGCCCTCAGATGGTCTGGTCACTCTTTAACATATACAAGCTGCCATTGGGTTGTCTTAAAAACAGTTTCAGTCACATTTTTCGATAAGTAGAACTGACTTAAAATGTGCTAGTTTCCAGCATGATACTGTTATTTTACAGCATGCCGTCTGTAATCTAAAGCAACAGTATATTACTGTAAATATTTTGGTAAAATACTGTAAATGCATTCAGTACTGACTGATACTAACATGTTGCAGTGTAGTCTAAAACATTAAATAAATTCCTTTATTTAATTTAAAAAAAATGACATTTCAATGAAAATGGAAATTCCCGAAATTTTGTAAAAATTACTCAAACAAGATGTGAAAAGATTCTGCTCAGATGAGACATGGGCGTTCATGGGAGTCGAAAAATACTGCATCCTACTGTAAAATATCCCAGTAGTCGGCTGTTTATATATTGGTCCTCGACATCTACATTATTATACTGTATTTACAAAAAACGGTATATTATTGAAAAAAGAAACAGTGTCGTTGAGGGTGGAAACTGAAAAATTAGCAGATTCAACAAACAGAGTTGTAATATTCAGAGGCAGCTGCTACGAAAATCTAGAACTCTGCACTGTAAAAAAAACAAAACAAGAAATATATTTAGCAGAGACCAGGTAGAAGAAGAAATGTTAAAGATCCCGCCTCCAGAGGGGGATAGTAGATAGTAGTAGAAGTATTTCCTTTGGTCCTCAACATTTACAGTATTATACTGTATTATACTGTATTTACAAAAAAAAAAAGTAGCTTGCTTTAAAAATGTACTGTTTTTTTTTTCGGTAAAGAGCTCCTTCCTGTTCTCGCCTGAGGGCCTCTGTAATCCTGGAGAAATGAGGGAAACCTAGATGATGAATATGGATCGTTAATCGGGTCTCTCTGCTCAGTTAGGACGGCAGTGACACATCGTTTGAGACAAATTAATGTGACAGCTGAAATGAAGCGCATAGAAAGTAAACTGTAGATGCAGCCAGTGTTGCGTTTTACACCAAATCCACAGCAACGCATTCAGATCTGCCTTTAATGGCATTCAGATTAAATTCCTAAATTCCTCCTACTGGGCATGAAGAATGGACGTCCACAGGAATGTTTGTGCAGCACGGAGACGGAGATGGAGGTTTTTGAAAATACGACCTCCCCCCTCCCCTACCCCCCCAGGAAAGAATCAGGGAATGCATTTTAGAGGAGGACCCCATATCTTCTTTCCTTCACAGGAAACAAACAAATCACAGATATGTTACAGGACCATTTTTGTTTTATAGTGGAACGTTCTGGCTCTTCTGAAAAAATACCTCAAACCAAAAAAATTATGGAATAATTTAAATGAATGGCATCATTTCTTCTACATTAATTAGGACGGGGGAAAGATGAAATCATTCAATGTTGAGTTAGAAAACTGGAATCTCGTAATTTGCATTCCTAAAACGTCTATCTGCAAAAATCTAAATATGCAAATTAGCCTCGGTTAAAAGAGAGCGTTCGTAGAACTTAACGATGGACGTCCTCTTCAGTCCTATCTTGCGTGACGCGTTATAAAGACACTTGTGTTGTTGTCACACTTCCAAAAGCTGCTCTTCTTCTTCTTCTTCTTCTTCTTCTTCTTCTTCTTCTTCTTCTTCTTCTTCTTCTTCTTCTTCTTCTTCTTCTTCTTCTTCTTCTTCTTCTTCTCCTTCTTCTTCTTCTTCAATAATCCACCTGGCTCAGGGTTCAGGTATGTTTGGGTTTCTGTTGGTTGTAAAAGTAAGCAAAAATCCGGTTATGACGCTTCTCTGGTTCTGCTCACTAGGTCAGAGGTCACGAGTGTACCGTTGACCCCGTCAGTGCTGTGTCTCGTTAGGAACATTCCGTTATCTGCTTGTTGATCTTGTGAGATGTCGGCATCATGCGGTTCCAGGTTCGAGTGATCGGTGGTAACCCCTGGCTGTGAAACGTCTTCAACTTAAAAAAAAAAGTTCAGATTCTTCCGACTCAACCTTCAAAGATTTTCTAACAACATCGAAGTTGCTTTTGCAAGTGTCCAAAGATCATCCCAAAAGTCCGTCTCTGACTGGCAGTTGCAGCATCAGCAGCAGAGATTCAGAACCAGTCGACCGATTCAGTGGCGGCTGGTGAGGGGAATACTGGAGAGATTTATTCCTTGTATTATTTATCCCTTATTCCAGTAAATGCACCAAAGTTTCCTGTGTGGTTTGTGGCGAGTGCTCTACTTCAATCTTTGGCTGTGAGAGAAATATAATGTTTTTATTCAAATCTAGTACTGTACCGTTAAAAAAAAAATTACAAAAACTAAGCAGAAGCCCGGTTCAGGTCGAACAGATATAGAAGAACCCGTCTCCAGAGGGAGGAGGACGGTGAAGTCTGTCCTCCTCTGCTCTCCACTTCACACAGACTGCCTTTCACCTTGCCGCCCTGTAGGTGTCTCTGTGGAAACATCATCTGAATTCCAAAGAGGATATATACATTTATATACATATGATATATATATATATATATATATATATATATATATATATATATATATATATATATGAGATATATGAGATATATACATATATATATATACATCTCGTATATGAACATTCATACACACAGAAAAACAAAGAAATTAAGAAATAAAAATTCACGTGTACATTCAAATAAAGATAAAACTATTTCTGAATCCTGTGCATCACATACTGGTTTTCTTCAGTTTGCACACTGTAAAAAAAACATTTTCATCGATGTCTGAACTTTTATTTTCATGTCAGTTTGCTCCCAGTCTCCTGTGATGGAGGTTCTGGTCCTCCAGCAGCAGAACCATCCGTGTCTTCCAGTGACTTTCTTTTTTTTTAGAAACGCTTGCAACCAAGTAAATCTTCGTCTTTGAGAAACCAAAATTGGCTCCCCTATAAAGAGAGGACAGCGGACGGAGGGAAGATGAATGCTTCAATTATTCACCAGATTAAAAAAACCTATCTGTGAGTCTCTGTGAGGAAGAACAGGAAATGGTGGAAATTCATCAATGACATTCCGTTGTATAGGTAGTGTTTGTGTTTGTGTCACTGTGCACCGACACAGGAAATAACACTGTGACTGTTCAACCCTTCACAAACACTCTGTAGTCAAGAATATGTGTGTTTGTTTGTTTGTGTGTGTGTGTGTGTGTGTGTGTGTGTGCACTCCTGGTTTTACTGTACTAAATAATTTATGATTTATGATGCTTTCCTGCTTTTGTGAGCATCAGTGACTCACGGTTCCAGTCGTCTCGATGCTCTAATCAGTTATCGTGTGAAAAAAAGAAGAAACAAAGAAATAGAAGATGACAGGTCTTAAGTTTAAAGGGGAATCTCTTGGAATAAAAACTATTATTTTGACGTCAGTGTCCTCTATATGTACAGAGGTGCCTTCTATGTTGCTCTGTCATGGGAGAGGACACGCCCCCTCTCCGCCCACCTAGACTTTCACTCCATTGTATACGTTAGCTAGCCTTGAATGGACAAACTGAACTCTGGCAGAAAAACAAGGAGGAAACGTTTTGCCTCTAAAAAACAACGAGGGGTTCAGGTTTTTATTTTGACTATTTCCACCTTTTCCACCGAGCTGGTTCCAAGGCTAGTTTGGAGCTAGACTTAGCACCAGTTCTTTGCTTTTCGACAGCCTAAGCACCAGCTCCTGGCTCTCAAAACTGGCGCCAGACAAGCACCGACTCTCTGCTGGTCTAGAACTAAGAACCGATTACGTCAGTGGCTGGGGGAGGGGTTGTTTTTTCACCTTAACACCTCCATATTTTATATATATATATATATATATATATATATCATCTTCTTCTTCTTCTTCTTCTTCTTCAGAATCCTGGTTTTGCTCTGCAGACATTCCTCTTAGCTTGAATTTTGTCATAGATTTTACATAAGTGTCTGTTCACATCATTTTTAAAATAACGTCCAGACAGAAGCCGTCCCTCTTTCTTATGCTGTGTTTAATTTTTCCCATCAATCCTCGTTTTAATCACTCGGTATCTCCCATCCCAGATTTCAGCCTCTTTCACGCTCCAGTCCTCGTCTCTCTACACGCCCACCCTTTGACCCCTTCATCACTCTGCCTCACCCGCTATATTTATCTCTGTCTGTGTTTATCTTCTTCATCTGTCTTTCTTTTTCCTCTTCTCCGTGGACGATGACAGATCGATAGCTGAGGCTCCGGTGAATCTTCCCTGTTTTCAGAATGTGAGAGGAGGTTCAGTGTGTTTTGATGAGGCGGAATTTAAAGCTTTCTTTAAACCCCTACAGGAGTTTATTCATCTATTCATGATCAAATACATGTTTATGCAACAATTTTTATAAATCCTTGTCACCTGTAACCCGACAAATACATGGAATTAGTTTTATAGTTTTGGCCTCACCACTAAGTGATTTTATATTTCCTTTTACTGAGCAGCTTTGTGGTTTGTGTTACATGCTCTTATTTTGAAGGAGTAAAGAGGTAGTTGGGTTGGCAAATGGGATATGAGTGTTCTGCTTTGATAAGAAAAATCTAACCAAAGTATGGTCCTCCTCATGTTACACTACATCACCCTTCATGTTTTATTATTTTGAGCTTTCAAAGTAAAAGCATGTGTCTAAACCCTCAGCTACACTCACACACTCACGCAATCACACTCACACTCACACTCACACACTCACACTCACACTCACACACTCACGCAATCACACTCACACTCACACTCACAATCACACTCACACACTCACACTCACACACTCACACTCACACTCACACTCACAAAACAAAAATAAAAACAGTCGAATCCATCGACACTTGTAAGCTTGTCAAAGCTTCTAGCTGACTGCTAAACCAACAAGCTAATTGCTTGTGCTGAACGAAATGACTTTATTTTGACGAGGCCTAAATCAAATATAGTTCTTTAGTTCTATTTGAAAGTAGTTTTCTATGAATCAATCTCTCTTTTACCAGCTGTACGTCACACTCTAGCGCCTCACAGTGGTCGAGAGCTGAAGAGGAAATGTGGAAATTCTAGTTGGACCAACGCCATGTCAATATTGTATTCTGGTTGTTGATTGGTCTGGGTGGACTTCCTCCCTTGGAGCATCACTTCCTGTGTTTTGACCAATAGCAGATCAGCATGAAATCTAACAAAGTCATCTAGTATTTCCCGCCTCCAGAGGAGAGTGAAAATCTGTCCTCTTCGCTCCACTTCACACAGACTGCCTTTCACCTCGCTGCCCTGCAGGTGTCACTGTTGAAACATAATATGACTTTAAATAATGGATATTTTCCAAAGAGGTATAAAAATGTATTAAGTTTATTTCAACCAAATGCTATTTAAAATATATTTTGTTGTCCCTCTTGCCTCTCGAACAGAGGAGGGCCGTCCTCCTCTTCCTCTCTGGACCGTCCTCCTCTTTCTCTCTCTGCTAATAAAGATACAGAGGGGCGTCAGTGTGAGCACAGAGTCGGCCAGCAGTAGATATTTGTATTGATTTTCCCCCAATAAACCTGTTCTCCGCTGTGGAGAACCTTGTGGAGTGAACGTTCCGGCCTTGTGTGGTCAAACATCGGCGTTATGGATTCATCATTAAAAAAGGCGTAAGAGGGTTTTTTTTACGTCTCGGCGCGTCGGCCTCGCTCTGAGGTCGGTCTGGATGTGCTGCTTTGAAAGAGCTGAGCTGATTTTCTCCAGCTTCCACCTGGAGTGTTTTTTTTATCTTAATCCAGATCTACAGAGTTTCATTTTCTCTCACTCTGGCTTCTTCCTCAATCCTCTTCTGTGGAAACGTAGTGTTTTTTTTTTCGTGTCCCACTTACTGTCTGTCTTTCTCCTGATGTCACTCGCCCACTCTCTTGGCTCTTACCCACTTCTCTCTCTTCTCCCTCTCTCTCTCTCTCTTTCTCTCTCTATCTCTCTTTCTCTCTCTTCTCCCTCTCTCTCTCTCTCTTTCTCTCTCTCTCTCTCTCTCTCTCTCTCTCTCTCTCTCTCTCTCTCACTCTCTGCAGCGCCCTCTAATCTCACGCTGGAAGCTTTCCTGGTCTGTTTCCTCTCCTCCTTCCTCGTCTTCGTCTGTCTGTACCAAATATGTTGCCATCTTCGCCTTTGCTGCTTGTTTTTTTTTTTTTCATTTTTATTGTTGCTTCTTCCATATGTGCCGCCGTCCTGCCTCCTCTTCTTCACACTCATGTTGTTTTTCTCCTCCGGCTCTTATCTCCTCTTTCTCAAATAAGGTCTTGTAATAGAGTCTGCAGCCATTTCCCAGCATGCCTTTTTGGAAAATAGTTACTCACACAAACAACAAAACACACACACACACACACATACACTCCCACTTCATGTCTGCTCTACAAACAGACTTTGAAATCACATCACATGAAGGGGAAACATTTCTGTCGGTGTGGAAACGGGCCTGTCAGAGAGCGGCGGGGGATCGTGAGTGATGGCGACTCGAGATCGGAACAAGGCGAGGACAATGTTTGAAACCGCAGGAACACTCTGCTGCTGCTCTCACACAGATTTATGGGCGGAGATGAAGATGTGCTGGTTTGGGCCACGTGTTAAGAGATAGAAGATGGATTCAGAGATAAGAGAAGGGCAGAAGATGGATAGATATGGTTAGAGGCTAAAGATGAAGGACGGTGCCGCGACGAGAGAGACTGTAAATTCCTGTGGGCAGAAGAGAAGCATTGTGTTATATGGCTGAGAAAAGAAGAGTGTGTGTCCGTATGTGTGTGTGTGTGAGGGTGTGAGTGTGTGTGTGCATATGTATGTTCCTAAGGCTATATATGTATAAATGTGTGTGAGTGCATTTATATACTGTAGCTGAAGAGTAAGAACAAATGTTTTTATTTGCTTGTTTGTAATCTTTGCCAGTTTCTTTCTGTTTTTAAACAGATTTCAGAGACTCTTTGCTTTTGTTAGTTTGGGAGAACATCTATAAAGAATCTGATATGTATAGGCATAAGAAGCTGAGGCTTCAGCCTTCACCTTTAAGGATATAGAATATAGAATATATGTATTTATATGTGTATGTTTGTGTTTGAGGTCCACTGGGGTCCACAGAAACTTCATCCTGCGGTCAGACGTCCTTCCAGCCCATGATGCTGCGTATTTATAATAGATATATGAGTATATTTGTACTTCTGTGTGGTGGTGTGTGAACGGTTGTTTGTGTGTAGGCAGAGTGAAACAACAACTCTCGACTGCTGTCCATTTTCTCTCTCTCTCACTCTCTCTCTCACTCTCTCTCTGTCTCTGGTTTTATATGAAACTAGGAAGAACTCAGAAAACTGAAACCACCGCCGAGGCACAACAGAACCCAAGGTACAGTTTAAATGTTTAAATTAGAAATAATATAATCATATATCGGAAGTAATTTTAACTAAGGCAACCTCTGGGTCAAATTTTATGCAAATTTGTTCATTAATTTATGAGTTATT
This sequence comes from Lophius americanus, assembly GCA_037951165.1. Taxonomy (NCBI): domain Eukaryota; kingdom Metazoa; phylum Chordata; class Actinopteri; order Lophiiformes; family Lophiidae; genus Lophius; species Lophius americanus. The sequence goes on from JBBDHG010000313.1 coordinate 232,011, forward strand.
TGCCAAAAAAACTCAAAAATTGTCCTACCTCGCAACGGTTGAAAACATTATTTTTTATTATTATTATTACTATTATGATATCACATTGTGAGGTCCTGAATTAATCTAAACAAAATGTAATCATTTCTCCGATATGACAAAAACTACTTCTGTGTAAAAGTTGCTAAAGTTACCTCGTGACCTCACGACTTGACATCATAATAACATTTTCTTCACCAGGACTAAGTTTTTTTCGCAATAATTCATACATGAAAGGACAGATTGTTATGAAATTCTAACCAGAAGAAGCTTTTGTCTAATCCCAGAGGTGGTAAATGAAATCAAAATGTGATCTCATAAGAGCCGTTGCTTAAATATTGCAGGAAGGGACAAATTTGTAGAATTTTGCCGATAACTGAGACACTGATGGACGGATTTGCATGAAAACTTTTCTAAGATGTAAACTTCGTCAAACTCTAGACGTGACTTGATTTTTCTGACGTCACGTAATGACGTTGTGGTGTGACATCAGAAGTTCTTTCCGGTGTTTAATGGCCATGAGTCTCTTAATAAAGGATGGATTTAGTTGAAAGTTGGTATTAGAATTTATTATCATATATTTCAGTGACAAACCAGGAATGAAATAGGAAGTGGATATTCAAAATGGATCAGGTTTACTGTGCAGATAGGTTCAGTAATAACAAAGAAATCTAATGAAACGTATCTAATAGCTTGGGATCATAATAACGTCTATCGTAGGTTCTGTTGGGCCTCAGCGGAGGATTATTTTGTGGGGTTTGTTATTTCACACTTGCCTTAACTTTGTCTCTGTGTTCTCGCCATCATGGAAACCCAAACACATTGTTTGCATTGATCTGGCTGTAATTCATTTCAACTGGTGTGTGTGGAGCTCCGGCCGCTGAGAGCCGTCACTCCCGCCGGACGATGTGACACTCGTCTCGTTTCCACCCTGTTGAATCTCGTTGTTTTCATCCGCTGGGGTTTTAAATTCACTCCCATCTCACATCCTGTTCTCTCTTCCCTCCTTCCTCCCTGCCACCACCACCAACGCCCTCTCTCTCTCTCTCTTTCTCTCCACCCTGTTATCTATCCCGTCAGCATGTATGTGATTCTATTACACATGGGTGACCAGGAATGATGGATGGAGAGCAAGGTGTCGCTGATAGATTGAATTGGCCTTTTTTTTCTTAAAGGAACAAATCATAATGTTGAAGAAAAGAAAACACCTCTTTCCAATTTCTGTAACATGCATATCTTACTAATTCATATCACCTCCTCGAGTTGACATTTCAGCTTGTATCTATTTGCATATTTGTCTCTTCTTAGGTGGAAAGCAGATGCATTTCTGTGGGAAATATAACGGGTCACGTTTCTGTCACACTGACTCACAGTGTGTGATCATTTACAAATCAATGCACTCATATTAATTCATGAGTTAGTGAATCAACAACATGGATTCTTCCATGCGAGCTAAGGTGGAAGGGAAAGGAGGAGGGAGGGGAACAACCATCATGAAAAACAAGTGAATCAGAGGCAGCAAGAGAGAGAGAGAGAGAGAGAGAGAGAGAGTGTGGGAGAGCGAGAGGAAAAAGGGGGCGAGACGGAGAGAAAGAGGTGGAGCGGCTTGAGATGGAGTGAAAAAGCATGAAAAGAGGTGTGATAAAAAGAGAGGTTCTGCAGAGAGAGGAAGAGTAGAGAGGAAGAGGATGGAAAACGGCGAGGGAGTGCGTGTGAACACATTCTAACGCTCCACGCACGTGACAAACAGACATCAGCATTCAGACGCCGCTCTCCTCCAACACCACGACAGCAGACATGGGGGCTGTGGTGGGTACGCTGACCATGCAGACCAAGCAGAGGAGGCCGTCCATGGGTGAGGGAAGACACACACTTAAACACACACACAAACCAAACACACACACACACACACACAAACATGTGCAGTTACATGTATGTATGAGCATAAACAAAATGTGCCTCTCTAGCATGCATGCACGGATGTGGAGACTGAAACTTCCAACATTATGTTCTATTATAAACACACACACACACAAAAACAAACACACACACACACACGCACACACTCTATAAACATTGCTGCATGCACACAAGCAGAATATAGATTAATGAGTGCTGGTGCATCAGTGAAGATGAGGTGAAGGAAAGAAGGAGGGGCTACTCATGTTGTAAAGTGTGTGTCTGTGAATGAAAGAGAGAGAGAGAGAGAAACAGAGAGAGAGAGAGAGAGAGACCAACAGGTGTCCCCAGAGGAGAGAAAGAATCTTCTTCTTTTCTACAACAAACTTATTGTACAATTGTTCAGTTTCTGTTTTTGGACAGAGGAGAGACAGCTTCTTTCAGTGTGTGTGTGTGTGCATGTGTGTGTATGTATGTGTGTGTCTGTGTGTGTGTGTGTGTGTGTGTGTGTGTGTGTGTGTGTGTGTGTGTGTGTGTGTGTGTGTGTAACTGACGCCGGTAAACACAAACACACACACAAACACGTGTTGAAAGTATTTGTCCCTCTGCTCACACACTGCTTCTCCGTCTTGCTGTTACCTTGGAAGCACTGTAGCCATGGCAACAAAAGATGTCAGATTTTGGGTGAGGGGAAAAGGGAGGGGGGATAATGGGGGGGGGGGGGGGGGGGGAGATTGGGGTATACCTAAGTAAGTCAAGGCCGTGTGAGAGAGAAAGCGTGATGGCGTGCGGCTGAAGCGGATGGAGATGTCTTCACGACGGAGACCTGTCGCCAGCGGGGACGGTCTCCTCCCTCCATCACGCCTCCTAATAAAATCTCCTCTCTATAAATCTAAGAATCTGCTCCGGTGAGCGGATACCCCGAGCATGAGATCAGTGTCAGCGTGGCCATACTCTCATTTATAGTGTGGACTCCTGTAAAGTTATTGGTTGAGGCAGCCCATTAACGCCTTTTCAAATTGAAAGCACGGAGGAGGTTGTTTGGTCTCGTCTTCCGATTCCGCCCATGACATTTCCAAACCACGCCTACGCCGCCGGCCCTGACTGCAAGGTCATGTCCCTGAAAAAGCCCCTGATGCACAAGCAATCCCCCCTGATTGAACCCCTCCGATTAAATGAGACTCATTAATAATCTAAAACAGTCCTTAGTGCTTCAACCGAACTGTTTCTATGAAGTCAGCAGTCTGCTCTGGGATCAGATCCCACAGTGACTCAATGATGAAGATAAATACAGCTAGCTAGTTTTTCTGAACTTAGGAATAACACAAACAGCAGTAGATAAAAGATATAGAGGTTAGATATAAATAAACGTCATTATAGTGAAGAAACGTCACAAAACAAAACAATCTGTGTATTTGCTCAGAAACTCTTTGATAACTTCAGCATCACATTTGATAGAAATACCACAAAGTCTGTCTTTGAGGAAGACTCTCCGGAAGAAGACTCTCCGGAGGAGGACTCTCCGGAGGAAAACTCTCCGGAGGAAGACTCTCCGTTTGGACCAGTTAGATAGACAATGGACCCAAAATGTGGCAAAAATGAGAATTTGACCCCAGTGAGGGATTTCGGCTGAGATATACCACCTATGTCCACTAGAGGGAGCTGTATGCACAAAATACTGCCTTGTGGTGTGACATAAATCAATGTTTTCTAATAGAGAGAGAGAGAGAGAGAGAGAGAGAGAGAGAGTATATACAGTATATATATATAGAGAGAGTACATATATTTGGAATCCTGATTATGGCCCATGTTCTGAGTACTAGAGGTTTTGTAGGTCCTTTGATGTGAAACCCTCCTCTTATGTGTTGGGGGTTTGTGATACTGGTGTTTTGGTACTGGAGCCTATCTCCTCCTCCTCTAACGGGTTTGCAGTATGGAGGATTAGCGCAGCAGGACGTGCCGGTGTGCCTCCGCCCGTTCTGTGGTAGCAGATAACTTGTTATCCGGGATCATGACTCTGACAGGGAGACCGTGTGAGGCTTTAATAATGTGAGATTAGATTGCTACATGATTGATCCTCTAAGCTGCGGCTCATCGCTGCGTTCCGCAGAAAAACACCTCGCCGTGGTCGTGCCCTGAATATTTCTCCACCTGCTAATCTGGACTCTTGGCTTGTTTCTGATTCTGGTGGGACGGTCTCTCCGTGCTCCTGTTCTCCTACCTGTTGTCAGTTTTCCTCAGTCGCATCTGAAAAGTCTTTTCTCTCACAAAGTTTTCCCCAGGCGTTTTTTTTTCTCCTTTATTTCTGCTCATCCGCTCTACCTCTGCTTCACTCTATTCTTCCAGCATCATCTCACTATACTACCTCTCCTCCTCTTCATCGATCCGCTCTCAGAGAACAGCAATACATACGGTGGCCCAGAGGTTCAAAAGACAGAAGCTAAATTCTCATAAAATAGGGCTGGCACTATCGGCTATTTTATGAATTCATCGAATAATCTAAATTATTAATTTTGTTTTATGTATTTTACATGTGACAAATACTGCATAAAAACAACTAGTATACACAGAAAAGAAAAACATCATAAATATGGAGGCATAATAATAAGAATCATAATTATAATCCCCAACATCATTTCACTTAAATCTTGAATTAAATTAATCACAGTGATCAAAAGTTTACCTTTTTTATATCCACTGTATTAAAAAATGTACTTCAAATAATTACAACAATAAAATATTTGCAGAGCTCTGTTTATTTGCTTTAGTTACTGCCGGCCTCTTCATCATATGACAACTCTAACAAAGTCTTTGAAAATCTCTCAAACACTTTGTAGCCAGTTGTCACCTGCGCGTTCCACTTCATTGTCTCTGTTCAGCCCACTGAACCCCCAGCTCCAGCTCCAAAGGAACATCAAAGTAATCAAAGGATCAAAGGCGGCGATAGCCACTTTGTGACGTCACGAGGCCACAAACAGAAAACAAACAAACAGGAGTGAAAACATAATGTCCTCGGTGAAGGTAATTAAAGCTCTGTCCTAATTTATACACCAGAACCAGATTCACTGATTCTTCCTGGATGTTAAAGAAAAACATGTAGAATCTGTCGGAAAATAAATGAAAACGGAGATATACGCACACACACGCACACACACGTACACATGTGCACCCACATGTACACAAATATGCACACATGCACACACACCTACACTTAAGTACATTCACACGCTTACAGACACTTGAACACACACATACAGACACGTGGACAAACACAAACACATGCACACGCACAAACACATGCACATGTACACGCGCACATGTACACGCGCACACACACACCTACACAGGTACACACAAATGCACACACACACACATGCACACACACAGACACGTGTACACACACACACACACACAGACACACAGACACACACACATGCACACATGGGCACACAAGATTTCGAGTTTATTGACTGAATTCTCACAAACTTCTGCTGCTGGCATTCTTCTCCCTTCCTTTCTTCTCATCCCTCCTATCTCTGCCTTACTTCCTGCGGCTCTCCCCTTCTTCATTCCTCTTCTCCCACTCTCATCCTGCTCTCCTTTTGATTCTATCTCTCTCTATCTCGCTCTCTCTCTCCAGACCCTTCAACCTCGTTTTCTAGTTGTTTCACATTTTTCACACTACATCTTCCATTTTGCCCCGCTGCATTTTACTCTCCATGTTGTTTTTCCCCTTTCATCCCGCCCACTCATTTTCCACGCTTGTGTCTCTCTCTCGCTCTCTCGCCACGCTCTCACACACCGCCACCACCACAATCTTCTCCTGGCACCCTCATCTCCATCCTCCTTCCAGCTCCTTTATTATACTATTCCTTTCGCTCATTTTCTCCCTTTCACCCACGCTACTCATTAGCCGGTGCGAGTGCTTATTAAGTCTTCTTGTCATTCTCCTCTTCTGGCATCCAGCAGTGTGTGTGTGTGTGTGTGTGTGTGTGTGGTGTGTGTGTGTGTGTGTGTGTGTGTGTGTGTGTGTGTGTGTGTGTGAGTGTGTGAGTGTGTGTGTGTGTGTGTGTGTGTGTGTTTGTGTGTTTGTGTGTGTGTGTGTGTGTGTGTGTTTGTGTGCGTGTGTGTGCATGTGCGTGTGTGTGTGTGTTTGTGTATGTGTTTGTGTGTGTGTTTCTGTGTGTGTGTGTGTGTGTGTGTGTTTATGTGTGTTTGTGTGTGTGTGTGTGTGTTTATGTGTGTGTGTGTGTGTGTGTGTGTGTGTGTGTGTGTGTGTGTGTGTGTGTGTGTGTGTGTGTGTGTGTGTGTGTGTGTGTTGTGTGTGTGTGTGTGTGTGTGTGTGTGTGTGTTTGTGTGTGTGCGTGTGTTTGTGTATGTGTGTGTGTGTGTGTGTGTTTGTGTGTGTGTGTGTGTGTGTTTATGTGTGTTTGTGTGTGTGTGTGTGTGTGTTTATGTGTGTGTGTGTGTGTGTGTGTGTGTATGTGTGTAGCATCAGCCCATGTGCACACAAACACTGCAAACACCCTCCAGCGCTCCTCTATCACAGTTTGATAATTGGCACGAAAACAGATGCGTGTGAAAACAGTGTGTGGGTTTGAAAGAGTGTGCGTCTTTGTGTTTGTGCATGTGTTTGTGTCTGTGTGTCTGTGTGTGTGCATGTGTTTGTGTCTGAGTGTGTGTGTTTGTGTGTGTGATTATGGGATTGCAAGTATCAATTTCACATATTAAAAGATAAACAGCTCAAAGCACTCATAGAACCCAAACCTCCAGTAAAGTTCAACAGTATCCAATGAAGACATCATCATGACCGGATCAATGACATCACTTTATTTAGGATAATTACTGGACCAATATAAATAATAAACCTGATCCAGTTAAAGATCTTTATCATTTCAGGTTTGTCGGGACAGGATGATTGGCCAAACTCTACCTCTCAGTGGAATTTTATGCAGAACCATCTATTAATTTTTGAGTTCTTGCCTAGACCCTCCAAAAGAACCCGATCTCATAATAGTTAAGAAAACTTTCTGAGGTCAGACCCGAACATCACCAAATTCTAATCTTCTCCTTTGACGTGCAAAAACCTGCTGCTGAGTGAAATTTGTAAAATAAAGATTTGAACAATGGGGGGTCGGTGCAGGCTGTGATGTGATTGGGTTGTGAGTACCAGAGCGATGGAGCGGCTACCCTGAAGCCTCTGCCATACCCGGTCAGGTCTTTGGTCCGGAATGGAGAGGAGAGGAGGTTGGCCTCAGATGAGTGGAGGCAGCGGGATGGAAGGTGAGGGCGGGGGAGGCCCGGAGCTAGGGGGAGGTCTGGTTAGGGAGGGGGATTTGTGGACCAGGATCCGGTGGAGGTTCTGGAGGACAAGGAGCCAGTGGAGGTTCTGGAGGACAGGGGGTAATGTTCATGAGGATGCGAACAGCACAGTTCTGGATGTTCTGGAGTTTATTGAGGACTTTGGATGTGGTGCCAAGACTGATGCTGATGCAGAAGTAAGGTCGGGATGCAATGAAGGCGTGGATCAGAGATTCAGCACCAGAGGAGGAGAGCGGTGGTCGCAGACTGGATAAGGTTCTGATGTTGAAAAAGAGATGATGTCATTTCTTTTTTGAAATGGTTTTAAAATGAGAGTTTTTCATCAAAGTTGACTCCAAGGTTTCACCACGCGGGTCGGCCTTCTGTTCACCGGACTGGACCGGGTGCTGATGTCACTGTAAGCGATGTCGTGGACTCATCACCATCGTCGGAGCTGCTTCGTTCTCTGAGAGCACTCTGTGCCGCCGAAGAGGCCGGTGAGGGCGAACTCTCTCCGCCGCCACCTGGATGGGAGATTAAACTAATTCAGATTATGCAAATGACACAGGATTACAGGTCCCAGCATGGGGGGGGGTCCAGTTTCACAGTGAGAGCAGAGTTTGGCAGGGAGGGAGATAAGAGATGGAGGAGGGAGGAGGCTTCAGTGGGCAGGAGAAGAAAGGAGAACATTTAATACCAGAGCCAGCAGAAGTGGGAGGGAAGTGAAATAAATCCAGTCTCTTCCCGGGAGGAGGAGCGAGAGAGCGAGGATGAAGAAGCTGTTTTTGTGACAGGATGCTGACGGAGTTGAGTGACAGGCTGTCATTCCGACCTCCGAGGAGCTTCACCAGTAAGAGAGAAGGCGGTTCAGATTCTGCAGCTTCTAATAATAGCCACAATAATGTCTAGCAGACACAGGTGAAGCCTCCCACCTGACACTCTAGGTTATGCAGGTTTTTCTAAACTGCTGACTTTCCAGATTCGGCTTCATGAATGTTTATGAAATCAAATCAAATTATTCACATAAATGATTCACAGAGAAACAAAACACTTCATGTCCACATAGACAAGCAGGGGAACCCTAAGGTGCAGCCCCCCCCCCCCCCCCCATGAATAACCATCAATGGATTATTGATCGGGTTCAGCAGCGACGGACCCAGTGGGCCGGAGGAGGCCTGAGGAGGAGTCTGACTTTGAAGTGTCTGTTTTCAGATAAGAGGAAAGACCTGATCCAGAACCACAGCCTGGAATACCAAGTAGGAATACTAAGCTCCCAGAGTTCCCTCCAGAATTATTAGCACACGTTACAAATGACAAGACATCAAAGGGGGTATGATGAGCTTTTCCCTTTGGCTTTCTTTCTTTGGTGCAGGGGGTCAGTTTGAAGATATGTCCCCTTCCAGGCTGACTTTTAACACCCCGGTCTCTTTGAACTTCTTCATTAATGATCTAACTGTTGAAACTGGTATTTCTGAACCGTCTTCATTGCCAGATATTTGCAGCTCTACAACTTTTCTTTGCACATGGAACGTCTGTGGCAGCAAGCTTCTTATTTCACAGCGTTTTACACCGAGACAGAACTTTCGCAGACTGATCACAGCGTGAGACGTTTATTGACTTATCATTATGCCTACAGACACAAAACATACTCCATCATCCTTATAGAGTGATGTTCCCACCACTAAGCATCTTTTAAACGGTTACCCAATTAAATTAAAATCTACTCCCGTCACTGGGTTTACTTTTATCCGGTTCTGCTGAAGCAGCAATCGACAGAACAGTAAATAAAACAAGCCTGGAGTGGACAACTCGGTGGGAAACCTCCTGATAGAACCAAGCCCCCCGTGGTCTGTCAGTCAGCAGCAGCTCTGCAGCACATCAGGAAGTCACTCTGCATCCAGCCCTTTCACATTAAGAGACGACTGGTGCTGAGACCTCCCACTCATTTCTTTGTGTTTTTCTACACATACGTCATATATTTCATATTTTAATATGTAAGTTATCATACTTTAAAAAATAATAAATGTTTTCTGAGCATAGCTACTTTATGAATAACAATATAAACTGGAAGTAAAGTGACTCTTATTATGAAACATGTACTAAACCTTCATTATGGTGGACACATTCATCCTCTGTAAGCTTCTGCTGCCCCCTGCTGGTGGAATTAAGCTAAAGCAGGGTTTTTTTTCTTCTTTTTTTTTTACATACTACCACATTAAAAGTGTAGTTTGTACCATTTAGGCGTACCTCTGTTCATAAATGTGATATAATATTTCTAATTATTTTTCTAGAGGTAGCCAGTATTTTTCTATACTGGCTTTTTGGGTCGAAATTAGTTGTCTGCACCCGGGACTATGGGGGTTCGGGGTCTTGCTCAAGGACAGAAGGAGAAAGCGTGTAATAATAAGCCAACTTTATTCTGAAAAAAGTCATATATATTTTCTGAGAATAAGATTATTTTACACACACTTTCACAAACACACACATTCACACGCACACCCATACACACAGACACACATGCATACACCCTAACACACACACACATTCTGTACACACACACATACACACTCAGACACACACACACACGCACATGCCCACACATACACACATTTACACACACACACACACACAAATAAAACACACAAAAAAAAGAAGCGGTCACACAGTGGAAGGTGATCTGAGGTTGGACCCTCCAGTTGATGCCCATGTCCCCAGTGTGAAGGACTAACGGGGGGAGAGGGCGTTGGGAGGTTTTGGGGTGGCGGTGGTGCCGCTGGGGTAGTTATTGAGATGGAGGGAAGGTCGTGATAAAGAGGGGGGGTGGGGTACCCCAGGGAGAGGAGAAACGGGGGGATAAAACAGACAGATGGAGGGAGGCAGGTGATGCAGATCCTGCAGGAGGAGGAGGAGGAAGAGGAGGAGGCAAGATGGATGGAAGGTTCAGACAACCTGAAAAGTTTAGGGATATGTTCACACGGTTCTTTGAGAACCGAACCAGTGATGAACAGGGTTCTGGAGGAGAGCGAGATGGACGGAGAGCAGCCGAGTGATAACAGCCTGAAAACCATCGCCATCATCCTTCTCTGCTGTGGCCTCGTGAAAATGCTGCACCTACTGGGAGTCATCACCGTGGAGGGTGAGTCACCGCTGGACCTCCTCTCAGCGCCGTCTGTCAGGAAGACGCTTATTAAAACAAGATGTGGATTATTGATGTGGGAATTTTTTAGGTGTGGATTCAGCTGCTTCTCTATCGGATAAAACGGAAGCAACAAAAACGAATGTGAATAAATTTATAATCGTCTCTCTAGTAAGCCAGAATTCTGACTAACTTTATTCTCAGAATAGTGACTTTATTCTCAGAATACTGATTAACTTTATTCTCAGAATAGTGACTTTTACTCTCAGGTTTCCACTTTATACTCAGTATTCTAAATAAATCATCATGCAGCCCTATTTTGAGATTAAAGTCAGAAACGAGAGAATGAAAAAATACAATCAGTGACTTTTCTCATAAACTCTTTGATAACTGCTGCATCACATTTGATAGAAATAACACAGAGTTTATGTTATTCTACACTGTTTTTGTGGGATGGGACCAGCAGAATACTCCTTTTGGCCAAAATGTGATTTTGGCTGCAATATACAACAAAATACACACAACAACATTGTGTTGTGACTGAAATTCATCTTTATTTTATAATCTAACATTATGCACAATAGAAAAATACTAGAGCCAGATATTAGCCTCCTGTAGTGAAGAACGTTGATACTGTGATACTTTTACTTTGGTAAAGTTTTGAATGCATGTATTTTACTTGCGGTGGAGTATTTTCTCAGTGTGGTATGAGTACTTTCACCCGAGTAAAATACTCCGAGAACTTTATCCACCTCTGCATCTGTAGTACTTTGGGGGCGGGACGTCCTGGTCTGGCTGGTCCCTGGTGTGGGTGTGTGAAGGTGTGAAGGTGTGACGGTGTGACGGTGACTCTGCAGGCACCATGAAGGTCGGAGCGCTGAGTCTCACTGAAGCTCTGATGGATTAAAACTTTACCTCCATAGGAGCAGAACTGAAACAACGTTAGACCAGAACCAGTATGTGGATTTATCAGACTGTTTTTTATGTATGAGAATTAAACCAGGATCTGTGTGTGTGTGTCCGTGAGTGAGTGTGAGTGTGTGAGTGAGTGTGTGAGTGTGTGTGATTGTGTGTGTTTGTCTTGCGAGTGAGTGTTTGTCTCTCTATTCTTTTGAGGACCAACCCTTGATGTAACCGCCATATTTTGAGGGCATTTTTAGTTGTGAGGACATTTTGCCTGGTGTGTGTTTTTGTGTGTGTGTGTGTGTGTGTGTGTGTGTGTGTGTGTGTGTGTGTGTGTGTGTGTGTGTGTGTGTGTGTGTGTGTGTGTGTGTGTGTGTGTGTGTGTGTGTGTGTGTGTGTAAAGTAATAACAAAGTTTTAATGTAAAGGACGGTGTGATGAACTTCTGCTGGATAACATTTTGTCATTATTGTGATTTAAAATTCATACTCACTGGTAAGCGTCTCGGAGTTATAACTAACTACTAAGCTAACAAGCTTAATGCTTAAAGCTGAAAAAACGTAATTCTTTGGACAAAGCCTAAATAAAATATATATTTTTTATTTATGTTTGAAAGCAGTTGTCAAAAAATCCCGCTCCAGAGGATGATAGTGAAGTCTGTCCTCCTCTGCTCTCCACTTCACACAGACTGCCTTTCACCTTTTCTGCTCAGTAGATGTCGCTGTTGAAGCATAGTCCATCCTGAGAGTCCATCCATCACTAGAACACCGGCACCTGGACCGGCAGCTCACCGATCAGCTTTGTTCTGAGATCATATTCACAACACAAAACCAGCAGCGCTTATTTTACTGCTGCTAATTACGGCCTAAAATTACAGATCTAAATTCAGGAGACAATTTATTGTAATTCAAAAATTAAAAGAATCAACACAGGAAAAAAATGGCAAAGATAATAATCATAAGAAGAAGGATGAGCTGTCAGGAGATAAGTGAAAAGGAAAACTACACACAAAGCAGCAGGATTGTTGAAAAGTGGCCAATCTGCATAAATAAAACTATAATATAATTGAAAGAAATGATCTTAAATTATGCCCAATGATAGCAGCAGGCATCATTATTAGCTTTATGTGTGGTTGATGGGAGGGTCATAGGCGCCTTGAGCCTCTGTGTGTGTGTGTGTGTGTGTGTGTGTATGTGTGTGTGTGTGTGTGTGTGAGTGTGAGTGTGTGTGTGTGTGTGTCTGTGGTTTGTCCTCTCTCACCTCCCTGCAGCGAGGAGAGTAATGAGTTGTTAATCAAAGTCCAGCTAAGGGGAGAGAGGGGAGCTGTTAGTCTGACCTCCACCTCTCAGTTTCTCCTCTTCTTCCATTTTTTATTTCCACCAATTAGAATAATAATAAAAAGCCTTTAAACTTGACTTGCTGAGATTATTGCACCATCTCACCCGTCATATATTCACTTCCTTCTCGGCTCTATTACTTCTGTTATTGGTGCTTCCTCTCTTTTATTATATTTCCCCTTACAAGACATTGATGTGGTTAAATTTGGAACCAGAGTTTTATTTCACCCCTAAAAACTCTTTTTACTTTCGCTGTTTGGAGGAAACTTCTACTGCCATTTTCTATTTTTTTTGAATTATGCTGAGGATGTTAATCCAAATGCATCTAAAGCTAAGAAGCCAACGTCGGGCTCAAACACCCCAGAACCCCATGTGGACTTCACTGTGATCAGAATCTTTAAGATGGATTTATTTAGGATTCTTTCATATGTTTATTATTACCAATGGATTTTAACTGATATTTTATATTTTTTAACTGAATTAATTTATATGATTATTGATCCAAATGAAACCCAAAAGCTTCACAGTAAAAAAAAAAAGGTATATTAAACTTGCTGAAAACTCTTAACCAGACATTCTAATAACTTTTGTTCGTGACGTTCTGAGCGTTGTGGACACGTTGCCATGGCGACAACTGAAGTCAATATGCGCCATGGTGGTTCAGGGAATACCTCCTCCTGCAGAGGCTCAGACGGAATCCCTCAGCCATTCTGCAGAGCGTGCTGCCCTTGAGGAGTGATACAGGATCCCCCATGATCCTCCTTGTTTCTGAGATAATGTCTGAGACTCCTTGAGGTCAAGAGTCCTCTCTGAGAGCGGAGACACCGGTGATATTTCGTACAGACGCTCCCGTGTGTGTCAGTTGACCTCGCTGTAAATCTCCCAGAATTCATTCATCCTTTCTGTCCGTGTTCCTCCAGACAAATGTGACGATGACCTGGAGTTGACCGTCGTGTCCCATCGACCCGAGGGCCTGGATAAACTGCAGGCCCAGACCAACTTCAGCAAAAGGGAGCTCCAGGTTCTCTACCGCGGCTTTAAGAACGTGAGCGACCGAACGCAGACTCTTCATCCAAGTCTTCTTCATATTTCTACCGACCTGCAATAATAATAATGATAATTAAATAATCATCTGAGTATAATTAATATTATAATAACTTCTTCCATCATCAGGCTGAAGGTCTGAAGATTCCAATGAAATGTTCAAACTTTATTTCTAATTGAATGATGATGACGATGATTTAGTCTTCGCCTGTATGATACCGATTTCATTTCTATTTCTATTTGTGAAAGTTTGTATGCAAACTTTTGTCCTGATATTGACTCCGTTTCTGTCTGCCTCTCTCCAGGAGTGTCCTAGCGGGATCGTGAATGAGGAAACCTTCAAGCAGATTTATTCCCAGTTCTTTCCCCATGGAGGTGAAGAGAGCAGCTTTCATTTCCTCTCTCTGTCTTTGTCCTCTACAGTCGTTAGAAGGGTTTTCTTCTTCTCTTGCAGACGCCAGCACCTACGCCCATTATCTCTTCAACGCGTTCGACTCGGCTCACACAGGATCCATCAAGTTTGAGGTTCGGATCCACGGGTTCTGCTCACTGAAGCTCGCCGTCCGACGCCGTCCACCTGAAGTAACGTTCATTCTGTGGCGTTTTTCTCTCCGTCAGGATTTTGTGACGGCTCTGTCCATCCTGCTGAGGGGCTCCATCACGGAGAAGCTCCAGTGGACCTTCAACCTCTATGACATCAACAGAGACGGATTCATCAACAAAGAGGTGTGTGTGTGTGTGTGTGTGTGAGTGTGTGTGTTTGTGTCTATGTGTGTGGGTGTGTGTAAGTGTGTGTGTGTGTGTGAGTGTGTGTGTGTGTGTGCGTGTGCGTGTGTGTGTGCAGCCTGATCTTCATGATTATTTATCCATAGTTAAATTTACATTGAGATTGTATTTCTATGCGTCTCGGTAAAATCAAATCATTTTACAATAATTAGCATCAGTGAAAGTAAACGTTTGTTGTTGTTTATATCCTTTATTGTTCTGTGTATAAACCTCTGATCCGTCTCACAGGAGATGACAGACATCGTGAGAGCGATTTATGACATGATGGGGAAGTACACTTACCCGGTGCTGAAGACCGACGCACCCAAACAACATGTGGACGCCTTCTTTCAGGTCACATCTCTGTCGTTTGTTCTGAACTCAAATGACATGAATGTTGAGGATCAAACAACGAGAACGATTCCAACAAACGTGATCGATATTTTAAAATCTGGGGAAAAAAAGTTGCAGATTCATCACTGGGCCGACACACACAAAGACAAATAACCAAAAACATGCAATATCGGTGAATTGGTGACTCTAAATTACACATGTTAACACTTTATAGTAAAAAAAAAAAAAACTTTAATAATGGTTTGATTTGATTTGGTTGATTTCAAGGCTAGATAAGAATTTAGATTTTTCATGGTAAATTTAAGACAACCAGTTTTTACTGTAAATTATACAAGATTTTGATTTTGTTTATTTAAAGTACAAACAAATTAGGACAACAAAATGTTTAACTTGATTTAGCCTATTACTGAATTTGCATTGGCTGATTAAAAACTATAATATCTGTGTACTGCTGAACATAATAGTTTATTAATGGTTTATAAAGTGATTACAACCTGATTAAATACCTAATCGTTAATCCTGTATGAGGGTGGTCTCGCTGCAAAGTGGTATATAATGTGTTCATAGTGTTTCTATGTAAGAAACACTATAAAAACTGTTTTTTATGAGCCACGATAAATGATTAATTTTCCAGTTTTTGGACCATTTTTTTCGGCTCTTTGATCTTTAATGACTTTTCTCTTGAAGAAGCTTCTCAACATTATGGTGCAACAATAAATGTATCTGTTAATCACAAAAATCACAAAATTCCCGATGTAGAAAGTTTCCGTTGGACAGGAGGGAGAGGAAAAAAGCAATAATTAAAGCTTTTTTTGTCTTCCTTGCAGAAAATGGACAAAAACAGAGACGGCGTTGTCACTCTGGATGAATTCATCATTTCTTGTCAAGAGGTACCCTTTCTTTTTAATGTATTATTTTTTACTTCTCACATGATTCTAATGCTGCTGTTTAACATCTTGCGGTAAAAGCACAGATGCGAACAATAAACCCCTGACATCCGATTCTCTTCCCAGCACAATACCAATTTGATGTTATTAATAACAGCTGTGCTGTTTTCCTCCTGTGGCAAGTAAACAATTCTGCTTCTCAAATGGACCATTTGAGCTTTTTGCATCAAAAGTCTGGGAATTGTTTTACAGCTTTGTTGCCGGCTAGTAATTATGGTCTGTGCAGCCTTTTATATCAACCTGTTAGTAAACAGAGTGATTCTGCTCCTGACATTTCCAGGCTTTTACTGCCCCCTGGTGGCCACTAAACTGAAATAAACAGTTATTGTTGGCTGATTTCCTCCTGGCAGTCAACTTTCTTAGAACCCGATCTCCTCTCTGGTTATTTTAAGTTAACGCTGGCCCTAATTACCTTTCCCAAAATAATCCTGAAATAGCTCCATAACTATCGGGTGTATCTGAATCACCTTGGTGTGTGTGTACAGGTAAAACCTTGGATAATCTATTCCCAGTGTCAGTAACATTATGCCTGTGATCTGTGATTAAACACAACAAAAAACAACAATATTTCTCTTCTCATCTGATTTTATCGTTTACATAAAAAAAGACTGTGACATCATTATATTACAGTAAAACGCCATAAAACAAAAATAATCAGTGAATTTGCCCAGAGATTGTTTATTACTACTGCGCTGCTAGAAATACTACAAAGTTCCTGTCCTTCTGCACAGCTTTGTGGGACAGGACCAGGAGGACCAGGAGGACATTTGGACCAGTGAGATAGACAATGGACCCAAAATGTGCCAAAAATGGGATTTTTGCATTAAATATACCATCTATGTCCACTGAGAGGCGCTATATGCACTTATTATAAACTTAATTAAAACCTAGCATTGTGCGCACTAGAAATAATATAATAATAAAAACCCGGTAGAATCCTGATTGTATTGCCTTTCGAGTAGAGGAAGATTGTTTTTGTGACCCTGGCTTCAGAACCGTCCCGCTTTATATTAAAAATGATAAACTTTATTTGTGCAGCATTTCAAATTAAATGGGTACCACTTTACTGATATTATTATTATTATTATTAAGGGTTTATAAATAGTTTGTTACTAGTTTAAGATGTGAATTCTTTGCGAGTCATTAATAAAACTACTACAACTCATTAGATATAAGGTAAAAAGGTAAAGAGACCTGTTGCTTGCCAAATAGTGGGCACACATTTAAATGTACTGCTTTGTCCTAGAAAGGGCGGCAGTAACTTGCTGTTGCCAAACAGTGAACCCACAGATAGTTGATGTACCTAAATTGGGGATTTGACCCCAGGTAGGGATTTTGTCTGCAAAGTACCACCAATGTCCACAAGGCTGTGACATAAGTTTTTATTAAAATCTCTCATTGTTCAAGCTAAAAAAAATTTTTAAAAATTCAAAAACTCTAGGTAGAAGCCGGATTCCGGACCTGCTGATTTATTAGTTGTACGTCTTTGTTGCGCAGGATGAGAACATCATGAGGTCTCTGCAGCTCTTTGAAAATGTCATGTAGAAGACAGAGGAGAGGGAGAAGAAGAGGAAGATGGTGGGACGGACGAAAGCAGAGAGGAAGGATGCACCTTGAGGAAGAGGAAGAGAATGACCCGAGGATCTGGTCGCTCTAGTGGGCCACTGCAGGTTTTGGAAAATGCCCGTTTTAAGACTTATGACCTTTCAGTGTCGACTTATTTAGTCTCTGTCTCCCTCGTTTGTTTGTTGCTGTAATTTCAATCAGCCAGGAAGTCTTGTAAAAACGGATTCTCTCACATTTGTATATCGACCCGGCGTTATGGAGCAGGACCGCTGGTCCGGGCTGTCTGTGCATTAGAAACCCGAATAATGGCTGTTTTCATCATGGAGGTCGATGTGAGAAATATTTGAAGCATGCTTTACGAAATGGCCAACAGCATATTTAACATCCATGTGCCACACAAACAAAAAGTCCAGTAGGGAAACTTGGAACGTCGTGGTGTCGGTGCAGCATCTCAGAACTTCTTCGTCTGTCGGGAGACGTCCATGGTAAACGCTAGTGGCGCTGGATTGGACCTCAGCCGTCCTGTTTCCCCTCCTGTGTGTGTGTTCAGTGGTGTCATACGGTGTTTTACTGTAAAATCCTGTCTGTAGATATTTAACTGTTGTGTTTCTGGCTTCTTCTCGCTGTACTGAATCATTTGTTACCTGTCTGTCTGACTGTCTATCTCTCTGTCAGGGTCAATAGAGCTGCAGTTATTCTACCGTAAATAAAGTGTCCATGAAGAGGTTCATACACTGTAAAAAAAATAAAAATAAATACCTATAATTAATGTTGAAAATACCAGCAACTGTGGTTGTCAGAGTTTTGGCGTAAAAAAAAAGAAGACATTGCAGTAAACTGTTATAAAAACAGTACAAAAAACAGATATAAAAACAGATATAATGTGAACCTGTTTACAGTTACGTACAGAAAAAAAACAGCAAATTACTAGTTAATTACTTCCATCTTATCTATGTGGAAATGATAGTTTGCTCTTACTAACTGGTTAAAGTTTGTTATTTAAATGTTCATACCAGCAAATTCTGTCATTTAAACAAAATAATACTTTTACTGAAATGAATTACTCGTAACATTTTGGTATTTTTCTGTTAATTTGACCAGAAGTGAGTATTTTCACAGTAAGATTCTGATTAACACATACCCTGACCATAAATAATAAGTTGTTTACTTGTTTCTTTTCTACAGTTGATGAACTGATTTCATTTTTTTTTTTTTTTACTGTAGCAGTTTAAGCAGGGGTTTTTTTTCCGGGTATTTCTCCAAACATATTTTTTCAGTGTAGTAGGTACGGTGAATTTTCTTAAATAAAGAAACCATAAAACAACACAATTCTATGGTCCGAATATGTAGGAAAGAACAGAATTATGAAAATACAAACATAATGTTGTCTGTGTGTCACAAGCAAATCATTACCGTAAAAGTTTTATTCCGTCTAAATTACAGAACATTCTGGTTTGAACATTTAAATTTACTGAGAAAGAATCTTTTATTAAGAGCTCACCGTTTTTTCTACAGTAAAAAAACGCTTAAAAGATGGTAGATATAGTCAAATAATGTTAAATAAGCCGGAATTGATTTTGATTCACAAGTTTTCATGAACTGTGCCTGTACACTGTAAAAATGTTGACATGTCTGTTTTTTCATTTACCGTAATGTCTTGTACTACAGCTGCCAGTATTTTACAGTAAATTATATAGTTTTTATATTTGCTGTGTGTGTGTGTGTGTGTGTGTGTGTGTGCAACATTAAAGTCGCCTTTTTTTTCCTTTTTTTTTACATTAAATTACAATAAATTTAAGACTTTTTTTTAACCTAAAAATCCACATTTTTTCACAAATACACACTTTGTTTGAATTATTTCATTCTGTAAAAGATTAATGTTGGTTATTTTAGGTTTTCATACCAACAAAATTGGCCATTTACACAGAATTATACTTTTACAGTAATGACATGATTGTGATTTTACCAAAATAAATAATAAAGTTATTTACCGTTTCTTTATTTCAGACAATTTCCACTACAGCGATGTACGGTTTTGGAGTTTACGGTATTTAACAGTTTTTACCGTAAATTCTGCAGAGAACTTTTACAGTGCAGAGTGCTGCAGGAACATGAGTGTGTTTGTTTTTGTGGTGTCCTGTTTCTGTTTTCCTGAATATAAAGTCGTTTCTTTGTCCGCCGCTTCATCTCGTCTGAACCGACCGCGTTGAATCTCATCTGCGATGAAACCTTTCACTGTGAGGGAGGGCAGGAAGACAAAATCATAGGATAGGAGGGGATTCTCAATCCGCAGGAAAGGAAGCCATTTTTTTTGTTTTTTTTCAAAAGAAGAACCATCGTTTTGAAGATTGAGCGGGACGAGATCTAGAGATTCTTAAAGGATTTCCTGTCACTGTGTCGCCGATGGTGCAATAAAACCTCCGGCAGAGACGAGTCGCTGCTCGGCTCACATCTAGCCTCACATGTCTCCAGACGGACAGGAAGACAAACAGATAGACAGCATCAAACTGTGAGAATGAAAATGTTGTGTATTGAAATATTGTATAAAATCATTATATTTATCAATAAACTTTGCAAAAAAACAAAATTCATGTCTCCTACTTTTACTTTTTACAGCTTATAATCTTATGTATTCAAATGTCGTAGATGAGCAGAAGCAAAAATAATAATAATAATAATAAGAGTCACATGATCATTTTATAATGTTATTTACACATTTACAATGAAAATCCAGGAAGGCTCCAGACCCGGTTCGAGGTTCTGAGGATCTGAGGAGGAGGCCCACAAATAAAGCAAAAACAATGTGCAATGAAAAAACATCACCATCACTGAAAGTTTTATTTTTCAGAATAGGAAAGATAATTTATCTGAACAAAATATAATAAGTTAATTCTACAGTATGTGGGGGGTTTTTTTCTCGACAAAATATAGAAGTTTGAGTCGTCCTAAAAACTGTTTTGCAGAAAGTTGCCTTGAAATTTTAACATGTCCGTACTTTCATTTAAATTTTTTTTAATTTATTTTTTTTACAGTGCACATTTTGTTGTTACATTTTCTCTGGATGTAAAAGAGGGCGATCTGAATGAAAAACTGAACCCGGACACAAACAGCTGGTTTTGGCTATCTGAGATCAAAAACAAATTATAAATTAAATTTAAAAAAAACTGTAAATGAATAAAGATGAAATCTTCTGAGCTACAGTTTGAAGAGCTCCAGCAAGAGATTTAGTCAAAAATACTTATACCACACTGTAAATAAATGTATTTACGTAAATAGATAAATGACCGTAAAACACTGGCAGCTGTGGTTACCATCATTTCACTGTAAAACAAAAAAAAAGGTGACCATGTACTAGACATTATGGTAAGTTACTTTACAAATATATTACATATAATGACAGTAAATAAAAAATTTCCTTTAAAGCAACAGTAGAAATATACGCTACGCCATATTTCTACTTTCTTCTGTAGAATGAAGGGATGTTCTTGCTAAATGGGTAAAGTTTTTCAACTCCAAATTTTTATTTAAATAATATATTAACTCGTGACATTACGATATTCTTCTGTTATTGTTCTGTTATTTTATTAAAAGTTTGTCATTTTGACTATAAAATTCTGTTTTCAACGTTTTCAAAAGTTATTTACTGTTTCTTTATTTTAGATAAATTCACGGTATTGACTATTGTGATGTACTGCTATGCAAATCTCGGATTTTACTGTTTTTGACAGTTTTTGTATGGTTAAAGTTTGAACAGACACTTTTTACAGTGAAGTATCTGTTTATTTATGATATTTTACAGTAACGTCTTGAACACGGTGAGCATATTTTCTTTACGAGGAAATTCTGGCAACCACCGCTGCCGGAATTTTACCGTAAATTATTTGTTTTTTCTGGGGGTTTTTTACAGTGCGGTGCAGCTTCCAGACGAATGTTGTTGCGTAGAAAGTTCAAAGTTTCCCTCTAAGTTTTAGTGGAATATAAGTACAAATGATTTCAAAGGACTAGAGCCTCAAGTTTGTACTGAAGAACGGTACTTGAGTAAATGTACTTAGTTACTTTCCACCACTGCTTAGCTTCCTGGGTCAGGCCCATCTGTGTTCAACCCAATGTCCAGTCACTGTTACCCAGCACCACCACCCCAGCATCTACATTTTCTCTATTGTGTAATATTTCAGGGGCTGATGCCCTCCTGACTGGTGTCCATACGTTGTCATGGCAACACAGGAAGTCAACGTCCCCGATGGTTAAAGGTTGAAGGTTTGCCTGAAGCAAGTATGAAACGCCGTTTTTACCGTAGCTCTGAGCTCCACGTACAGCGAACAAGGTTCATTATACCTGCTTAAGAAAACTTTTATCCAACATTGAACGTATTGACTTCCTGTGTCGCCGTGGCAACGTGTGCAAACGGGTTCTAAGAGCTTTAAAAGCAGTTTCTGCCCGTGTTAAACTTTGATTGTTAAGTAGAAACTGGTGCGTTTATATATATATATATATATATATATATATATATATATATATATATATATATATATATATATATATATATATATATATATATATATATATATATATATAACTCTTTTAAATCAGTTACTGCAGCAGTGACATTATCAGGAGGAACGACGCTGTATAACACAAAGAGAAAGCCACGGATAAACATCCACAACTATGGCCGCTCTCGGCTTCCATACATTTTTTCCCCCTCGGCTTCCCTTGACACGGATTTTAGTTAAAGTGGTGGTACTTTTCAAAATCAAGAAATTTATTGGCATTTTACTTGAATGACATTGTTGATTAATACAAGACGAGATTCATTCAGAGTTCAGAAACAATATTTATGCGCTGAAGAGTTGCTGCATGGAGGAAGAAGAACCATCAGGTCTTCGCTGTGGATAATTATTGACCTTTTTAAGGACTTCCCTCTGGATCTTATTCTAACAATAAGAAGAAACTGGGACGTTCACAAGAACTTCTACTCACAAGTTCTCTCTCCTCTAGTGGATTTGTCTCAGTCTCAGGAGAGGAGAGGTTCTCTGCTCCACCAGAGGATTCACTAACCATCCCTTCAGAAAGCTGCCATTCTTCAGTTCTGTTCTGGTCCAACATGCTGTCCTCCGTTAAGTGGACCAGAGCAAGTCCTGCTGTCCTCCTGCAGGTCTGAATGAATCGATCTGTCCTCCTGCTGGGGGGTCAGAGGTGATGCTCATCGTGTCCGGCCTCTATTCCCTCTCCTCGGCCCAGGGCTGAAGGTTCTGCAGGGCGTACAGGGAGGAGTTGTGGGCGCAGAGTGGATCCGACACCGCTGATTCGCTGAGGGACTTCTGGAGGGCGGACTGCTGCAGCTGCAGGATCAGGCGATTGGCCTGCTGACGCTCCGCCTCCCTCTCCTCTGCTGTCTGTCTCCTGAGAGGAGAAAGTTAAAAAAAAAGAAAAGAAAAAGATTTATCAACAAATTAATAAATACGAATAAGAAAAAGGAAATAAAAAAAAAGAACCTTAAAGTGTGAAAAGTCACAAATGATGAATGAAACAACAATGGGAGGTTTTATAATAATAAATAAATAAATAGATAAACATTCAAAACTATTGAAGAATTTAGATTTTGTCGAAAGCATGAAAAATCATTTAAGAAAAATCATTTTAATATAATTATTGGTAAGAAAAAGAAAACATAACAGCATGTTTGTGTATTTCATGAAATTAATATGGTATGTGAAAAATATAGATTTAAGAATAAAGAAGTTTATTTTATAGGCAGAGTAAAAAACTAAACAATACGTTTAAAACATGTAATGAAATTGATACATGATATATATTTTAGTAGCAGAAGATGAAACTGAGATAAAAGTAAAATAAAAGCATGTAAATGCTTAAAATGTTAATTATTGCTGCCATATTGTTCTTCTTTCATACCGATAAAGTAAACTGGGGATTGTTTAAATCAATAAAATTAATTAAATCCAATTTGATGAAGCCAAGTAAGTAATTTTATTAAACAACAACTTAAGGAATTTAGTAATAAGAGAGAACAAAGACTAAACCGAATAAATAGTATTTTATTCAATTTATGTTTCTCAGTTTAGTTAGCAGGACATTTATAATCCAGGTTGTTGTTTGAACTTTGTTCGGCACTTTTCTTCAATCCTCATAACGTTTTAAATTCATACAGTTTGATGGAAACTGTTTCAAAATCTGATTCAAGAAAAAATCCAACAAATTATTTTCTGAGTTTTCCAGTCGCCTGAAACCCCTAAAGTTGAATGTTTTACATCCAGAATCGGGTCCCTGCTGTTTTAGATTAAAGGAAGACAGAAAATGAAATTATAAATGAATGTGGACCTTCCTACCGACCTCCACTTGGTCCTGCGGTTCTGGAACCAGGTCTTCACCTGTGCGTCCGTCATCTTCAGACTCTTGGCCAGGGCCGCCCTCTCCGCGCTGGCCAGGTACTTCTGGCGGTGGAACCGCTTCTCCAGCTCACAGATCTGGACCCTGGAGAAGGAGGTGCGGGGCTTTTTCCGTTTGGGGGGCGTTCGGTTCTGGTACGGGTGTCCTATCCGCCGCGTGACGGCGAACGGCACCAGAGCCGCTGGAGAGAGCAGAGAGAATTCACATTCAACCATACATCCCAGAAGTGACAAGAGATCCATCTTTGAAAGGAGGGAGAGGATTTACGGTGAAAGGTGGTTCTGGACCGAGGAGGGGAACCAGAGCGAATATTAGAATTTAAAAAAAGACTATTCCTCCTGGAAAAATGTGTCTTTTTTTTTTCTTTAAATACTATAATATCAGACAATGGTAATAAAATAATCAGTTTATTCAAGTGGGTTTTGAATTTGCTGCACAACAAAATAAAGACAATTTTTAAACCACGTTTACGTATTTTTTTTAAAATGAACGTTTTAATTATCAAAATAGAATTATTGAATGTTTTACATTTATATTGTAATTTTTTTGAAATGCCAAAATTATTTCTCAGCTTTTAAGACATAATTTTGATCCTGATAGTAACATTTTTAGTTATTATTATTATTATCATGAGTGAGAAAGCGTGCTGTGGTTCTCTGTGACGATAATAAAAGAAAGCCTTATAAATAACTGCTCTATAAATTTACTAAGCATTTCAAATACATATAATTAATAATACTGTTGCATAATCTTGACTTTCATCTATTTTAAGAGGAAAAACGTTTTTATTGGTTGTAAAAGCGAGAAAATTCCCCGAATATTCGGTGCACGTGCTCGTGGGTTCGGCAGTGAAGGATTAATGAGGTGTTCCCGTCAAGGGTTCGGGTTTTAACCCAGCTGGCCTACCTGAGATTCTGTCCTTGGCGAACCGGTTTCCTATCCAGGGGAAACACAGCCCTCCAAACCCAGGAACGGCGCCCTGCACCGGGGCCGGGGGTCCCGGTGCCGTCATGGGTCTATGAGCCGGGACTCGAATCACTCCCCGGTTTCCCAGACTCCTGTTGTCCCCGTAGGAGCCCGGAACCTCCATCTGAGGGACTATACCGGAGAGAGAGATGGACAGCGCCGTGTACGAGGGCGCACCGGCTCCGGTCGGGCTGCCCAAACTGTAATAACCTTCTCCGGCCCCGTTGTTTGAATCGGATCCATTTTGTCTCCCGGTCGCGCGCCCGTTTTCCGCCTCACTACCGGCTCCCAAGATCTGGTCGATCCCGAAGCTGATGGGCTCGTGCTGGGCCGGTTTCGGGGGAGGACTCGGCGCGCTCGGTGCTTGCTCCATCTCCGGTGTTGCGTCGCAGGAACGAGAAACTTAAGATCTTTGGGCAGAAATTCTCAAACTGGATCTAAAGGAACAACCGCGAGGGTCTCCATCGCCGACCAGCACGACCTCCCAGAATCCAGCGCGTCCGCGGAGTCTCCGTGAGGCCTCTGGCAGAGGAGCGGGTCCGATCCGGTTGTGCTGAAAGTTTGATGGGCGTTTGGAGAGATGTGACGCTCGGTCCTCCTCTCAGCGCGTCAAAACACTCCGTCCCCCTCTATCCCTCTCCCCCTCACTCCCTCTCCCCCCTCACTCCCTCACTCCCTCTCCCCCCTCACTCCCTCTCCCCCCTCACTCCCTCTCCCCCCTCACTCCCTCCATCCCTCTCCTCCTCACTCCCTCTATCCCTCTCCCCCTCACTCCCTCTATCCCTCT
Source organism: Lophius americanus (assembly GCA_037951165.1). Taxonomy (NCBI): domain Eukaryota; kingdom Metazoa; phylum Chordata; class Actinopteri; order Lophiiformes; family Lophiidae; genus Lophius; species Lophius americanus. Next base: position 257,441 of record JBBDHG010000313.1, read on the forward strand.
CCCCCTCACTCCCTCTATCCCTCTCCCCCTCACTCCCTCTCCCCCCTCACTCCCTCACTCCCTCTCCCCCTCACTCCCTCCATCCCTCTCCTCCTCACTCCCTCTATCCCTCTCCTCCTCACTCCCTCTATCCCTCTCCCCCTCACTCCCTCTATCCCTCTCCCCCTCACTCCCTCTATCCCTCTCCCCCTCACTCCCTCACCCCCTCACCCCCTCGCTCCCCTCAATCCCTATCTCCCAATCCATCCCTCTCCTCCTTCTTACCTTCTCATCCTTCCATCCCTCTCCTTCCTCTTACCTTCTCCTCCCTCACTCCCTCACTTCCCTCCATCCCTTTCCTCCCCTCTATCCCTCTCCCCCTCACTCCCTCACCCCCTCACTCCCTCACCCCCTCACTCCCTCACCCCCTCGCTCCCCTCAATCCCTCTCTCCCCATCTATCCCTTTCCTCCCCTCTATCCCTCTCCTCCCTTTTACCTTCTCATCCCTCCATCCCTCTCCTCCCTCTTACCTTCTCACCCCTCCATCCCTCTCCCCCCTCTATCCCTCTCTTCCCCCCACCCCCACCCCTCTCCCCCTCTATTCTTATCCTCCCTCTATACTTCTCTTCCCCTCAATCTCTCTCCTCCCTCTATCCTTCCCCTCCCTCTATCCCTCTCTTCCCTCCCATCTTCTCCTCCCCTCCTTCCTTCTCCTCCGTTCTCCTCCCCTCCTTCCTTCTCTTTCCCTCCATCCTCCCCTTTCCCTCCATCCTTCCTCCCCCCTCCATTGGCTGGCACCAGAGTGACTGATTGATGGTTTAGGGGGGTTAGGGGGGAGGGGGTGACACAACAACCAGCACATTCCATAAACACACATAATCTGTAGAATGTATTTATTCCACATATGTCAACACTTTCCACTCAACCCAGTTCTGTTCCAGATAATTTAAGGATCCATGTTGAACCAATGAGACGGTTTTGGGTCGCCTCATCCTTAAAATCTGGATTCTGCGTCTCCAGCTGATTCAACTGAGACGTAAACGGAACAAAACTTGATTTATTCTGTTAAATAAACCGTTCTGCATTAACTAATCAGCACAAACTGAGCACAAATGTTTCGATGATGGGATTCAGCTAAAACTGTAAAAGTTGTGTGGAGTCGATCATATTTAGTTGTTCTAAAAAGATTTATTTTCAAACTGATGAGGGTTAAGTTTGAAAAGTTAACATAAATATTGATTTATTGGGTTTAAGTATGTTGTATGTTCCTCTATAGGAACCACCAACAGCCCAAAACCCAAAGATGTGCAACTTATTATTACATAATCAAAGAAAAGCAGGAAACCTCAATGACTGAGCAGCTGGAAAAATATGAAGTTTTTACTTTTTTCCTTAAAAGTTAACTAAACTTTTTAAGTAAATCAGATTTAGTTTAGAGACTCGACGGCTGCTTTTAGAATTAAGTTGAAAAATTGCCAAAATGCTTCTAATAACTCACATTTATAAACCGTTGAAACTCTGTTCAATTATATTAATTATATTTATTTAAAAAAGGAAATAATGATAAATATAATTTAAAAAAAATTTACGGTAAAATACCGGCAGCTATGTTTAGCAGAATTTTTTCGTAGAAAACAAAGTCACCTTTTACAAGACATTACGTTTAATAACTATAAAAACAAATAATGACAACTCTTTAATAGCTACATAATTAATTACATAAAACAACAGTAAATTACAGTAAATTCAGACTTTTTTCTTTACCTAGAGATCAACATTATTCTACAAATATATATTTTTCAGCGTCTTAATTCTGTATAAATTATGGTACGTCTATTTTTTTTTTATAAATAGTTAAGCAAAATCTGTCATTTAGAAAGAATAATACTTTTACAGTAATGATTGTGGAATTTTTCCGTAAATTTTACCAAAAGTTTGTCTTTTCGCTGTAAAATTCCACATATTTCCTGATATTTCGACCGTGAATAATAAAGTTATTTTACTGTGTCTTTATTAAACATAACCTTACATCACTTTATCTACGTTCATTTACTGTTTTTAAGCCTTTTGCTGTTACCATTTGACAGTTTACCATCATTTCTACATGCAATTTTTAGAGTGTAGTTCTGCTTTTTTCTGAGTGTGTAGTCTGTAACTAAATGCCGTTTGTTGCTGTGTTTATTATAAAGAGGTGTGTGGATTAAATGTAAAAACAAGTGAAAACAAACAAAAACAGTGAAGACGAATGTCCTTTAAATGACGTCTGATGACGAACATCCAACGTTTTGTCTCGTCCCTCGGGAAAAAGATCCACGGGTGGATGACATCAGCCAGAAGAACTTTTCTCACACGTGGCTTTCATGAACTGATGCCCACGTTTCCACTTTTCACGCAAACACTTGGCGCCATTCGTTGTTTGGCTGCGCGCATCAGCTCTCAGTCCGCGGCCCATCATTTGACCCACATTTGGAATAAAAAGCTCCGAGGCAGTGCTTCATGTTTCCAGGATTACACCGAACACACAAGAAGAAGGAAACGGAACAAAAGAAACGTCAACCTCAATATTCTTTTTAATTTAGATCATCCACGCGCGCGCCTTCATCGCTTCATAATCAAATGTGGATTTTTTTTTTAATCTTTTTTTTTTCCATATATCATTAATGTGCGATAATGGAAACATTATTCACGATAAACATCTGATTCAAAGCCTTGAATTTTCACACCTCTCGGGTGAAAGCAGGGGATTCTTATTTATATTTATAACCTTTAGAAAACATGACGCAAATCAGGGAGTAAAGAATTAACCCAGCACACACACACACACACACACACATATATTACACATTACTTTCATTCTACAATTAAAGCTGCTACATTGTAGATGTAAATATATATATATATATATATTTACATTAGTGTTGACCTGCAGCAGCATCAGGATATCTACTCTGGTTATATCTGTTTAATATAGGTTTAATTTTAAACCAATATATTTTAAACCATCCAAGAGATTTCAAGCAAAGCAACACAATTCAATAAAATTCTGAAGATGGAAAAATTATATGATAAACATGACTGTGACAGCGGGATCTGTTAAACCGGGATTATTATCTAGGACTGACTTAATTTCCCTTAATTGACTTAAAACTGTTAACCTTTTAATGTCCTGCTCAACTGTTTGGTTGAGCACATTTTGAGTAACTATTTCTTATTGAAAGACCCCGTAGCATGTTTATGCTAAAGAGTAAGGGGCAAAGGATGGAGCCCTGGGGGACACCCAATTCAAAGGGGGCTACAGAGGAGGAGGTAAAACCGTTGTTAATGAGAAAGTCTTAATCTCTAAATAGTCTTTTGGGGGGAGGGTCGGAATTAAAGAAAGTGAGGATTTACTTATTAATCAGAATTATGAAACTTGACAGAACCAAATAAAGTCTAATGAGGGTCAAATAGTTTTCTAAAAACATTCTATTCTAAGCTAATTTAATTAAAAAGCACTATTCTAAAATAATATTATCAGTTTGAATTGATCTTTCTTTCTCTCTAAGATGTTAAATGAATGCCTCAAAGAAGGAAATAATTTCTCCTATAGTTTTTTTCTTTCTTGGTGAGGACATTAAGCCGTGTCAAATAAGTCATATTTGTTAAGTATAAGAAATTTTAAGTTCTTAGACCAACCTGCTAGAATGGGTTCAAGTTTAAAAAAAAAGAAGCTTAAAACTTGAACCTATCCAATTAATTAAAATTGGATGAAAACGAATGACTTGAATTGAAAAAAACTCACAAAGTTCACTTTCTTTGTGTGTGCATGTTTGGCAATAAACATTTATTCATATAGAGCATCTGATTTAAATCTCTATACAAGTAGTATGTTGTGTGCTCCAGGAAGTAGTCGGTGTTACATTAAATAACGGCCTGGTGTTTTTTTTTGCTCCAGGAAGTAGTCGGTGTCACATTAAATAATGGACTGGTCGTTTCTCCAGGAAGTAGTCGGTGTCACATTAAATAATGACCTGTGTTTTGCTCCAGGAAGTAGTTGGTGCCACATTAAATGTCCCGCCAACCGTGGCGGAGGGCCACGGGCTCCCGCAGATGAAGTGTCCGGATAGCAGAAGCTGCTCTGCGCGGTGATTCGATGGAACAGGCGCCCAAAGTGACCCGCTAATCACATTTCACATTTCCTCTAACTTGTCTCGGGGTCAGACGAATGCGGGCGCGCGCTGGACGCGGCACGTGACTTCTTACCGGATCATGTTGCGCCACTTGAGTGTGAGGCTAATGAGTGACGTATTCATTTAACGGTTATTTAGAGGTTTGTGTTTGTAGGCTTTTTAAAAGATCAATCATCTGATGGATGGATGATGGATGGATAGATGATAGATAGATAGATAGATAGATAGATAGATAGATAGATAGATAGATAGATAGATAGATAGATAGATAGATAGATAGATAGATAGATAGATTTAATAATTATCTATGTTTTAAGGTATAAGAATACAATATTAATATATGGAAAGAGTCCAAGCTCCATAAAATATATAAGGAAATTGTCCAGTCTATTAATGCGCATCTGAACTATGCAAAAAATTACTTATTTTTTTAATATTGGGGTTTGTTGTACCTTTCTTAGGTAAAAATTTTATGAAGGCTTTTAATGCTATAACATACTCCTGAATTTAGGTTAAAACAAAACGTAATTTTATTTGAATGTGTGAGGCTATAAGCGACAGAAATGCAAACACGAGGCTGCTGTAGTTTTTGCAATATATATATATATTTTTTTAAAAGCAGCCCCTCTGTCACTCTTCACAATAAAGTCTTATGAGGCAATATTGAACGGAGCCCGAGGTGTTTGTGGGGCAATATGGACAGACTCTGGCTGGTCCAGCCCGCCATATGTGAGCCCACCGGTGGGGTCTGTTAGAGCTGTCATGTTTCTCTTAATGACATTTTCTCGAATAATTCCCAAACCGGAAATATGTCTCAGATGTAAAACAGCATTATATTGAAATTAGTCTGGTATTATTTTTTACTCAGCAATTATATTTAGATATTACAGACGAGATAAAACATTCAAAGATTTTATGCTATAATAATGATAATAATCATAATAATCATAACACTGAAACATTAAAAAGTCATGCAGGGAGGTGGGAGGGTGCCCCACTGGCTGCTGATGTTGGGTGCTGTTAATCCCGTGTAATCCAATGATTATGAGATATCATAAACTCTGACCCGGAACACCGGGACCACCGTGACACCTCAGGGTGCGGACCAGCAACCCTTTTGGAGTTTATTGATGATCTTGGATTGTTGCAGCGTTGCATCACCTCATTGCATCAGGACCCGAGAAGAAGAAGTGTGACAAAAGAGCCCACTTAAAGCCCGAACACGAGCCCAGAAAAAAAAAACATCGGACTTTTAGGCCCAAATATCTGAACTGTGCTGCGTCTGTCTGCAGCAACAATTAAGACGCGCATCAATCCTCATCTTTCCCCCCACAGGCAATAAAATCCTGACACCCCGATTCCAAAAGTCCAAAAAGGAACGACAACAAAAGAGTGAAAGAGTGCGATTTGTTTGAGAAATTACCACTTGATCTGCATAATCGGGGGTCTGGGCTGCAGCTCCGCACCCGGGGGCTGCGTTTTTATTGCGCGTCTCTCCGCCGTTATCAATTTCAGCCGCGCGCCTGACTTTTTAAAAGGAGGACGAGGCCGGCTGCTGCTGAATAATGAATGACACGCGTTTATATTGTCGCTAAAGTGCCCGTGATGTTACAATATGAAAAGGCAGCGGTAAGTAATAGTGCATTTAAAGGGGATGTAGTGTATTATTATGATGTAAAAGAGAAGGAGAGAGGCGGTGGAGAGAGAGAGAGCGAGAGAGAGGGAGAGAGGGAGAGAGAGAGGGAGATGAGTGGATAGCAGCAAAGGCAGAGAGAGAGAGAGAGAGATTGTTTTATTACAATAAGAGGAGATGAGTTTGCCTCGCAGCTAAATGGGGAGCAGTTAATGAAACTTTACCGCAGCTAACGATTTCCCCACCCTCGCTCTAAAAACCGCCCTTATGAAATATTTAAACTATTTAATATAGGTAGTATTAAGCTGAAAGACACTGGCATGAGACATCTGACAACATTTACAAGGCTGTGGATTTTTAAAAAGTTGGGCAGGCCTATTCGATCTCCACTGGAGCCCACGTGCAACTAAAAGTCAGGCTCACAATGATAGAAAATTTCATGAAATATGTTTCATAGTGCTGAAAATTTTCCTCTTTTTTTACCCATGCCATGCATATTTTCACACTCACTAAATAAAGAAAAGAAAAAAGAAATTGGCTGCATTTACTTGAATGTAATATGCTTCTTTTTTTTTCAGGAAATCATTTGACATTTGCAAGATAAACGCGATGACGTCATGCGAGACCCGGCATGGAATTCAAAAGATATAACTTTTAAAATATTCAATCAAGCTGACATGAACTGACACAATTGAGATTCAGTGTTTGCTCATACTTCAAGGAGTTTACACTGTAAAAGAGAAGTTGTATAATTTAATTAATTGTCAGCAGCTATGGTTTCAAGAATGTTGCAGTAAAAACTACAGTGAATATTATTATAAATAATTTTATAAAGCAACATGTTTGCCTATATTGTTGACAGAATAAAATAGTAATTCACAAATATATACCATTTGTTGGTTGCTATTATTTCTGTTGAAATTATGGTATGCCATTGTGGAATGATTAAATTTGCTTATTTAACTTTTAATTTCAGTAAAAATCTTTTATTTAGACGGAATATTACTTTCACGGTGATGATTTCCTTGTAACATTCTGGTATTTTTCCTTTATATTTACCAAATGTTTGTATTTTTCCCTCAAAAATTCTGTGTTTTCCTCATATTCTGATGTTAAAAATGAAGTTATTTACTGTGTTTTTCTTTTTAAATGCAAGATAATCCCAAACAGCTACTACAGTAATATACTGTTTTAAAATTTTGCAGTCTTTTAATGTTACCATCTGACAGTTTTTTACAACAACTTCTATGGACACTTTTTACAGTGTATGTTTTTTGACCTTGGTTTCTATTTCTTAAAAAGGAAAGGACGGTTTTACATGAAACCTTTCCCAGACTTACATTCTGATTTATCCTAGAGGTGATTTAATGTTGGAGATGTCAGATAATGACCTAACAAAAACTGATTTAGTAATAAAACTTCTTAATCAGTTCCTCGGCGGAGGTTTGCGTTCTGGTTCTGGTATAAGTTTGGGTTTGATAAACAGTTTTTAGTGGGGGGCATTTTACTTGGACTACGCCAACATTGTCCCTTGTGTCCAGTTCTGTTTTTGATATTCATGGCCAGGATCTCAAGGCGCAGTTGAGGTGAGGGGAGTGTCCTGGAGCTTAGAACCACATCCATGCTGTTTGCAGATGATGTGGTTCTGTTGGCTCCATCAGTCCGGGATCTTGCACTAGCACTGGTGCGTTTTGAGAGTTGGAACCAACAGATCTGAGGTCATGGTTCTCTCCTGGAAAAAAGTGGATTGTCCCCTCCGGGTTGTTGTTGAGTTGCTGCCTGATGTGAAGGAACTGAAGTTTCTTGGTCTCTTGTTTTGGAGTGATGGGGAAATGGGCCGTGAGAAGAACCTGAGGTTCGGTGCATCATCAGCGGTAATGGCGGCGTTGCATCCGCCTGAGCCGAGTCGTGAGACAAAGCTCTCAGTTTACCAGTCCTTCTATGTTCCAACCCTCACCTCTGGTCATGAGCTCTGGGCAGTGACCCAAAGAATGAGGTCAAGGATACAAGCGGCTGGAATGAGTTTCCTTTGTAGGGGGGCTGAACTCCGCCTTGGAGATAAGGGGAGGAGCTGGGACATCTGCCACCTCAGCTGGCTCCTCTCCACATTAAGGAGGTGGTTGATGCGTCCGATTAGGATCCTCCTGGACGCCTCCTTTTTTTTCCAGGCACCTCCAACTGGGGGGACACCTTAGCCAGATGCCACCACAACCTGACCCCAGATAAACGGTAGAACCTGCTTGGAGGGATGGATCTCACTACTGCAAAAAAAAAAAGAAGTTGGTCAACACTATTAATTTTATAAGTTAGACATAGTCCAAGTAGCGAACCTGAATCAACCCTGATTAATTGAGCCGACCCAAGTGTGTTAAAATCAGACCGACATAATTGTTTACTTAAAAAAATAAAAAAATCCAATTAGTCGCCTGGAAATGTTTTTGAGTGCACAGGGTCATCTTATGAGATTAAGCCTGTCCTGTGTGGATAATGGGGGGGATCGCTCAGCTGTGTGGGGGGATCGGGTTTCACATTGACAGGCTCAGTGGGATTGTTGGATGAGAGGAGCGCAATGGGATCCTCCATTGGGGACCAGGTCGGGTCCATCATCGTCTCTGACCTGTCAGCGGTCCGGCGCTCTGAAGACGGCATGAACGCAATTTATCAGCCGGAGACTTTAAAAGCTTGGAGGCATGAAAAATGTCACCGTAAATGTCAAATGCGGGCTTTTAATGAAAAAACGTGACGGGAGGAAGAGTGAAATTGTTGTAGGAGAGGTTAAAAACTAGTTGGAGAGGATTAGAGTCGTACAGAACACTGTAAACAAACATTACTGTAAAAACCAAAAACTGTAGAGGACAACAGTAACTGACCTTAAAATAAACAAAATACCACAATAGTAAGTAAAGTGAATCATCTTAAATAACATAAAAGTAAATAATGTTCTGCTTTAAAAATACATTTGTTTCCTAAAACCAAGGGAAGAATACAATGCAACTAAAAGGATTAATTCATCTTAATGACAGCTAAGAAAACTTAAATAAACAACTTATTTATAAAACCATGAACTAACCGTTTATGGTTATATAAGCATGTTTTATTTTTGGGGACTAAAGTTGTAATTAACTATGTGACTGTAAATAAAGTTTTTTAAAGTTTTTTTTTTTTATTGGTCATTATGATCTTCTCCAGGTTCTGGACCGACAAAAGGAATTGGACCAGGTGGTTTTCTAAAATCAGGCTACAATCAGGTCGTCTTGATCGAGCATTATTCTCCAAATGTTTTAGACTTCAGACAAGTGAGGAAAAGTTGGTGAACACTGTAAAAAGGAAACTTCCGTATAATTTACGGTAAAAAAAACTGACAGCTTTGTGATCATGTAAAAAACATTAGAGTAAACTACCATAAAAAATCATTTAAGTTCAACCTGTTTAAAGTCAAGTAGTTTATAAAATGACGGTACATTACAATGAATTCACACTTTTCACAAATATTTTTAACATTTAGTTACCGTAGAAACAACAGTATGCTCTTGGTAAATGGTTAAAATTGGTTATTTAAGTCTTTAATGCATTGTCATTTATACAAAATTAAATGTTTACGGTAGTGACCTGCTTGTGACAGAATCATATTTTACTGTTCATTTTACCAAAAGTTTGTTGATTTCTGGAATGATGACCATAAATAATAAAGTCCACCATATCTAGTATGGTGATGCTCTGTTTTGAATTTTACGGCCTTTTACCGTTACCATTTCGTAGTTTAGTTTTTTACAGTAATTTCTGCAGACAGAGTGGTGGCCGAATGTTTGCGGCTGATCGCTGCAACCACAGCTGCTGGAATTTTACTGTAGATTATACAGATTTTCTTTAACGGTGCAACCAGAGGAAAGACTCTGAGTGTGATTCACTTTTATTCAAATCAGCGCTGTGAGCTTTTGTTCTGCCAGAACCAGGATGCAGGTTTACCGTCGTGACTGGAGCCCGACGCGGTGAATATTTGTCTCACTGAACATTGTTATTACACTTGAGGAATCAATCTCCTTTGAGTCTGTGTGTGCGTGTGTGAGGGTACGACCATGTAAGCCTGTCTGATGGTTGAACGCATGGCTGCCTCTTCACGCTGGTTAAAAGTCGGGGGGGAGGATGGGGAGGAAGAACACGAGAGAGGGAAGTAAGTAAACCGCACAGCCAGAGAATTATAGGGATGGACAGAGAGCAAGAGCAGGATGGCTCAGACTGAGACGTGAGATAAACAGTTAAGGCATTAATGGATATCATTCGGGTTCTGATGATAATTGAACACATGGCTCGAGTTTGGAGCCGAGGATTCCCACAGCATCGGCTCCCCTCTTTTAGGATTCTGCTCCGTCTTAGCTCCTCTGAGTGCTAGAGCGTCTCTGCTGTGTTGTTTTGTTTTTTTTAATCTCTGATCATGCTTAATGGCTTTCACATGGACCTGCCATCCACAAAATGACTGATGCAATTAATAAGTGTGTGTGTTTGCTGTTGCTTTAATGACTTATGACAATGACTGGTGCGTGTGTGTGTGTGTGTGTGTGTGTGTGTGTGTGTGTGTGTGTGTGTGTGTGTGTGAGCCGGCGAGGGAACGGCTCAGGGTTTTAGTTTAAGAGCAGCTGAGCGCCCCTGAACGCCCCTGGATGTGGCGCTAATGTGTTAATTCATTACTGCTTGTAGTCGGCTGCATTGTCAGCCGTGTTTCCCGTCTCCCCCTGTCTGTGTCCTCTCCGCTTCATAAAAGCCGATTATCCCGTACGTCCATGCCGTTCCACTCGTTCTCTCCTGGCTCTTGACCTCCTCACCCCTCCTGTTGCCTGCCTGCAGGGTGTTAAGGCAGGGGGAGGAGGGGGCCGGGGACCAGCTGCCACCAGCCATAGTGATCTGTTGCCTGGCAGAGGGAGCAACTCCAGCCCCCTGCTCTGCTCGGCCTTCTGGCCCCTCAGGCTGGAGGGGGGGGGCACCAGCCTCATGCCACCAGCCCCACCTGTCTGGCCCGAGGGCAGGAGGGTGACCGAGAAGACACATTTAAAAAAAAAAAAAACGTCTGTAGAAATGACTGTAAAAAAGGGTCAAATAGCAACAGCAAAATTTTTATCTTACCTTGAAATCAACATTATTTCACAAATATTTATTGTATTCTTGTTACTGTAGAAACAACAGTATACTGTTGCTAAAGTTTTCAAAATGCACTTACCAGCAAATCTGTTATTTACACTGAATAATACTTTTACGGTAATGATTTGCTTGTGAAACTCATTTTACCCAAATCTTGCATTTTCAGTATTTTTAAATATTCTGATGATAAAAAAAATAATTATTTACTGTTTTTTGATTGACAGAAACTAAACATATCCACAGCTGTGGACACATTGTTGTTCATTGTGGCAATTTGACAGTTTACCGTAATTTCCACGTACAATTTTAACAGTGTAGGATCCAGAATTCCTCCAGCACATTTACAAAAAACCGGTGATCATTCATTGGGTTTGGAACTTTGTGCTTTGTGATTCATCAGGCAGGATAGATTTAAATTCTGTTCCACACACACACACACACACACACACACACACACACACACACACACACACACACACACGCACACACACACACACTCAGACACACACACGCACACACACACAGATGCACTTTGCTCTGAGGCGTGAAAGAGCGAGAGCTAAGTGAGGCCACTCCAGAGCGCTATCCTCTATATTGATTTCCCATTATCAGATCCCAGTCCCTGTGGAGTCATTAGTGCCGGGATCAAACAGACAGACAGAGAAAAAGACTAATACCAGTCACTTACACCAGCACAGGAAGATCTCCTTACCTCCCCGAGGGTAGGAAGGCCTGAGAGGAGCAGAGGAGGAGAGGAAGCGAGGGAGGAGGGGGGCCTGGTGGATGGACGAGTGCAACCGGCTAACAGATGGAGATGGCAGTGTTTAGAGCGGGAGGAAGAGGAGAGAGGCGGGGTCCGGCGGTGGAACGTTCTTGGGAAAATGGAAGACGCTCTTTGATCACTTCATTTGGCTGAAGTGGAAATGTCTTGTAGCAAGTTCTCCATCTCCGTTCTCCTCCTCGGCTCAGCATCCAGACAGCATGGTGCCTTCTGTTATTACTTTAAGTTTGAATGTTTTCATGGAGGAATGACTTTTCTCCTCCTCTCCGCCTCAGCCTGTTCTGCTCCCTGCCTCCACCAGGAGGTCATGTTTCTACCACACCGTGTCTGTTTTATCAGCAAGACTACAGTCGAACTACTGGACAGATTCATATGAAATCATACCCAGAGGTATGATTTGGTTTATCCTAGAGATGGTTACATTTCTGTGGTGTTGGGTCATGACCTCATGAGAATGTTTTCATAACCATGTTGGGATAGGGGAACTTTTGGAGGTTTTTGGTCACAATAAAGTCTACATGGGTATTTTTGTGTATTGGCAGACGTTTGCGCTACCCGAGTGCTCTTTTAGTTCGTAATACCGAGTCTCTACTCAGCTGTTTTGCGTATCCAAAACTAGAAAGCGCTCGGACAGCACAAACATCCGCCAAGTCACAAAAGCACCCAAAGGAGCACCAACAACTCTCAGGTGTATCTGTCGATCCGTCCTGCTGCTGCTCAGTCCAGAGACCAGAAGACTTTCTGATAGACTCATAATCTCACATATGCTGTTGTAATTAATCTTTCATCTTTTCCACATTTTTGTCTTCTCTGGGTGGATTTCAGAAAAACACCATGAAACGAAACAATCTCAGCTCAGAAACACTTTTTATTGATAAATACTCCATCACATTCCATAGAAATACCACAGAGTTCATGTTATTTTACACAGGTTTATGGGCGAGGACCAGGAAGACTCTCCATTTGGACCTGTTGGACAGACAATGGACACAAAATGGGTTAAAAAAACAGGATTAAGGAGCCCAGAGAGGGATTTTGTCTTCAGAATACCGCCATTGTCCACTAGAGGGAGCTACATGCACACATTGCAACCTTTGGCTTTGACATAAACCTAAGTTGTTTTCTTTTACAATCTAGAACTGTGCACTGAGAAAAACAAAAAGAAGAAAAAAACACTGCAACCTATAAGTAGGAACATGAATATGGGCCTGTAAAGAACATCTAGTCAAGAAGAACACAATAAAGTTTCATTGTTTCCATGGATGCAGGACTTTTCTCTTTGTCCCACCTTCAAAACGCAGCCAATAAAGCTCTCCGCCCTCCTCGCTGTCAATAATTTTATGGTAAATGATACCATGATGAATGGGTTTCATGTAGCCGGCAGCTGTCCCCACACCGGGGAGAGAAAGTGAAAGAGGAATATAAAATGTGGGATGCTCATTTCGGTCCCTTGCTTCATAATTTCTGTGGATGTATTTATTCTCCATGGATTCAGGGGGAGCAATGAATTCATAGTATGAATCAACATCATCCATCTTCCTCTCCTCTGCCTGCCACTGAGCCTTCGGAGTGGCCGTCAGTCTACGCTTCACACACACACACACACACCGGCCTGAAACACACACCTACATGGCTCAGATGGGGGTGACCCTGACCCGACCCCCCTGTTGACCATCAATCTGTTCCCCAACCTCACACCATGAGAGACCGGGGCTCACCAGGATGGGAACACACTCGCTCAGAGACACACACCTCCACACACACTGGCACACGGCACCATGTGTGAGGGATATCTCCTCAGACAGGAGTGTGTGTGTGTGTGTGTGCGTGTGTGTGTGTGTGTGTGTGTGTGTTGCCGTACCCTCTGCCCCATCCCACTGCTGTTAATTGATTCTTGTTGCACTTTGCTGATTGGTGTGAGGACCCCTAGAGGAGGAACCGGTATCCACCAGACCCCCCTCTCCATTCGTTCATCACCTCACACACACAAACACACACTGTAAGAGAAAAAAACTCTAAATAAAGATAATGGGTCGTAAAGACGGAAAAGTTTGCTAAAAGTCATCTGACCTCACGTTTTCTGAGTCATCACCGCGGCCGAGGGGGCCGGTTCTGTTTTCACCTCTGTCTGCTTCTTCGTCTGTTTGTTTGTTTGTGAGCAAGATTTAACTAATGGACAGATTAGCATGAAAATGGACCCAGAGGCAGGTTTTTAGAATATCCGAAGACTTTATGAGACTTTGGACACTTTGGGTAATTTGGGTCTCGTGTGACGGTGACAATAAGGTAGTAAAAAAAAATCTTATTAAAAGTTTGTTTGATTACTCAACCACTTTTATCATTGTTCTCAAAGTGTTTCACAGAAATATGACGCCACTTCTAAACATTTTAGCGATGTTTGGTCGAGGGGTTATAAAAGAGTAATATAAATGATCTAACTTAACCTTTTTTTGATTCCTGAGGTTAAATTCTGTCGCCTCACAGCCAGAATCTTTGCGGCCCGGTCTTTCTGTATGGAGTTTACATCTTCTCTTGGTGTTACGTTGATTGTCGTAGATGAAAATGGTTGTCTAAATGATATGTATAATGGATCGGCCATGGGATGGACTGGTGAATTCTCCAGAGTGCCTCTTGCTTAATGTCAACTGGGATAAACTCCAGCCCCCCACTGCAAACCTAATCAGTTACGGAAAAATGAACGAATAAACATATTTTATGTCAAAACTTATTAAGATATTTAAGCATAGGTGGTCCATGAAGGCCAGAAAGATCTTCTCTACTGGTCAAGGCTTACTCAGAACTCAGAAGTATTTAAGTATTTTAAAAAGTACGTTCCCATCATTAACATAATTATAATATCATTATTATCATTATAAGATTTGCCCAGAACAGGTTTTAGAGTGAATGCCTCCTATGTGGAAACAAAATAGAGGCTTTTTTGTTGCTTGTCGAACTCAAGATTTAGACTTTGTCATGTTGTTTGTGTTCTTTGATAACCTTTGATGTCCCTGCATCAGTTTTATGTTTGAGAAGGGCCAGTTGCTGAGCTAAAGTTGAACCTGTTTTAACTCGAACAGCATCTTTGGCGTCCATGTCTGTGGAGACGAATCTTATGGTAAGGCGGCGATGTTCCTATATGACCGCGTCACCGACATCTTTTTACAGAAAGACGGGAGGATGGACTTTGTCTTCAGATGAAGCTTTGGGGAGTCTGATGGATTCTGATGGATCTTAAATATCTTTTGATTATTACTGGCTTTAGATGATTGCTGCTGTTACGGCGTGATCGAGGTCCAGATTCAGTGGTCTGGTGCTGCCAGAGTGCCTTTGGGCACATATGTTGATGTCCAGCATCTTGGCTGGAGTCTGGGAGGATGAATCCTGACTGTGCTGCTTACATTTGATGGTGTCGTTGCTTTCTTGGTGGGTGATTTGAGTTGACCGGTTGTTGTGAGTTTATTATTTAGTAGTGACGGTTATTTGAGATAAATGTGATATTTGTGATGCTGCATAATGTCGTTCTGTGTAATAGTGCTACATCCTTGATGGTTTCAGTGCGTCGCTGTGGAGTTATCGTCGATCCATCAGAGCTGTTGAACTTTGTTGAACCAATTTATTCCACTAGATAAATGTTACTTTATCTTTGAATATTAATATACATATATAACAGCTTTAGAGTCGCAGCCAAGTTATGAACTGTACGAGTAGAGCTCTGACGGCCAATGTGGAAAAAAGAACCCTGTAGTTAGATTTCCTTTATTCCAGTTTGTGCTGAGAAGTTAAAATTATCAGGTGAAAATAACTTAAAAATCAATGCTTTTTAACTTAAAGTTAATGTAATTTGGAGTTAGCTAGGAGAAGCTTCAAAACATTTATTTAGTGACTTACAAAAAAAAACTTTCGATGTAATCAGTTTCAACTATTTAATGATGGGGTTTTATATAGCAGAGTAATTCTGTTAATAGAGTATGTTCACATGTTTAAAAACTGTCTTCATAGCACATATGTTGACTGTACACACACACACACACACACACACACACACACACACACACACACACACACACACACACACACACACAATCACACGCTCTTTCAGGGGGTTTCACACCCCAGTGAAAGGAAGCTGGCGCGCTGACACGAGCAGATTGTGGATCATATGAGACGAATCAAGTAGAAAAAAAAATCAGTGTCTTAATGGAGATTCATGCACAATGTAGGTGGGCATAGGTGTGTGTGTGTGAGTGTGTGTGTGTGTTTGTTTGTGTCGGAGAGAGCGGGAGCCAGAAAGACAGTAAGAGAGATGAATCTCCAGTTATTAATTTCCAGCAGCGCCCCCTGGGTGAGATGTTAATATTGGGCTGTTTGTGTCTAATTTCTTATTAATTGCCATCAGCGATTACACAGTGGCGAGTAATGTGGCTAATTTGTTGAAATGAATTTGGGTTTCTGAGCATTTTAATTGCTGCAGGTGGCCGGTATCCTCGCCGCGCTGTCACTTTGGTTTCTCGGCAGCAAACTTTGGAAGTTTGTGCAGCTTCTGCGTTTGACTGGTGTCAGTAAGAAGTTGTGACTGAAGCGTGTTCATGTGTGTTTGTGAGGACACACACACTAAACAAACCTTCCCTGCATCACTCCCAGTGACACACACATCCTACACCGAAAATTTTTTTCCCTTTCAACTAAACAAAAACTAAAAAGTCACATTTCCGACACCTATTATGATATCATTTGGGTGGAGATGTAAATTTTCAGGCGGTGTCATCCTTTTATCCTTTATCCCGGATACTGTGTGAAAGGTGGAGTTCATCCTGGATAAGTCGCAGTGTCAGAGGTGGATTTGAACCCGCAACCTTCTTGCGGTGAAGCAAGAAGTGCTGTGGAAACGTTGAGTAGTTTCTTAGGAGGGGAAATATAATCACACTATTAGGCTTTTCTTTAACAACATAACTTTTACAATTAAGCTAAAAGCTAAATTTGCTCAGATATAAAGCATAATTTTTCTTTTGATATCAAACTGAAATCCAGCTTAAATTAATTTGGACGTAATAACACTAATTTAATAATTTAATTGAATTCAAGTAAGTAATTTGAAGTAATTTTTCAAGTTCACCAACATTTCTTTTTTCTTTTTTTTTTACAGTGTAGCTGTTCATCCTGCCAATAATCATAAATATATCCATCCAGTATTTTCAACTGAAACTAATAATTACATGACATTTCCATCACTTTCAGTGCATTCATAACGCTACAAAAAAGATTTAAATGTAGGATTTAAGGACGGAGGAGGAATAAGACATTACTATAAATTACCTTCAAAAAGTAGATATAATGTCAACTTGTTCAAGGTTAGGAGGGACAGAACAAAGACACCGAATCAAGATAAATTCAGCATTTAATAGTTTTTTATTTTACAGTTACATAAACAATACATCTCAAATATTTACCGTATTTTTTGGCATCCTGTTACTGTAGAAACAACGGTATGCCTATCTTCCTTAATAAACAGATCTAAATAAATGTTATTTCTGCAGCTGCTGATGCCCGACTCTCTCTGGTTTATTCTCTCCTTTACCCATGTGACACATTTTCTACTATATTCTACTATTGTTACTGTAAATGGCCTCCATACTGTTTTCTCTGTCAACACATAATCACCCGAATTTAGTAAAATTAGTTCTCTTTCATGCACACTGTAAAAGAAATCCATATCATTTACAGTAAAATACCTGCAGGTGAGGTTGCCAGAATGTTTCCATAAAAAAAACGATCCCCATGTAGAAGACATTACACTAAAAGACCATAATAACAAGATATAAAGTCAACTTTTTGACAATTATACACTTAATAACATAGAACCACATAAATTAC
>JBBDHG010000314.1:0-17500 GCA_037951165.1 Lophius americanus
TCCACGGGGTCAGAAACCATCTCAGTCTGTCCTCTCTGACTTTGTCTCCAGGACGTCTCACCTGGACTGTCCCTCTGATGTCTCCTTTCTAATCCTGTCCTTCCTCCTCACTCCCAGAGAACATCTGAACATCTTCAGCTCTGCCTCCTGTCTTCGGGTCAGAACCACCGTCTGTAAACCATCCAGCAGACCTCCTGCTGCTCCTCTTCTGTCACAGATAACTCCTCACACTCTTCTCCACCCACTCCCTGTTGCTCTAAACAGTTGAGCCCAAGTCCTTAAACTCCTCCATCCTCCACCTCCTCCTGCCTCCCTTACATTCACACACATGTATTCTGTCTCGCTGCCACCGACCTTCATTCCTCTTCTCTATCTATAGGGATCTTTCTTCCCAGAGCTTCCACGACTCTTTCCCAGATCTCTCATTCTGAGGACCATCAGCTTCATACCTCGGACCTTCTCCCATGTTCCTCCTCAGGCATCCTCTCATTCTCCAAGATGGTGTTTCACACCTTCTCTCCCAGACAGCTCCGTACCTCCACTGGTATGTCGTCAGCAGCGACAGCCTTCCCGCTCTTCATCCTCAGCCACCCTTGAACCTCTTTGACGGTGTAGATGAGATGAGATAAGATGAGATGATTACACGTGTTAGAAATGTAAACTTTAACTGCACTGTCAGATCTGGGTCTCCCTCCGCCCACAGGAAACTGAAGATGACAGCGCCGACAAAGTCGTGCCTTTATGTTTGTACTTTGGGGAGAAGAAGAAAAACAAGTCGATGACGCCTTGAGCCACGGAGAAGAATCGTTGGGGGGATTCATCCCCCATGAGGGGAAACGGCTTCCAGCTGTGAAGAACACAACAACGGTCCCGCGGGGGTGTCGGCGTTAATCCACTCCCGCCTTCGACATTCTGTTTGTCTCAGCGCCTCTTTGATCCGACATCTCGCGGTGAAGGTGATGGATACCACATGCAGGAGTAAACATTGTACCGGAACGCCATTGAGCATTGAGCTCAGCGGCGCCGAGGGGTTCCAGTCACGCATGAAGCAGGAGACAAACGACGTTACAAAGATGTGGAGCGTTTGTGATCGATAGTTACGGCCGCAAAACCGATGGATTCAGCAGCTCCAGAAGCAGCACTCCTCCTCCTCTCCTCTTCATCCATCACTCTCTCAGCGTGGACCACGGGTCTTCATCCACACCCGTGGACCTTCCTCTCACTGGTCCGCACACGGCGCTGGTTCCGTCTGTTCGCTTCATGTCATTTCTTTTATTTCGCCCATTTTTCTGCGTGTTTTACAAAACATCAAAGAGACGCAGAAAAGAACGAATACGAACACAGGCGGCCATTTTGTTTCCTTCATCGCATCAAAACTTGAAAAAACACAAAATCAAACAGTCAAGAAATAAATTCTTTAACTCAAATAGTGTTTATGACATAAATATCATTATTATGTGTCAACACACACACAAATATATACAAACACACACACACACACACACCAACACACCAACACACACACACACACACGCACACACACACACAAACACACACACACACACAAACACACACACACACACACACACACACACAAACACACCAACAGACGCACACACACACACACACACACACACACACACACACACACACACACACACAGTATGGCCTCATTGAAGGATTGATTTGACAAGCAGCAGTTTCGGCCCAGATGAGCGCGGCGGTGTTGGGGATCAGCAGGTTCACGGCGCCGAGTAAGAACAGACATGAATCGATGGCATTGAGCCGCCCGACGTTATAAACCCTCCTCCAGGAGAAGGTGTGTGCAGCAGATGAACCGGACGCACATCACAGCTGCTCTACCATCACAGTGATACCTCAGAGTCTCCTTCTGTAGTCCGTGAGGAGGTCTGAGACCCTTCCTCCATACAGAACCTCTCCACCTCCTTCAGGTTCTGAGGTCCACACTGGTGGACTCTCCTCTGCAGCACATCCCACAGATGTTCTGGTGGGTTGATGGAGTCCATGGAACCATGTCTTTAACAAGGTCTCCAGAACCTTTGGAAGAAAAACCGACCCACAGCATCAGAGATCCACCACCAGACTTCACAGTGGGTAAGAGGAGCTTTTCTTTATGGATTTCTCTCTTACTAGGCCACACCCATCTTAGATGTTTGTTACCAGAAAGCTCTACTTTGGTCTCATCTGACCTCTGACCTTGTTCCAGTGAAAGTCCCAGTGGTGGTTGTCAAACTGTAGCAGCGTTAGCTTGTAGCAGCATTAGCTTATAGCAGCGTTAGCTTGTAGCAGCGTTAGCTTGTGTGTGGAGGACAGCAGAGAGTTTTTTCTGATACCCTCCCAAACAGCTGGTGTTGGTGTCGGCGCCATCTGATGGTGGTTAGGGAAACTTTCTGAACCCTAGTTTCATCTGACCTCTGACCTCTCTAGCTGTGATCGTTGGAGAGTCTTGATCCAGTCCAACCATCCTCCTCACAGTGTGTGGGGTCAGTTTACAGACACGTCCTCTTCCAGGTTGATGTCTAACATCTCCAGTCTCTTTAAACTTCTTCATTATTCATCTAACTGTTCAAACTGACCTTTGAACTGCTGAGAGATGTTCTTGTCTCCATTGTCAGATTTGTGCAGCTCTACAACTTTTCTTTGCTCCTCATTGCTGTGTTCTCTGGTCTTCATCATGGTGAAGAAGCTCAGAGAGAATCAGGCCTGTGTCACCTCATATTTATACCCCAGTCAAACAGGAAGTACCTGTTCACCACCTCAGAGTTCCTGCTCACACAGGTGAAGGTAGAAATATAAAACAGGAGTGGAGATATTCTTCAGTGACCTTTAAAAAAAGATTTCAGAAAGACATTCTTTCCTTTCATTTTACTCATTTTCAAAGTTAGCCATGACGTCTGGAGGAGACCGTAGAGGCGGAATAATTCCCTGCTCTTCTTCCTGCAATCATCTTGAATGTGATTCGTCTGAGCGACCTTTTACCATTTACCTTTCTACGACTCCAATGGACTTTAATTCAGGGTTACTAATTTAGCTGTGAAATAATTATACTGCTCATGTGGCCTCAGTGTTTCTCAGGGAGCTTCTTCTCGGTTCTCATTGTCAGTCACTGAAAACGGAAACCAGTTTTTTACTTGTTGGTGTCGAGGTTTTAGAGTGTAAACGGCAGCAGCTCAGTCTGTGTCTTCAGAACCGGAGCGGTGGGCCCAGTTCTACCAGACCAAGTTACCAGGAGCATCAAATGTGTCGAGATGAAAGTCGTGTGTATCATTATTGTTATTATTATTATTATTATTATTGTTATTATTATTATTATTATTGTTATGTGTGTGTTTCAAGGTAAGAAGTCACAGTTTAATACATTCAAACTTCTACAGTTTCACCTTGAATCATTAGGAAATGTTTGAAACATTTGGATGAATTAAAGTATTATAATATGGTAATTACCAATTTTAATCTGATTTGGAAGGTATTAATATATACTGATAGTAGTTTATAATACTGTGAAAACATCAACCATCTTATTAACAAGTTTGTACGTAGTTATTACTTTGGTAATGACATAGTATTACGTATTTATTACCTCTTTATTACCACATTATTACATCTTATTACTGTTTTGTAATTCCCAAGTTAGTACATAGTTGTTACGTTGGTTACTACATGTTTATTACCTCTTTATTACCACATTATTATATCTTATTATCATGCTGTAATTACCAAGTTATTATTTAGCTATAACTTTGGTTACTACATGATATTACATATTTATTACCTCTTTATTACCACATTATTATATCTTATTATCATGCTATGATAACCAAGTTATTATTTAGTTATAACTTTGGTTACTACATGATATTACATATTTATTACCTCTTTATTACCACATTATTATATCTTATTATCATGCTGTAATTACCAAGTTATTATTTAGTTATAACTTTGGTTACTACATGATATTACATATTTATTACCTCCTTATTACCACATTATCACATCTTATTACCATGCTGTTAATGTAAAGTGTAACTTAACGGTGTAATAAATCTTCCTCCTCACATCATGCCCGTCTTCCTCGCCTGCTTGAACCGCCTGTATTATCGGCGTGTCTATTCAAACACCATGAACTTCCTGTAGGCCTCGTCTTCCTCTTCCTCGTTCAATCAGTCTTTGCTGTTCTTGCCGGTCGGCCTCATGCATGAACATTTATCTTCTTTACCTCTTTACCTACATGGATAATGAGAGGAAGGAGAGGAATGAGAGGAATGAGAAGAATGAGAGGAATGAGAGGAATGAGAAGAATGAGAGGAAAGAGAGGAAAGAGAGGAAAGAGAGGAATGAGAAGAATGAGAAGAATGAGAGGAATGAGAAGAATGAGAAGAATGAGAACAATGAGAATAATGAGAGGAATGAGAAGAATGACAGGAATGAGAAGAATGACAGGAATGAGAAGAATGAGAAGAAGGAGAAGAATGAGAGGAAAGAGAAGAATGACAGGAATGAGAAGAATGACAGGAATGAGAAGAATGAGAAGAAGGAGAAGAATGAGAGGAAAGAGAAGAATGAGAGGAATGAGAAGAATGAGAAGAATGAGAAGGATGAGAAGAATGAGAAGAATGAGAAGAATGAGAAGAATGAGAAGAATGAGAAGAACGAGAAGAAGGAGAAGAAGGAGAAGACTGGTAGGTGGGATTCTTGAGTGACTGCACTGATTGTTCCGTCGGCTTTAAGGTTTGTGATTAAAAGCAGTTCATCTTGAATTAGACGTAGGCGGCAGTCAGTCGGTACTTAGCATATGGAAATGTCTCGTTGGAACCAGAGGGCAGCAAACTTCAGCGCCGTGTGAAAATAAACAAGCCACTCACTTTTATGGAGTCAGACAAAAGGAAGGAGGAGCCTGAGGGCAGCATGGAGGAGAAGGTTCTACAGGGACAGAACCGGAATGACGTTGTCTTAGAATTAAGATTTTAAGAAGAGAGAGTTGACAGAGATCAGCGGAGCAAAGTTTCCTGTTTCTGAGGGCTGCATTAACCCAACGGGTCCAAGAACTCTCAGCCGGGGAGAGGAAACCGTTTGACTGTGGAATGTCAGGCAGCTGGGTCCAGAGAACTGTCAGAACCGGGACACGGTTGAGCGCATTGGACCCTTCACTTCAGAGGTTCCCCCGTCACGGATTCACCCGGAGGTTCTCTGGAAAAACAACGAAAGCATGAATGTAAATCCTGAAGTTGGGTTCATGTTTGCTCTGGTTCTGGCTCGTGTGTCCAGACGATTCAAACGACCTCAAAGTCCGTCGCAGAAAATCCACCGCCGTCAGAGACCTTAACACGATGACAGCGGCAATTATGAGCAACAAATAAAACAAACTCTGATTCATCCATCCAGAAACTAAATACTCCGTTTGGTGAGACGCTATAATCGCCACGGCAACCAGTGAGACGCCATGGTCGCCATACTTCACGTTGATGAAGCAGAAGGTTTTAATGGGCCCATCGGAGCAGAAGAGAAAACTGGCGTTGGAGAAATGCGTGAATGAGTGAAAGCGTCTTCGAATATTAAAATATGAAAAGTTGGTAGAATGATATTGAGTGGAATTAAATTTTCATTTATTGTCATCTATGGACACTGATGCTTGTAAAGAACCTCCAGATGAAATCAAAAGGGAATTCTGGGTTGGCCCAGAACTTGCTGGAGGAATTATGTATTTCATCTGGAAGACATCGGGCTCCCCGGGACGACCTGGAGACGGTTTAATAGAACCACCTCCAATGAGAATAGAGATGGATGGCAGAGGTGTTGACGACCTGTCAGACCCCGCCCCTCATCCAATCAGGAGCCTCCATGTGTCAGACTGACAGGTGCCACACCCCTTTTTTTAAACCGTCCATCAATTTGGCAATGGATACAAGAAAATCCAAACAGTTTGAAATATATATATATATATATATATATATATATATATATATATATTTCCTAATGATTTCCTAATGATATATATATAATACTTGAATAATATATTCTGTACATTCAGTGGAGGGTTTTGTTCACCAGTTGTTTCCTGGGAGACCGTTGAGCTCCTCTTTGCAACATAGCAAAAATACACACACACATGCACACACACGCACACACACGCACACACACACACAGACACACACAGGCAACACTCACACACGCACACACACACACACACACATATACACACACACACACACTCTCTCCTCCCCCCTCTTCCACCAGGAGATTTAAAAGAATGTGATTTGCGACCCTTCTTCCAACTGCAAAGGTTCGCTCCACACTTGATATATTTAGAAGCTTATATTTATTCATTACCTTATGAACTGTCTACTTAAGTTAGCTCCAACCCCCCTCCACCCCCTCCACCCCTCTACCCCTCCACCCCTCTACCCCCTCCACACCCGCCCTCTGGAATGAAACAGCAGTGACCCAATCTGCATAAAATGTAATTTCATGCTCGTACCTTTAAAGCCGGGTTATGTATATATATATATATATATATATATATATATATATATATATATATATATATGTATATATAAGTATATATATAAGTATATATATGTATATATATGTATATATATATATATATATGTATATATATATATATATATATATATATGTATATATATATATATATATATATATAAGTATATATATAAGTATATATATATATATATGTATATATATATATATATATATATATATATATATATATATATATATATATATATATGTATATATATATATATATATATATATATATATATATATATATATATATATATATATATATGTATATATATATGTATGTATATATATACATATATACATACATATATATATATGTATATATATATATGTGTATATATATATATGTATATATATATATATATATATATATATATAAGTATATATATAAGTATATATATATATATATGTATATATATATATATATATATATATATATATATATATATATATATATATATATATATATATATATATATATATATGTATATATATATAAGTATATATATATATATATATGTATATATATATAAGTATATATATGTATATATATGTATATATTAGGACCTCCTCTCAGACTCACACGGAGAGAGTGGATAAAAACACACTCAGCAGCCAGAACATTCTGTGTCTGTGTCTGCAGAACACGACTGAGTATAAGTACAAGGATGAAGGACTCTTCATCCTTGTACTTATACCTCTTACATAAGTATTAGTACAAGGATGAAGAACTCGTTGATTCTCTCACACAAACAATCAAATCTCTCCGTTTCACGTTTTGCTCTGTTTGGTCTGGAGCGTCTGACCTTGTTCGGCGGAGCGGGTCGGCCTCGGGTCAGAACTCATTTCATTCAGAACCGCTCCAGCCTTGTTCTCATGGACGATCAGCACTTTGGATCCGGTTGACATTTTCCCCCGGCCGGCCGCTGTCTTTCTCGGTGGTCTGGAGTGAGGCTCCGCCCCCTGATCACGCCCTGACCTTCAGCCCCACGCACAGATAAACAACGACACACAAGCCTGTAAGTAACATCCCCCTCCCTCCCCCTCCCTCCCCCTCCCCGGGATCTCCTGCCCCTCCTCCAGCCCGAGGAGAAACCTGCTGTAGAAGGAGCAGTGAAGGTGTCGTCATGATTATGTGTAAGAATGTAGTTTGTTTCCATGGACTCAAGGAAACATCACAGCAAATCATGTACTTTAATGTCCTGACCAACAGAACCTTTAATGTACTGATCAACACAACCTTTAATGTCCTGACCAACAGAACCTTTAATGTCCTGACCAACAGAACCTTTAATGTCCTGATCAACAAACCCTTTAATGTCCTGATCAACCAACCCTTTAATGTCCTGATCAACCAACCCTTTAATGTCCTGACCAACAGAACCTTTAATGTCCTGACCAACAAACCCTTTAATGTCCTGACCAACAGAACCTTTAATGTCCTGACCAACAGAACCTTTAATGTCCTGATCAACAAACCCTTTAATGTCCTGACCAACAGAACCTTTAATGTCCTGACCAACAAACCCTTTAATGTCCTGATCAACCAACCCTTTAATGTCCGACCAATAACCCCTTTAATGTCCTGATCAACAAACCCTTTAATGTCCTGATCAACCAACCCTTTAATGTCCGACCAATAACCCCTTTAATGTCCTGACCAACAAACACTTTAAAGTCCTGATCATCAAACACTTTTATGTCCTGGCCAACAAACCCTTTAATGTCCTCACCAACCAACCCTTTAATGTCCTGATCAACCAACCCTTTAATGTCCTGATGTACAAACCCTTTAATGTCCTGATCAACAAACTCTTTAATGTCCGACCAATAACCCCTTTAATGTCCTGATCAACCAACCCTTTAATGTCCTGATCAACCAACGCTTTAATGTCCTGATCAACCAACCCTTTAATGTCCTGACCAATAAATCCTTTAATGTCCTGATCAACCAACCCTTTAATGTCCTGACCAACAAAACCTTTAATGTCCTGATCAACAAAACCCTTTAATGCCCTGATCAACAAAACCTTTAATGTCCTGATCAACAAAACCTTTAATGTCCTAATCAACAAATCCTTTAATGCCCTGATCAACAAAACCTTTAATGTCCTGATCAACAAACCCTTTAATATCCTGATCAACCAACCCTTTAATGTCCTGACCAATAAACCCTTTAATGTCCTGATCAACCAACCCTTTAATGTCCTGACCAATAAACCCTTTAATATCCTGATCAACAAACCCATTGATGTCCTGACCAACAAACCCTTTAATGTCCTGACCAACAAACACTTTAATGTCCTGACCAACAAACACTTTAATGTCCTGATCATCAAACACTTTTATGTCCTGTCCAACAAACCCTTTAATGTCCTGAACCAACAACCCTTTAATGTCCTGACCTACAAAACCTTTAATTTCCTGATCAACAAACCCTTTAATGTCCTGATCAACAAAACCCTTTAATGCCCTGATCAACAAACACTTTAATGTCCTTATCATCAAAACCTTTTATGTCCTGGCCAACAAATCCTTTAATGTCCTGACCAACAAAACCTTTAATGTCCTGACCAACAAACACTTTAATGTCCTGATCAACAAACCCTTTAATGTCCTGATCAACAAATCCTTTAATGTCCTGACCAACAAACACTTTCATGTCCTGATCAACAAAACCCTTTAATGTCTTGACCAACAAAGACTTTAATGTCCTGACCAGCAAACACTTTCATGTCCTGACCAACAAAACCTTTAATGTCCTGATCAACAAACCCTTTAATGTCCTGACCAACAAAAACTTTCATGTCCTGACCAACAAACACTTTCATGTCCTGACCAACAAACACTTTCATGTCCTGACCAACAAACACTTTCATGTCCTGACCAACAAACACTTGGGTTCGTTCTGGGTCTCTACTTACGTTTACCATCCGAGCCCGTGGCAGAATGTGTGTGCTGAAGAGTAAGGGGCCGAGGACGGAGCCCTGAGGGACACCACAGGTCAAACGGGCCCCTGAGGCAGAGGCTTTGATGTCCTTTTTAAAGACAGATTGTTTCAGAGGTTTCAGTCTTTATAAAAATAATCATGTGACCTGATAAAACCAAAAACAGACTCATAGTTTTCTAAAATTGTGATTTAAGAGATTCATCTTCATGATGAAGAAGAAGATGAAGATTGAGTCAAAAAGGTTCCATAAAGTTCTGATCTTTTTTTAACTGTTTATGACCAGGCTTTAAAAAAGGAGAAAGGACATTTCTGATAGATATTTTAAAAGTGAGTATTATCATATTTCCACAGACGAGTACGAATAAAAAAACGTGAATATTTCAAATCGATCAAAAACATCGATCCGCGATTTAACTCACGACGTAAATCTTTAAATCTCCACACGGATTTAACCTCCTTCAAAGGAGCAGCGGGAAAGAAAAGTTATTTTATGATGGAATACAGACGTCCATGTTCGTGGGCCGGAACCAGAACCCGACAATCAATTATCCTGAAACAAGAGAGGAGAGAGGAAGTAAAAGTAGAGAACTGATCATGTGACTGACGGCTTTGATGTTTTTGATGTCTGATCCTGCTGCAGGATCAGACGCTCAGGTTTTTAATCACGGATGGAACCGGAGCATCAGGCTGGTTCTGAGAAGGTCCAAACGTATTATGATGTCATCATCATCGCCGCCGCAGATCCTCCCTGTTAAGACAAATCCATCCAACCATCCATCCTTACATCCATCATCCATCTATCATCCATCAACCATCATCCATCCCTCCAGCACACACTCTTAAACCTTCCTTTGAAGTCCTCCTCCAGGATGTGAATCTCTCCTTCTTGGATCTCCTTGGATCTCCTTGGATCTCCTTGGATCTCCTTGGTTTCCCTGCAGCGACTTGAAGCTTTGATTTAAAAAGATCTCATCACATAGATCATAATTCTGTTTAAGCCTGACAAACATCTACGGGGCATGAAGCCTGGAAAAGCCGACTGCTTTGAGTTCGGTTCCAGCCGGATCCACATCCCACTGAAGGACATGCATGAGATGAACGAACGTTCTCCTGCCAGCAGAAGGCTGGTGGTGAACGGAACACCAGAACACCAGAACCACAGCCGGTGTCGTGTGTCCTTCCACACGCCCACAACAATCAGCTGAGGATGAGATCATCCAGGTGCATCAGTCCAACATCCACCTGTGGGATCTTCCAGGAAGGAGACTGAACAAAAACATCTTCAGTTCTTCGTCTCAAGTCTGAAGTTAATAAACGTCTGAACTCAGAAGACAGATGCTGACCGCCGGCGGGGCACAGGCTCCGCCCCAATCATCAGAGTTGGACCGGCGCATCAGGAACCAAATTATTTATAAGTTTAAGTAGAACTTTCTCCGTTAGCATGTTGCTGAATGAGGGTCCGGCTGAGGGTCTCGCCAACGATGAGCAGGAGACCTTCAGTACGGTGGCCCACAGGCACAAAGGCACTGCAAACATCGCGTCGACGACAAACGATCGGAGAAAGTCACAAGACAACAGAAATGTTTACGAAGGACTCCTGCAGTGATTCATCCCCGGCGGCTCTGGAACGGCGCCGTCCTCCGGACCGAAGGGGTCTCAGCGCTGGTTTGTGCCCGAACACACAGAGTGATGTGAGACAGTGTGTCTAACAGGAGGCTCATGGGTAATTGACCCATAACCGTCTCACGTTGACACGCGGGTTTGTGGAGTCTTGTTAGTGTCACTCAGCCCGACCCGGTCGTCTCCGGCGCCGCACAAACACGGCAGCTGCCTGCCTCTCTGAATTTAAAGCAAACGCTACGATCTGTGTGTCGGCTGAACGTCCATCTTCTTCTAGATCGTCTTTATGAAGGACGTTTGGTGTTTCATGAAGACGCTGTAAAATAATCACAAACCCTGAGCTTTGACTCAAAATGACCAAAGATCCTTTTTTAACGACCCGACAGCAGGGGTCCGTCCACAAAGAGTCTCCAATCCCCTGCTTCATACCGGCAATCCCCCTGATTTAACTCCTACATTAAATGTAAAGTTATGTCCACATTATTTTTCTGTTGAAACGCCCCCTAGTGAGTGAAACATTGAACTACTGGAGTGAAAATGAAACATGAGTTCATTCGTATTCAGATCTGGACCGAATCAGACCATCAGAAGTGAAGTCACGTCTTCTTCAAGATAAAAGCCCAAACATGAACTTCTAGAGTAAAGTATAATACATAGATCCACGAGACTCCAGTCAAATGTCCAGATTTGGACATAAGGCTCCAACTAGTGTCGGAAATATTCAACCAATCTTTTCACAAAATGCCACCAGTTCTTCCTCTCACTCAGATCTATGTTGGAGAGTTTATAAATGATCGGGGAAATCGATTTTGAGTTATCGCAGTAACACGAAGTATCTACGGCGGCGGCGATGATGAATCTATAATATCTCTATCTATAATTATCCATCTCTTTAAAATTCTTTTGTCGGCGTCATTCTTTACTTTCTGTCGTCGTGTTGATCGGGTTACATCGCAGGAGGAACGGCGTCCGACGTAAAAACCTGCGACACGTCGACATGAAAAGAAAACGTTTTTCAAGAGCCTTCCTGCTAAAGGACATCGTGTGGAAACGTCCTCGCCGTCTCCAGCGGGGGACCAAGACTGAAGACCCTGTTTGTGTTTGAGGACAATAAGTAATTTTAAAGAGAAAGGAACCAAATATCTTTCTGGATAAAACCTTGTGATTGAAACACATTCACTCGACTTTGACGGGTTGGACACATTTGCTGGACTTGGACCAAAAACGTCTTCCTACCAGCCTCGTTCACAGAACATAAAGTCTTTTCTGGAACACTGAAGTCTCAAACGCGCTCACGATGATTTTGACCCAGTAATACAGATTAATCGTGTTTCCTGCGATTGTGTTTGCGTGAACGATCTCTGGCTGTGAAGGAGTCGGACAGCAGACAGAACCAGACGGATAGAAAATGTGTCATTGCCCAAGGACGGATTCAGAAGCCGTCCACAGAACAGGAGGAGGAAGTGGAAGTGTCTCTGCGCCGCTGTGGGGATTAGAACATTAGCCTCTCTTGCATGAGGAGTATTTTATAAAGCTAATGGCGCTCGGCGGCGCGCGGCGGCGCTTGGCGGCGCGCGGCAGAAAGAAATAACTATGTGCTTTAAAGAGGAAGGGCAGTTTGCCCGGTTCTTCAAGAGTAACTTCATTCATGCTTCAAAGGTCTCTGGAGGAGGAGGAGGAGGAGGGGGAGGAGGAAGAGGGGCGGAGCCCACAGGAAACCAAGGCGCCGGGAGACGGAGGAGAATAAACTTAATGTTTTATTCTTTACATCTGCTTATTATTCACATTAATAATGAAGCGCCATCAGAACTTTTTGTCTTTTTTCCGACAGTCGGCCGTTTCTTTGCGTCGGCGTTTGATTGTGAAGAAAGGGTTGATTGAACAAAGCGGCGGTGATGGAATAATGAGACCTTCAGGTTTCAGCCCGGTTCCTTTCAGCACCTCGGATTCAACAATCATGTAATCATGGAGTCATTTCTGGCCTCTGGGCAGGAAACGACCCGGTGACGCAGTGAGCCGGTTCCACCTGCTGAGTCGTCGACGCTCCACTGAGGAAGATGGAGGCGGTCTCTCGCAGTGGCGCCGACCATAACGCCACCTGGAAGTCCCCAAACCGCTGCGATGTACAAAGAGTCCTCCTCAAAGTAAAGTGAAGTTTTGACCCAAAAATGTGTTTTCAAAATAAAAGCTCCCCCTGGGGATGTTATGAGGTCAAAGGTTAGCTGAGTGTCACCGCCTGAACTTAATCAGGGGCTGCACCACCTTATGCATCCAGTAGCAGGAGATCCCTCTCTGGACCCACTGTGGTGGAATCTGGACCCACTCCTCTATGCAGAACCGCTTTAGTGCAGCTCTTTGGAGAGTTCTGTATCACGGACCGTAGGTTCAGGAGGTTCAGGAGGTTCGGGAGGTTCGGGAGGTTCAGAAGGTTCAGAAGGTTCAGGAGGTTCAGGAGGTTCAGAAGGTTCGGGAGGTTCAGAAGGTTCAGAAGGTTCAGGAGGTTCAGAAGGTTCAGGAGGTTCAGGAGGTTCGGGAGGTTCAGGAGGTTCAGGAGGTTCAGGAGGTTCAGGAGGTTCAGAAGGTTCAGGAGGTTCGGGAGGTTCAGAAGGTTCGGGAGGTTCGGGAGGTTCAGAAGGTTCAGAAGGTTCAGGAGGTT
This sequence comes from Lophius americanus, assembly GCA_037951165.1. Classification (NCBI taxonomy): domain Eukaryota; kingdom Metazoa; phylum Chordata; class Actinopteri; order Lophiiformes; family Lophiidae; genus Lophius; species Lophius americanus. The sequence continues at coordinate 13,794 of JBBDHG010000314.1, forward strand.
CAGGAGGTTCAGGAGGTTCAGAAGGTTCAGGAGGTTCAGGAGGTTCAGGAGGTTCAGGAGGTTCAGAAGGTTCGGGACCGCCACTGAGTCTCCAGTGATTGGTGGGACGGTCAGGTGGTGACAGGGATGCAGTTGAAAGGTCATGCATGACGCAGGGGGGTTGGTGGAACTGGTACCAGTTTACAACAAGACGCCCTTTATTGAAGATTTATAAATGTCTTATATGTAGAATATTAATAAAGTTGTAAAGATCTACAAATAATTATAAGCTGCTGTAACTGATTAGAAGTGAAGGTTTTCATGACGCTTGTCAAATAGTGACCCTCACTGATAAATGTCATAAAGTCTTTATTATGAACGTTAATTATTGACTTATAACCTCATTATAAACCATTTATGAATAATGTAATCTAATATGTGTACTCTACTCCTCTAGTATACATGTACTCTATTAGTGTACTCTAGTATGAATGTACTCTAGAAGTGTACTCTAGTATACATGTACTCTAGTAGTGTACTCTAGTAAAAATGTACTCTAGAAGTGTACTCTAGTATACATGTACTCTAGTAGTGTACTCTAGTATACATGTACTCTAGTAGTGTACTCTAGTAAAAATGTACTCTAGAAGTGTACTCTAGTATACATGTACTCTAGTAAAAATGTACTCTAGTAGTGTACTCTAGTATACATGTACTCTAGAAGTGTACTCTAGTATGAATGTACTCTAGAAGTGTACTCTAGTATAGATGTACTCTAGTAGTGTACTCTAGTATACATGTACTCTAGTAGTGTACTCTAGTAAAAATGTACTCTAGTAGTGTACTCTAGTAAAAATGTACTCTAGAAGTGTACTCTAGTATACATGTACTCTAGAAGTGTACTCTAATATACATGTACTCTAGAAGTGTACTCTAATATACATGTACTCTAGTATTGTACTCTAGTAAAAATGTACTCTAGAAGTGTACTCTAGTATACATGTACTCTAGAAGTGTACTCTAGTAAAAATGTACTCTAGAAGTGTACTCTAGTATACATGTACTCTAGAAGTGTAATCTAGTATACATGTACTCTAGTATTGTACTCTAGTAAAAATGTACTCTAGAAGTGTACTCTAGTAAAAATGTACTCTAGAAGTGTACTCTAGTATACATGTACTCTAGAAGTGTACTCTAATATACATGTACTCTAGTATTGTACTCTAGTAAAAATGTACTCTAGAAGTGTACTCTAGTATACATGTACTCTAGAAGTGTACTCTAGTAAAAATGTACTCTAGAAGTGTACTCTAGTATACATGTACTCTAGAAGTGTAATCTAGTATACATGTACTCTAGTATTGTACTCTAGTAAAAATGTACTCTAGAAGTGTACTCTAGTATACATGTACTCTAGAAGTGTAATCTAGTATACATGTACTCTAGTATTGTACTCTAGTAAAAATGTACTCTAGAAGTGTACTCTAGTAAAAATGTACTCTAGAAGTGTACTCTAGTATACATGTACTCTAGAAGTGTACTCTAGTATACATGTACTCTAGAAGTGTACTCTAATATACATGTACTCTAGTATTGTACTCTAGTAAAAATGTACTCTAGAAGTGTACTCTAGTAAAAATGTACTCTAGAAGTGTACTCTAGTATACATGTACTCTAGAAGTGTACTCTAATATACATGTACTCTAGTATTGTACTCTAGTAAAAATGTACTCTAGAAGTGTACTCTAGTATACATGTACTCTAGAAGTGTACTCTAGTAAAAATGTACTCTAGAAGTGTACTCTAGTATACATGTACTCTAGAAGTGTAATCTAGTATACATGTACTCTAGTATTGTACTCTAGTAAAAATGTACTCTAGAAGTGTACTCTAGTATACATGTACTCTAGAAGTGTAATCTAGTATACATGTACTCTAGTATTGTACTCTAGTAAAAATGTACTCTAGAAGTGAACTCTAGTATACATGTACTCTAGTATACATGTACTCTAGTAAAAATGTACTCTAGTAGTGTACTCTAGTATACATGTACTCTAGAAGTGTACTCTAGTATACATGTACTCTAGTATTGTACTCTAGTAAAAATGTACTCTAGAAGTGTACTCTAGTATACATGTACTCTAGAAGTGTACTCTAGTATACATGTACTCTAGTAAAAATGTACTCTAGTAGTGTACTCTAGTAAAAATGTACTCTAGAAGTGTACTCTAGTATACATGTACTCTAGAAGTGTACTCTAGTATACATGTACTCTAGAAGTGTACTCTAGTATACATGTACTCTAGTAAAAATGTACTCTAGTAGTGTACTCTAGTATACATGTACTCTAGAAGTGTACTCTAGTATGAATGTACTCTAGAAGTGTACTCTAGTATACATGTACTCTAGTAGTGTACTCTAGTATACATGTACTCTAGTAGTGTACTCTAGTAAAAATGTACTCTAGTAGTGTACTCTAGTAAAAATGTACTCTAGAAGTGTACTCTAGTATACATGTACTCTAGAAGTGTACTCTAGTATACATGTACTCTAGAAGTGTACTCTAGTATACATGTACTCTATTAGTGTACTCTAGTATACATGTACTCTAGAAGTGTACTCTAGTATGAATGTACTCTAGAAGTGTACTCTAGTATACATGTACTCTAGAAGTGTACTCTAGTATACATGTACTCTAGAAGTGTACTCTAGTATACATGTACTCTAGAAGTGTACTCTAGTATACATGTACTCTAGAAGTGTACTCTAGTATACATGTACTCTAGAAGTGTACTCTAGTATACATGTACTCTAGAAGTGTACTCTAGTATGAATGTACTCTAGAAGTGTACTCTAGTATACATGTACTCTAGAAGTGTACTCTAGTATACATGTACTCTAGAAGTGTACTCTAGTATACATGTACTCTAGAAGTGTACTCTAGTATACATGTACTCTAGAAGTGTACTCTAGTATACATGTACTCTAGAAGTGTACTCTAGTATACATGTACTCTAGTATTGTACTCTAGTATACATGTACTCTAGAAGTGTACTCTAGTATACATGTACTCTAGAAGTGTACTCTAGTATGAATGTACTCTAGAAGTGTACTCTAGTATACATGTACTCTAGAAGTGTACTCTAGTATACATGTACTCTAGAAGTGTACTCTAGTATACATGTACTCTAGAAGTGTACTCTAGTATACATGTACTCTAGAAGTGTACTCTAGTATGAATGTACTCTAGAAGTGTACTCTAGTATACATGTACTCTAGAAGTGTACTCTAGTATACATGTACTCTAGAAGTGTACTCTAGTATACATGTACTCTAGAAGTGTACTCTAGTATACATGTACTCTAGAAGTGTACTCTAGTATACATGTACTCTAGAAGTGTACTCTAGTATACATGTACTCTAGAAGTGTACTCTAGTATACATGTACTCTAGAAGTGTACTCTAGTATACATGTACTCTAGAAGTGTACTCTAGTATACATGTACTCTAGAAGTGCACTCTAGTATACATGTACTCTAGAAGTGTACTCTAATATACATGTACTCTAGAAGTTGACTCTGTATACATGTACTCTAGAAGTGTACTCTGTAGAAGTGTACTCTAGTATACATGTACTCTAGAAGTGTACTCTGTAGAAGTGTACTCTAGTATACATGTACTCTAGTAGTGTACTCTAGTATACATGTACTCTAGAAGTGTACTCTAGT
>JBBDHG010000315.1:0-2500 GCA_037951165.1 Lophius americanus
CTCTCTCTCTCCTCTCTCTCTCTCTCTCTCTCTCTCTCTCCCTCTCTCTCTCTCTCTCCTCCTTATCTCTCCCTCTCTCTCTCTCTCCTCCTTCTCTCTCTCTCTCTCTCTCTGTCTCTCTCTCTCTCTCTCTCTCCCCTCCTTCTCTCTCTCTCTCTCTCTCTGTCTCTCTCTCTCTCTCTCTCTCCTCCTTCTCTCTCTCTCTCTCCCTCCTTCTCTCTCTCCCTCCTTCTCTCTCCCTCTCTGTCTCTCTCCCTCCTTCTCTCTCGCTCTCTGTGTCTCTCCCTCTCTCTCTCTCCCTCCTTCTCTCTCTCTCTCTCTCTCTGTCTCTCTCTCTCTCTCTCTCCCTCCTTCTCTCTCTCTCTCTCCCTCCTTCTCTCTCTCCCTCCTTCTCTCTCCCTCTCTGTCTCTCTCCCTCCTTCTCTCTCGCTCTCTGTGTCTCTCCCTCTCTCTCTCTCTCTCTCCCTCCTTATCTCTCCCTCTCTCTCTCTCTCTCCCTCTCTCTCTCTCCCTCCTTCTCTCTCCCTCTCTCTCTCTCTCTCCCTCTCTCTCTCTCTCCCTCCTTCTCTCTCCCTCTCTCTGTCTCTCTCCCTCTCTCTCTCTCTCTCCCCCTCTCTCTCTCTCTCCCTCCTACTCTGTCTCTCCCTCCTTCTCTCTCCCTCTCTCTCTCTCTCCCTCCTTCTCTCTCCCTCTCTCTCTCTCCCTCCTTCTCTCTCTCTCTCTCTCCCTCTCTCTCTCCCTCTCTCTCTCTCCCTCTCTACCTGCCGTCCCCAGTCGATCCCGGGAAAACTTGGCGACAGATGTTGCCGTGCTAAGTTGGCTCTGAAGTGCCTCCCCGGCTCCCCCGTCTCACCCTCGACACAGTCAAACCGCATTAGATCTCTTTATTTGTGCCTGGGGCGAGTTCGGCTCTGCAGCTGGGTCCACCCCCGCTCTACCTTTGGTGTTGAAGGCCCGCCGGCGCCAAAATGCGAGAGACCACAAAAAAGAAGGGAGGAAAAAAAAACAAAAAAAAACCGGTTTCACTCTCATTTTCTGTCTCTCTTCTGCATCTGCTGCTACAATCCAGCAGTCTGGCTCTGGGCATCAGTACTGAGGGAGGGAGGGTGAGGGGAGGCGGGAGAGGGGGGGGGGTAGACAACCGGGTCCCCGTGCTGAACAGATGTCTGCGACAACCTGCATCCTTACACCTGTACGAGTCCTTGTAACCCCGCGGATTCAGTCCGCTGAAAAATTCATGACCCTGGAGGTTTCCTGTCCGCCATCAAAGACCGCTGTCCTCCCCCCCTCCGCCGCCGCTCCCCCATCTTCAGCTCGCCTCCCGCCGGACGCTTCAGACTCCTCTCACTCCATCCGAATCCGCCCCGAAACACAAGTAAGTATGAGCGAGGGGCCGGCGGGACAGAACCAATAACAGGCAGGAGTGTAAGAAAAGTAGATTTCAACAGTTCAGCAGTGGGAAGAATCCGACAACCTCAAACTGGACTTCTGATGAGGGAATTCCAACAGGGCCGAATAAGAACGAGGAAAAGCCGGTTGAAATTATAAACTGTGTGAAAACTGGCACCCATCACAGCGGACCCCGACCCCACCAGCACTAATCGTAATAAATGGACTAATATTCCATGAAATACAGATTTTCACCATGAGATCGTTTCAGATATATCTTTTAATTTTTTGTTCCTGATGAGGACATCAAAGGATTAGTTAAGATGTGAGACGCAGATTTAGGAGGTTCAGGGTAAAAAGAGTAGAGATGTCAAAGAATACGCTAAAATGCTAAAAAAGAAAAGAAAGAAAATTCTTCTTTCATTTTTAAGGTTCGTCTTCTGACGGTCAGAGCTCAGCTATTCTTCCGTTATTCCACTAGAATTATTGTTGATCCCCGAACTCGGATAGCGTCATAACAACTTCCGATAAGTCTCACGTAGGTTCTTGTTTCATTCAGGCGACATTAAGTCGTACGACTTCACTCAGAAAACGCAAATCTCGCATTTTATAACGTCACTGCGAACAAAATAAAGATTACTTTAACCCTAAAAACATTTCAAACTTAATCAAACACTTTAAAATGAATCACCCCGAAGAACGTAGCAAGATGGGAAGCTATCGTTAGCAGAGCGGCTAGAGCTAGCAAGAGCTCAGAGCCAGCCAATCCCTGGAGTCCTTGAACGAGGCCAACATAGAACATATAACAGACTGAACTCAGAACTACAAAGTTTTATTTTCACTTCCAAATGTCGTACAGTCGGTTTAAAGATGGAGGGTAGGTTAATTTCAGCAGGTCAGAATACCTACACAATGCCGACCATCATTGTTACTTCCACTGTAATCCTTCAAAATAAGAGCACTTAAAATAAATTACTCATTATGATTTTTAAACTATAAAGGTAAATAAATCGGAATTTGACGAAATCGGTATCGGCCGGTCCGACTTTATAAACGTCGATGATCGATGATACCAGGTCGCCTCTGAAACAAACTTCCCACTGAGAAAAAA
>JBBDHG010000315.1:15000-27500 GCA_037951165.1 Lophius americanus
GGAACCAGTGTTATAGAGGATTTGAAAGTTTGAGCAAAGTTGAGCAGCACTGACTGAAAGACTGAGTTTGGAGATCTGGGTCGGGTCAGGAGAGAACGGTTGGAGGGAGCGCTGAAGAGATCTGGTTCCAATCGTAAATTAACACCAAAAATAAATCTGGGACTGAGGATCAGAACTCCTTCATCTGGACCAGAGAGAAGGTGAGGAAGACTCACACAGGTGGAGGCGGTGATGGTGGAGGCGCCGGAGATGAAGGACTTGCCGTTGTTCAGGCTGATGAGAACATCCATGGTCCTGGAAAGAAAAAACATGGCAGGTTAATGAACCATCTGATGCTCTCAGGTTCTGAAGATTCTGGAGAGGAAACACCGTCATCCAGAGGGTCCGCAATCAAAAAAATCAGAACCATGAGCTGATCTTTCCAGTGGGCTTAAAATGTTCTGCCACTATTAGCTTCATGCTAACAGTGTTAGCTGTTCGGCGCCAGAGGTTCTGACATGATGAGCTCTGCAGGGTCAGAACCGAACCAGAAGAAGCCCAGTTGGTCGTACTGGGTTCACTTAAGGCTGATAACAAAGAGAAGTGTCAAAAACTGTACAAATGTGTATTTATACACTCTAAAAAAAAACAGTTTGCATTAAAACTTTTTTTATGATCCATGAAATTAAGTTCAGCCAACAAACTTTATTGAGTTGGGAGAATTAAAAACGACAACTTAATCAAAATTAAGTTTTAATTTGACTCATTTCTGCAGCTTATTTGAATAAATTGACCTGATTAATAAAAAACGTGTTTCTAAGTTAACAGGAAGTAAAAAAAATACAAATAAAATCGTCTTTGTTGCGTCTTATTATCGGCTTCAAAGATGCGACGCTGGACAGATTACACTGTAAAATGTGATTCTCTACGTTTAACTCTTTAACGCTTGAGTTCAGAGACACTTAATATGAAGTTTGATGTGAATGACTAGTGTGTCGCCGCGGTAACACGGGTTTCATTTCTGGTGGACGGATCGTTTTTTACAGTGTATGGAATAAACTCCTGGTGATTCCCGCTCCTTCGCAGCAGCTGGAGGCTCCGACGCAAAAACCAGGACGCGGTCGGACCGAGGCAGGAACCTCATTATCGCGTCCGTCAGATGTTGCGCGGGTCGACCACCTGACTGGCGCCGAGAAGAACCCGCGGACCGCCGGCACTTATTTAGAGGGAGAAAAAGAACGTAACGCCAAAATGGACGCAATTAAAAGCCTTAATGATGAACGGCACCGCAATTTCCATATGTCCATTACGCCCGATCCAATTACCCGCCGCTTTAATGAGAAGTCCGGATATAGGAACCAGCGAGGCGCCGCAAACCCTCCCGCCCAAAACAAGAGAGGGAGGGGGGGCGAGCGTGTGCGGTGGCGTTCAGGGGAGGCCGGCTGCGGAATAATAACAGGAGCGCTCTTTGCTTTGCTCTGGTTCTTGCCCGAGGCAGAGCCGTGGGCCGCCCATCCTCCTGTGGTTCTGAACAGATGAGCAACCAGACCGTGGGTCCATTACTATGCAGCCCCTTCCTAAATATTCCAAACGGACTCCTTTGGCACCTCCCCTCATTCACCGGTGCTGAATATTTGAACTACAACTCAGGGAGCTTTAAGAATCATAACGGCGCCTTGAAACGCGTCGCTCAACTTTTTCGTCTTCATCATTTACGGAACCTTTTTTTTATTTGCTTGTTTTATGCTCTTCTATCTTTTTATTTTTTGTCTTTTTTCGGCATGAGCGTCCATATTTAAATAAGATCTCTCGGGGTCTTTTCCCTTAATGCAATTTAATCCTCAGTTTCTAAAGATGCTTTAATCAGAGGCGACTCTAAGGCACACGTGTCAAACTCGAGGCCCGCGGGCCAAATCCGGCCCGCACAACAATTATATCCGGCCCACAAGACAACATATAACTTATTAGTTAATATTTATTAGCCAGTTATTATATATATATATATATATATATATATGTAATATAGCAGCAGGCGTGTGTCAAAGAGAATCAGTACAAAGGTTAAAGGAGCAATCTGTAAAATTTAGTGGTGAAGTTCCAAAACACAACTTATATTATTCCTCAGCTCACCCCTCCCTATCCAAGAATCTATGAGTGGTAACGTAGCCGTAGAGAAACGCCACTTATTTACCTCTCAAAAGTTTCACGAGTTTGGTCTTCATGTTTTCTTTTCCTTTGAAATCTTTTTTTTTTTTTTTTATTATTATAATTTTTTATAATTTATTTTACATTTTTAAATATTAATTACAACCAAGGGTGAAACATTTCTGAATCCATGAGAAAATATTAGACAAAAATGAATAACTAATAAGCGAAGTTTCGCGCTCTGCGGCTATTTATAAAACGAAAAGGAAACATTTTCACGAAACAAATAAAACGTTTGATCCTTCTTACGTCAAAACCTGGGTTGAGTTCACGCTGGGGGCCCGTTCCTCCTAAAGAGAGGAGGAAGGGCCCAGCGACCCCGGCGAGGTACGGGAGGGCTTATAGTTGAAGGATTCTGCCATTGAGGAAATTATGGCGGCGTTCTTGGAAGAGGACCCGCCCCCTCTGGAGAAACGAAGGGCTAAAAAATTACAATAATTATTTTTTGCGGCAGTTTTATACACAAACGATATATTTGATTTAAGTCTATTATAAGAGATAATAGACTCTTTTTTTTTACAGACTGCACCTTTAAAAGACACAAAGAAAAGATCATGACAGGAAGTTTGTGCAGGACTGGATTCATCATCGGACTTAAAGCATACAGTGAAATCCATTAGATTCAAAAAATGCTGATCAGGCGTGGAAAAGCGGCCGAGCCCGGTTCCTGTATCTGAACGGGGCGCCGGCACCGGATGGGTGAGGGGAGGGGCTAATTTAGCTTGTTAATCAACCTGGAGGTGCCGGACTCCCGGCGAGCGAAGGAACGCTCCCAAGCGAGATAAACCCCCTCTTCCGCTGAAATGACCGGACGTCTTTTAATGCATCGCGACCCCCCCCCCCCCCCCCCCCTCGCCCCCCTCCCACAGACGCTGAGTGCTAATTTACCCGGTTTCTGTTGAGTAGGCAGAATCCGCTGCGGCAGAAGGACATAAAAGCCCTTCAGCCTATTATTTCCGGGAATATTAACAAAAAGAACAACGGCACTCATGAAAAATTTTAAAGAAAAGTGAGATTTTAAATATAGGAGATAAAACATCAGGTAGGACATCAAAGGCTTGTTGTTGTTTTTTATGATTTTTTACTAGATTACATCGAGTAATAAGATTTGTAAGTTTTTCTTACGAATCTAAAAAGTTTCTTTTAAGAGTTTGAACTCAACAAATATTGTTTTGATTCATTTAATTGTATTGTGGTAAAAAAGAAAAAGAAGTATTTCCACAAGATTAAATGTGAGCACTAATTAAGGAATTGTTTTAAACAACTTAATTTTGGTGTTTTTTTGGTGTTGATTTAGTAAGGTCATTTAATTACTTTAAAATGAGTCGGGTTAACTCTATTTAATAAAGTTGGATCTATTTCAAAGAACTAAGGCTGATTTAAAGTGAATAAATCACATTGAACCAACCGAAGTGAATTAAGTTAGACCAACATAATCGCTTAAAACTGGAATAATTCCATTTAATTAGCTGGAACTATTTTATTTTAGAAGTTCATTCCAATAGTTATTTTTTTCAGTGTATATATATCTGCTTATAAAAGTAAAGATTCCGTATATTACACTTAGTCCTGAAACGAATCTTCATCAAATAAGTCGCTTGACTTAAACATTTATTTATGACAATTTCGTTTTAATTCATCTGATACTCATGAAATACAAAAATGTTGTTTCTTGCAGTTTCTGAGATTTCAGTATTTTATATATATATATATATATATATATATATATATATATATATACAGTATATACTATTTATTAAATATTTGATGATGGCGTTTAGCATTTAGCTTTTAGCACTTTGAGATTTGATCCAAATGTAAAGTGCGTTATAAATAAAATGTATTGTTATTATTATTATTATTATTATTATTATTATTATTATTTAGGCTCTAAATTCCAGATCTTTGAAAGACCGAGGTGACGTCGTTTGAATGTTTCCTCCAGAAAAACAGAAAACGAAGAGGACTGAAGAAGAAAATGAAATATTTAAAAGAGTGCTGGCTGTCATGTAACTCTGCGGCGGTGACGGCCTGTGAGTGACAGCGAGGAGCCGGCCGCGGCTGCCGGGTGGGCCGATGGTTCCGTTTGAACGGATGCGTGATGAGAGGGCGGATCGTCGCGGCGCCGAGGGATGAGTCAGATTTGTGTGGAGAGCGACACGGGCTCTGAGGGACGCCGGCTGACTGGCAGGAAGCTTCTTCCTGCTGCGGATCTCTGGCTCCTCATTGGACAAACTTTGTCCCCAGGCTCGCCGTGGCGTGTCAGCGAGGAAAGCCCGGCGTGAGGCTGAGCGCCGCTGACGCCATACGGCTGGAGCGGCTGGCGACGGCGACGCTAATGGCTTTCAAACTTCCCGTAAAGATGTGAAAATTGAGGCGGCTGAATAATTCACTGCCGAACATATGTGACGCCCGTCACCCGACATCCAGGAGTCATCGCTCCGAAGAGGTTCTGACGAAGAGCAGCAGACCCGACTGATGGACTGGAGGGACACTTTTAAAGTAAAACATGAAATGTAGAAGATAGATTTCATCGGGTCGATTCACTTGCATCAAATTTGGACCAACATTTGAGAAAATGAAACCCCGAAAACTTTTGGAGATAAAACTCCCCCTAGTGGCAGAAATATGTAACCGACCTTTCCCAGAATCCCTCCAGTTCTTCTTCACTCTAATCTCTGTGTGGGTTTAAAATGTGAAAATTAGCCATGAAACAATTTGGGAGTTATCGCTTAAACCTGAAGGAAATTAAAAAGTACGAATAGTAAGAAGAACATGTTGAAGTGATTTTCATCGACTGTTGTTCAAACGAGGGAATATTGTTCTACTTTAATTCTACATTCATTCATTCATTCATTCACTATCTACCGCCTATCCTTGTCAGGGTCACGGGGGGCTGGAGCCTATCCCAGCTGACATCGGGCGAGAGGCGGTGTTCACCCTTCACTCAACATCGGGGTACTAAATATTTTGATCTAACATTTTGTTTAATCATCGTACATAAAATATATTTCAAAAAATCGTCGATCCGAAAAATGTATCTAATCTGAGGAGATTGGGGTATTTAAAAAAAAAAATCCTGATCCGACCCGACCCGTGAGATTTGTGATTCTGACAGAGATGGTTCCGGCTGCGTCATGTGACAGGACGCCCGTCCATCACGGAGACCCGTCCACCGAGAGAACTGATCCGTCATGAACGCACGCCGGCCCCCGCTGGAGCAGATGGACTGATGTCACTGCTAGCAGGAGCCCAAGGGACCGCCGGTGTAAATTATTGAGCAGCATTAGCATTAGCTTCTGTACCTGCTTTGTAAAGCAGGTGTCGACCCCCCCCTCAGTTATTTTTTGTCCTCCACCGTTATTGTGAAAACACCAGGTGAGGACATGCTGCCGCAAGACCGGAGCCACTTAACCCGGGATCGGAGGCCCAGCAGGGACCGCCGGGTCTCCTAACGGGGTGAAGGGAAGGCAGGGAGGAGGAGGAGGAGGAGAAGGAAGGGGGGGGCTTCACAGATGCCAGTGTTTCAAGCCTGATGTGGCAGCTGTCAGCGCAGATGATGCCTCCACCCTGAGTGCTCCACCACAGGTCCATGACGGACTGAGGACCCTGTGATTCCTGGACACGGAGGCGGGACCTTCTCAGCGCTCCCACTGGGACAGGAAGCTGCAGCTGAGCGCCTCCACTCACAAACACGGCTGAAGAAGGAAGCAAGAATTCCTCCCGGGCTCAGCGGAGTCGTGTTAGCGGAGCGGCCTCGGTGCCAGGAGCGGGGATGGAGCGGGAGCAGACAGATGGACGGAGACGGAGGGTTCTGGGCTCCGTGGTTCCGTGCAGGTGGTCCCGGGCGCGGGGATTGTCGGTGCTGGGTGAATTATTTAAATAGGGAGCGCGGCAGAAGGAACGGCTGCATCTGTCGCAGCTCCTCTGAAAGCCCCTCCAGCAGATGTGTTTACTCAGCACCAGCACCAGCACTAGCACCAGCACCAGCACCGGCACCAGCACCGGCACCAGCACCAGCACCAGCACCAGAACCAGAACCAGCACCAGCTCACCGCTTAACGGGTCACCGTCGGCGGCCAGGAGTTAATTAAGCAGGTGTTTTCTGCGAGGGGTGGGCGAGCGGTAACGGCATCAGCTCCGCTCCAACGGGTTCGCAGCAGGAGGTCCAGGCCCGTGTTCTACAGATGTACATTGGACCTCCTGCCTTCCTCCTGAGGAAGACCACACTGGGGGGGTGGGGGTGGGGGTGGGGTGGGGGTGGATGTTTTGATAAGAGTTTGGGCTTCTCACCATTTTTGATCCAGTTCTTAAAAACAGAATTAAAGAAAATAAATTAATAATAATAAAAATATATATACTGTGCTGCTGTTGCATCTAAGGGTCTCAGCGATCGTCTGTTGGGGTTTGGGATTAAGAGAGATGACGTTTAAAATCCATCTATAGCCACGGCGACGGGAATAAATCCCTGTTTACACTGTTTCCCTTCAATGTTCCGCTCGCATGTACGGGATGTTTTTTTCCTGTCGGCGTCTCGTCGACAATGTTTGCCGCGTCTTTACGCCGCGTCCTTTCATCTACCGCTTCAACGTACGGCCGACTGTCAGATTAAAGAGATGTTTACTCACACCGAAGGAACGAGAAGGAGAGGAGAGAGAGGAGGTTAGAACGAGAGGACCGCCGAGGAGAGACGCCGGAGTGAGACGCCGGAGTGAGACGCCGGAGTGATGGAGAGATTTAATTGGAGAGAGGTTCAGATGGAAACACAACTGAAGGTCTACACAGACCAGAAGAACACAATGTGTGTGTGTGTGTGTATGTATGTGTGTGTATGTGTGTGTATGTATGTGTGTGTAGGTGTGTGTATGTGTGTGTATGTGTGTGTAGGTGTGTGTAGGTGTGTGTAGGTGTGTGTAGGTGTGTGTATGTGTGTGTAGGTGTGTGTAGGTGTGTGTAGGTGTGTGTATGTCTGTGTAGGTGTGTGTATCTGTGTGTATGTGTGTGTATGTGTGTGTAGGTGTGTGTATGTGTGTGTATGTGTGTGTTGGTGTGTGTAGGTGTGTGTATGTGTGTAGGTGTGTGTATGTGTGTGTAGGTGTGTGTATGTGTGTGTATGTGTGTGTAGGTGTGTGTAGGTGTGTGTATGTGTGTAGGTGTGTGTAGGTGTGTGTATGTGTGTGTATGTGTGTGTAGGTGTGTGTAGGTGTGTGTAGGTGTGTGTAGGTGTGTGTATGTGTGTGTAGGTGTGTGTAGGTGTGTGTAGGTGTGTGTAGGTGTGTGTATGTGTGTGTAGGTGTGTGTAGGTGTGTGTATGTGTGTGTATTTGTGTGTAGGTGTGTGTAGGTGTGTGTATTTGTGTGTATGTGTGTGTATTTCTGTGACTGTTTACAACCACGTCAGCATTTGTGTTGAACTTCCTCCAAGTCAATTTACCATCAGATTATTTACCTTCTATAAATATTCCCCTGATTTAAAGGTAAGAAAAAATGTAACTATTTAAAGATACGAATGTCTGATTATCTGAATGTTTCACTAATCTGGAGATTTAGGAAAAATAAGTTATTTAATCAGCGAAAAGCCGCGCCGAATAATTACTGAATAATTACTGAAATTATTAATGAATAATTACTGAACTTCTAAAAACTATCAAAGTTCCTATTTGGACATTAATCACATCAAATGTAGGAACCGCCTCATTTCTATTAATATTCTTCATTTGTTTAATGACAAACTGCAGGTTTCTGCTGACTTACTGTCCGACTTCTTGGAGGACCGGCGCCGGACACAACATGTAGTCATGCTGAACAACGCTGGGCTCACGATCTGTGCGAGGAAAAGAAAAGAACATCGACAATGAACAAATAAACTATCCTGTGAAACAGTTTGTGTTTTATAGCTGGATTATTTGTCCATAGAAGAGCTTTTATAACGGATTGTGTTGTAAAATCTGCTCCGAGGTTTACGGAAGAGGATTAGGGCCATGATTCCTTTTTTAAATTTTTAAGTTTTTATTCTCACAATTCTGACTTAAATCTGAGAACTTGTTCCATTTTGAGGGAATTCTGAGCTTAAAGCCAGAATTCTGAGAACAAAATCACAATTCCCAAAGAAAATTCCACACAGCCATATATGGTCGTAATCCCCTTCTGTAGGGGTTAAAGGTGCAGTATGTAGATTTTAAAGGAAGTGGAATGCCTGACTCTGACTCACCCCTCAGCTCACCCCTGACTCTGAGAATACCTGACTCTGACTCACCCCTCAGCTCACCCCTGACTCTGAGAATACCGGACTCTGACTCACCCCTCAGCTCACTCCTGACTCTGAGAATACCTGACTCTGACTCACCCCTCAGCTCACCCCTGACTCTGAGAATACCTGACTCTGACTCACCCCTCAGCTCACCCCTGACTCTGAGAATACCTGACTCTGACTCACCCCTCAGCTCACCCCTCCCCCTGCAAGAATCTACCGTTTCCTGTCAAAATATTGGTGAAAGTTGTGGATTAACGAATATTCTTTGTTCCTCGCTGTGGTGGCGTTGACGGTTCTTGGAGGTGGAGCCTTTCTTCGTCTTTTCGCCGCCTCCCCCTACAAGTGCAATCCTTAGATCCAGATCTCAGATGGTCCGTTCCAGGAGACTCTACAAACATGGCGGCCCATGGAAGCCATTGATTTTTCTTCCTCCTGCCGGTCTCCTCGGGGCCTTCAAGGCTTTGACGGAGGAGCAGGCGGTAGCATGTGTTCCACATATGTGGTCTGTGTCTGGTGGTTGCCATGATGCCTGTCCATAATTATAAGGGGCCCTAGTGTTTAAAGGTCTGGACAGAACACATGCAAAAAGCCGATAAGGGAATAAATAGGCCCAAGTGGGCGAATGTGAGGCGGAGGGAGGAATAACAGGGAGACATCTGCTGACGGACATTTCCTGACCGGGTTGAAGAACTATTTTAATGTTGAAATCAGACAAATGTTGAAAATCAGAAATAACTGAAGTGGAGGAGGGGGGAGTGTTTTCGTTGGCAGCCGTTGGTACGACGGATCCGGTGGCCAAATACGAGCTTTACAACATTTCCTGTTGGTGCCAAATCACATTTACTTCCTGTAAAAAAAAAAAAAAAAGGATTTCTCAACGGAACAGACTGAAGGCTGAAAATAAGCAGCGACCCGACCCGCAGGTCCTCGCCTCTTCTGTCGGGTTCTGGTCGTGTAGAGCAGGAGCAGCTCGGAGATAAGGGATCCGATCTCTGATCGTCCGTCGGCAAACCGAAGTCCCATCAAGCCGTAGGAGATTCACGCGGTCCAAACAGGAAGTTCCACCTCTTTAACCTCTGTGAGGTAACATGAACCCTCACAGAGAGCAAGGAGTCCAAGTTTGAGTCGACTGGCTTTTTGGAAGAGGTGGCCGGGCGGTTTAGGCGATGGACTGCTAACCCGTCGTCCTCTGCATGCATGGGTTCGGTTCCCATTCTCGTCGGGAACATCATTTTAACATGAACAGCCAAAAAAAGCCCCAGTTGATCAGGTAAGGCAACTCAACCTGTTGCCCAACAACCCGCGGACCCAAATGTTACTTGACATGGACCACTAATCCATCATGTTCTGCACACATGGGTTCGAATCCCATCCCCATCGAGACATACTCTTCTCTATAGTTCACACGTTCCAAACCGGAAGTTCCACCTGTGTGACCTCTGTGAGATAACATGAACCCTCTCAGAGAGGTCGAGGCGATGGACTGTCAACCCGTCGTCCTCTGCAAACATGGGTTCGAATCCCTTTCTTGTCCAGAGCATAACTTTAACATGAACAGGGAAAAAACTTTTGGACCAGGTACGTCAAATCAACCTGTTTGGACTCAATCGGTCAAAGAGTTCGGAGATGATGTTCCCAAAACCTTTTGGACATAAAGTTCCCTCATGACTCTGAAATATGTATCCAACCTTTCCCAAATGAATCCAGTTCTTCCTCGCACAACGGTCTATGTGGGTATACAATGTGAAAAAGAGCCATGAAATAGTTTTTGAGTGAAAGTGTTAACATGAAAGATGGGAGGCGTAAAAGTCAGAGATGACTCTTCAGGGACATAAAGGAATGAGTGAATGAAATAATGAATGAATGAATGAAACAAATGAATGAATGAATGAATGAACGAATGAACGAACAAATGAACGAACAAATGAATGAGTGAATGAAATAATGAATGAATGAATGAACGAAAGAACAAATGAACTAACAAATGAATGAATGAATGAAATAATGAATGAATGAATGAAACAAATGAATGAATGAAGGAATGAAACGAATGAAACAATGAATGAATGAACAAATAAATGAGGGAATGAACGAAAAAATGAATAAATGAATGAAATATGAATGAATGAAAGAACAAACGAACGAATGAATGAATGAAAGAATGAAACAAATGAATGAATGAAAGAATGAATGAAATAATGAATGAATGAATGAATGAATGAAACAAATGAATGAATGAATGAAATAATGAATGAATGAAAGAACAAATGAACGAATGAATGAAAGAATGAAACAAATGAATGAATGAAAGAATGAAACAAATGAATGAATGAAAGAATGAATGAATGAAATAATGAATGAATGAATGAAACAAATAAAACAAATGAAGGAATGAAAGAATGAATGAACAAACGAATGAATGAATGAATGAAACAAATGAATGAATGAATGAAACGAATGAAGGAATGAAACAATGAATGAACGAACAAACGAATGAATGAATGAAATAATGAATGAATGAAAGAATGAAAACGAATGAATGAACGAACAAACGAATGAATGGATGAAATGTATGACTGAATGACTGAATGAATGAATGAAACGGCCGAATGAATGAATGAATGAATGAATGAATGAATGAATGAATGAATGAATGAATGAATGAATGACTCTACATTTGGCCTCTTGGTTGTTCAAAGGTCATTATAAAATGTCAGAGGTGTGTTCAGTGACCATGAAGTTCACGTTCCTCCTGTAAACAGGAGGTTGTGGGTTCAAACACTCACTGATGGTCTGCTGGCCCACTATGAAGCTGCAGACGACGCCCTCGCCGCTGCGGCCCAGCGTGAATCCGTTCCCTCTGAGGACGATGTCGAAGGTCTCTGTGGAATGTAAACACAGGGGAGATAAGACCGGGAGCAGGAAGTTCTGTGTAAACAGGACCGGTAGTCCAAGTGGGTCTAACAGCCAGAACCTTCACACAGATTTCACTGAGTGAAGTTCACGACTGTAAAAAAAAATGAAGGATTACACACACACTTATACACACACGCACATAAACATACACACACACTTATACACTCGCACACAAACAAACATACACAGACACTTATACACACACACACACACACAAACATACACACACACTTATACACACACACACAAACAAACATACACACACACTTATACACTCACACACAAACAAACATACACACACACTTATACACTCACACACAAACAAACATACACACACACTTATACACACACACACAAACAAACATACACACACACTTATACACTCACACACAAACAAACATACACACACACTTATACACTCACACACAAACAAACATACACAGACACTTATACACACACACACACACACACACAAACATACACACACACTTATACACACACACACAAACAAACATACACACACACTTATACAAACACACACAAAAAACCATACACAGACACTTATACACTCACACACACACACACATACAGACACACACATGCACACACACACATACAGACACACTCATACACACACACACACACTTATACAAACGTGCACATACAGACACACTCATACACACATGCACGCACACACTTATACACACATGCACACACACACACTTATACACACACGCACACCAACACACACACTTATACACACACACACTTATACACACACACACTTATACACACACACACACACACAGACACACTTATACACACACGCACATACAGACACACTCATACACACACACACTTATACACACACACACTTATACACACACACACACACTTATACACACACACACACACACTTATACACACACACAAACACACTTACACTCACATAGGCAGACACGTACACTCACACTCAAACAAACAGTTTTGTTGATACATCAGCCGTCGTTTCCTGCTGAACTCAATTTGTCACCTCAGGAGAGACAAACAAGTGTCTTCCTGTTGACGAGGAGACGTGATCCGATAGGATGCAAACAAGCTCCTCCCACTGACTCAGTGGGATTTCAGAAGTCTTGCAGGAGAAATGA
>JBBDHG010000315.1:32500-45000 GCA_037951165.1 Lophius americanus
ACAAACTTCTTGCTCTATAAGTAAGAAACTACATTGTTATTTATCTTAAAAAAAGAAAAAAAGGAGCAGTGTCAAAAAAATTGAAATAAAATAAAAGCGCTGACCTCGGCGAATCGATTCGCGGCTCAAATCATATTCCAGATTGAACTGCTCTGAATCCACTCATTCCTTCATCCAAGACAGAAAACGCGCTCGCGGACCAACAGGAAGTAGGAACACTCACAGAATTGATGATGCCTTTGAGCGCGTGGAATCCGTCTTTGACTGGGAAAACCAGGTCCTTGTTATCGGCAATATCGATGAGCTGTTGGTTCCAAGAAGGCGGTTAGTAAACAGGAAGTACTTCTCATGTAATGCTGCTTATTATTAATGCTGCTGTCATATTATGGGATGGAACACTTTGTTTTACTGACAAATATATGTCTAGTGAAATCATGTATTTGTACAAACTAGTTTATGGTAATGCTAACAACATTAGCATGTATATGGCAATTACCACTATATGTTAGCATTGAGCTAACAGACGGAGCACTAATTATTTTTCCACATTACTTTTTTTTTTAAATTTAATCCACAGCTGCTCCTCACACGCAGACGCTGGTAGAGCGCGTGGCTTCCTACATGTAATAAAATGTGATTGTTCTTGAGTGAAGTAAAGATCTTACCTGCTGCTCGTCAAAGTCCATTATACCCACGCAGTAAACGCGGGCGCCGAATTTCCTCGCCTTCTCAGCCTGCAGAGCAAAACAAGAAGTCAGGAGGAGAGACGAGGAGAAAGACGATTCGGTTTGTACTAATAACTGATAGGAGTACCGCTGAATTCAACCATATTCATGAAAACGTGTCACATGACCAGCCTCACCTCTTGGATTGTGAGCTCATGGATGTAAACCCCCAGCTTCCCGTCCGTCAGCGCCAGGATGATGCTGGATGACTTGGTGGACTGGTTTTGTATCTGAGCCGAGGCCTTCGGAGTCAAAAATAAACCACAAGCGTTTGATGGGATTCGCCCGTAACGTGAGCCTTTAGATGATGGTGAGGGGGGCGGGGTCAACTAACCGCTTTGATTCCTTCGTGCATGAACGTTTCGCCCGCGGGAATCACGTTCCGCAGCCGCGCCAGACCCTCCTCTATCTCGTATCTTTAAACGCACAAAATACAAATGGTTGGAATTTGCTTGAAATCAAATCAGAATTCTGGCTATTGATCCCAGGAGCGAATTTGATGAAGATGAGGTTGAGGAGAAGTTATGAGCCCCATCAATCTCCTCTGATTGAACTCCTCAAATTAAATGTGACTCATCAATAATCTCAAACAGTCCAAATTGGCTCAACCCAACTATTTCTATGAAGTCAGCGGTCTGCTCTAGAGTCAGATCCCAGAGTGAAGTAATGTCTGAAAAATGGCGTTCTTTCGTTCAATGAGCTCCCCTCAGTGAGTAAAATATCAACTTTGAGAGTAAAACATGATAATTACAAGAGAGATCTCCTTGACTCGATTCATATGCAACAAAATTTGGATTTATCGTACAAACGGTCGAGAAATTATGGCCTGAAAACTGTGATTTTTTTTTAGATAAAGCTCCCCTAGTGGTTAGAATATGCAATTGACCTTTCCAAAAATCCATCCAATTTTTCCTATGTGGGTATGACATCATAAATCATAAATCATAAATCATAAATCATAAATGAAACTATCACATGGACAATCGTGTTTTTCCTGGATATAAATAGCTGATAAATAAATGTAATGTACGATACCTGTCTCCGGTCAGCGGCAGCAGGACGGTCGCTCTGCCCGAGAAAACGATGAAAGAAACTCTCATTCTGGGGCTGAAGAGGAAAAGAAAAAACTCACATGAAAAAGAATCAAACACAATATTTAACTCCTTGAACGAAGCGGAAATATTTATCCACCTTTTCTCCTCCCTTACTTCATTAAATCACCACGAATGTCAGATTTCCCTCAATCCACACACAGAAGGACGTGTAAAAACTGAGAAAACTTCACTCATTCATTCACGCCTTCTTCATTCAGTCAGTCATTCACTCATTCATCCATTCACTCATTCATCCATTCACTTATCCATTCACTCGTTCATCCATTCACTTATTCATTTGCTCATTGATCCATTCACTCATTCATTCACTCATTCATTCACTCTTCCATGCGCTCATTCATTCATCCATTCCTCATTTATTCATTCACTCACGCATTCATTCAATCACTCATCCATCCATTCACTCGTTCATTCATTCACTCGTTCATTCATTCACTCATTCATTCATTCACCCACTCATTAATTCTTTCACTCACTCATTCATTAATTCACTCATTCATTCATTCACTCGCTCATTCTTTCACTCATTCATTCATTCATTCGTTCACTCATTCATTCACTCGTTCATTCATTCATTCATTCACTCGTTCATTCATTCATTCACTCGTTCACTCATTCATTCACTCGTTCATTCATTCATTCATTCACTCGTTCGTTCATTCATTCACTCGTTCATTCATTCACTCGTTCATTCATTCACTCGTTCATTCATTCACTCGTTCATTCATTCATTCACTCGTTCATTCATTCATTCACTCGTTCATTCATTCTTTCACTCGTTCATTCATTCTTTCACTCGTTCATTCATTCATTCACTCGTTCATTCTTTCATTCACTCGTTCATTCATTCTTTCACTCGTTCATTCATTCTTTCACTCGTTCATTCATTCTTTCACTCGTTCATTCATTCATTCACTCGTTCATTCATTCTTTCACTCGTTCATTCTTTCATTTGTTCATTCTTTCACTCGTTCACTCTTTCATGCGTTCACTCTTTCATGCGTTCATTAATTCGTTCATTAATTCATTCATTCACTCTTTCATGCGTTCATTCATTCATTCACTCGTTCATTCATTCGTTCATTCATTCACTCGTTCATTCATTCATTCACTCGTTCATTCATTCATTCACTCGTTCGTTCATTTATTCACTCGTTCATTCATTCACTCGTTCATTCTTTCACTCGTTCATTCTTTCACTCGTTCATTCTTTCACTCGTTTATTCTTTCACTCATTTATTCTTTCACTCATTTATTCTTTCACTCACTCATTCTTTCACTTCTTTCACTGTTTCATGCGTTCATTAATTCATTCATTCACTCTTTCATGCGTTCATTAATTCATTCGTTCACTCATTCAGGTTCACGTGGACTGGAGCCTATCCCAGCTGACAGTTCGAGACAGTTGAACAAGTATTAATAATGAACACTGCTTTAAGCCCCGCCCCCTGTGGAGCAACAGGAAAACATACAGGAAACAGGTTGTGTCAATGAGTCAGATATAAACATCCTGTTAAACAGATGCTGACTCTGCACCTGTGACTGTGCGTGATGTGTCCCTGACCACAGAGGTCTACAGAATCATCAACACCAGCAGACGTTGGTGGCCAACACACATGCATTATGGGTAAATTACCAGCGGGAAGTAGGTATTTGGCAGAGACATAATGCGGAGTAATAGTTGTTCTGTTTACGGCCGCATGTGATCTTCTTCTTCTAAAGTAGCCAGAGTGAAAGAAAGTTTCTGCCATCACTCAGACGATTGTTTGCGTCGGTTCTGGAGTTCTGGAGCAAAAGGAGGGGTGCTGATTCTTCTCACCCACGTCACCCAGGGTTGACCCTAACCCTAACCCGGCCAGGTCGCTGCCCTCCGCAAACACCGCACTATATTTAGGCCACACGGCCAACCAACCATCCAACCAACCATCCATCCAACCATTCATCCATCCAACCATCCAGCTTTCCATCCAGCTATCCATCCAACCATTCATCCATCCAACCATCCATTCATCCATCCATCCAACCATCCATCCAACCATCCATCCAACCAACCATCCATCCATCCAACCATTCATCCAACCATCCATCCATCCAACCATCCATCCAACCATTCATCCATCCAACCATCCATTCATCCATCCATCCAACCATCCATCCAACCATCCATCCATCCAACCAACCATCCATCCATCCAACCATTCATCCAACCATCCATCCAACCATCCATCCATCCATCCAACCATCCAACCAACCAATCATCCAACTATCCAGCTATCCATCCAACCATCCATCCATCCAACCATCCATCATCCATCCAACCATTCATCCAACCATCCATCCATCCAACCATCCATCCAACCATTCATCCATCCAACCATCCATTCATCCATCCATCCAACCATCCATCCAACCATCCATCCATCCAACCAACCATCCATCCATCCAACCATTCATCCAACCATCCATCCATCCAACCATCCATCCATCCATCCATCCAACCATCCAACCAACCAATCATCCAACTATCCAGCTATCCATCCCACCATCCATCCATCCAACCATCCATCATCCATCCACCCATCCATATGACCATCCATCCATCCAACCATCCATCCAATCATCGATCCATCCAACCAACCAACCAACCAACCAACCATCCATCCATTCATCCATCCATCCATCCATCTAGGGGGTGGATGTATGCGGCTGCTGACATCCACTTCCTGTCGCCCGGTTTCCTGCGAGGCCTGAAGTCTCAGCGCTTTTACACCACAGACCGTAAAGGTGGGCGGCGACTCAACGTAAGGATTTTAGCGCAGCACTGATGCCAAGGACATCTCGGTCCTTGGTGGGTGGTGGCGGGACTTTTCTTCTTCAGGGGGGCGGGTGGTGGTGGGTGGGGGGACGGGTGGTCGATGAAGAGGTCCAGTTCGTTCCACATGGCGGAACAGAAGAGCCGATGGCGAGCGATCATTGTTCAGCAGATTGAGCCGGTAGCCTTCCGGTGTTCTCCTGCTCTACTGTACATTGTCTGCCTGTCAGACGCTCGCGCGGCGCCGGAGCGAGGGGAAAGTGTGGCGCCGGACCCCCCGGTGCAAATGGCCATCCTCACAGCCCAGAAGACTGCTCCTCTCTGCCTCCCACTCCCACCTGCTGCCTTTTGCTATTTTTCCACAACCAACCACTCGGTTCTGGCTGGGCCGCCGCCGCCGCCGTCTGTACTGTGCTGGCAGGCGCCGCTCTGCTCAAACGTTACGCAAGCCGAAAGTTTCAATCGGGTTTCATCTTTTTAAAGGATTACGTGTAAAAAAAACAGGAAAAAAAGGGACTGTTTTTGTATTAAAAAACTATTAACGTTATAAACGCCTGTAATTCTAGTCTGAACCTATAAAAACTTTGGACTCACCTCACAAATCTGTCGGTCAGGTTCTTCACAAACGAGTAAATCTCGAACCAGTTCTCAGAAACGCTTCCGGACCTGAAATGAGAAAAAAGTTCACAGAAGATAAACAAAAGGTTTTAATTAAATTTTCAATTGAACTTTATTCATATAGCACTTTTTTAATATCTAAAAAAACACATAATAAACACACTCTTCAAAACATCTACACACAAGGAAACAATCAAAAACAGGAACTATAAAAACAGGATATAAAAAAAACTTTGAAAAACAATTACTATAATTATAACTATAAAAAAGGAAATATAAAAACAGGAAGTGGACTGAACTGAGGAAACCTTTTCATATATCTCCCAAAAATGTAAAGAAGAAACACTGGAGGTTGTAAAAACTATATAACAATTTTTTTTTAAACTACTATAAAAACAATAAAATATTGTGTATTATGATAAAAACTGATTAAAACGTCCAAAATGTAAAAAGAGTTTACTAATTAAGTTGCAAAACGAAATAGCTGCTATAACTCGTTAGCTATAAAGGCTATCAGAGACCTGATGCTTGCCAAATAGTGAGCTCACTTATCATTACTGCTGACTGGATATTGCCAAATAGTGACACACTGATATTTTATACTTTATAAAATCCGTTAGAAAGGTAGTTTTACTGTTAAGTGGTACCAAAATAATAATGTAGACGTATAAATAATATGTGCTTTCATTCCTTCATTTCTTGTATTTGGTTCCTTCCGTTTCTCCTTTATTCAAATGTTTGCGGTCCTTCTGTCACCTACTTTTATTCCCTCCCCCTTCCTGTAATCACCGTCCCACCGGTGTGTTTGTTGAGTTTCCTCGTGTCAGTTGAACCATCTTTACTGAACAGAATCACTGAGAGCTCCTCCCCCTCAACGGTCTTAAAACCCAGTACTACCAATTACATCGTTCACTTACAAAAACGATAGATACATTTATTCCGAGGAAAAATCTTTACCGGGAGTGGGTAAAAACATGGTGACCTTTGACCCTGGTCTCCTGTCTGTGCGTCAACCCCAATTGCTGCAGTGCAGCAAACAGGAAGGCGTGGTCTACACGATAAACGCCTTCTCCTGGTCAATCCAACGATACCCGTGATGATGTCATATAACTTGCACAGATTAAAAGTGTCTCTCTTTAAAAACAGGCTGTCAATCATTGACCTGATCAGCACCAACAAGCAGGTCAATAAAAACCTTCAGTACATTGGGAAGAACCTTGGACAGTTTTTTATAGTCTGTGCATAATAGGACCACTGGTCTCCAGTTTTTGCACTGACTCTGGTCCAGGAGACTGGAGGTTCAAATCCCTGTCAAAAGAGGGCGTGGCAGAATTCTAGCGTAGGTCCTTAGTGCTACCAGCCGACCCAGCCTCATCTAATGCTGGTCCAAAGCCCGGATAAATGGGAGGGTTGTGTCAGGAAGGGCATCCGACGTAAAAAAAATAATAAAAAGATTTAAGACAGAACGAGGAAATCGGTTTTGGCGACCCCCCCCTAAAAAAGGAAAAGAACTGAAAGAAGTCACTCACTCTCATATCGACCCGTTCAAGTTTAGCCCGAGTTGATTAACCTGTTAACCCAAGTTCAAAAATAATTATCGATCCTCAAACCTTCAATATTTAAGTGTCGTGTCAAATTTGACTTCACGACCGAACCCTGACTTGACCCAAACCGGACTTAAACCCGAACATTCAATCCTAGATATTTTTATGTTTTATTTCACAGTCTCACCTGAGATAAACTGTTTGAAACAGTTTAATAGTTGAAAGTGTTAGAATTTCGAACCATGTGCCCGTTTCTAACTGTGGGCAGCCCACCCTCTGCAGGTCTCTGTACGGCCCTGTTCCAACACTCTGTTACCCTGTGGTCTCCATCTTTACTGGAAACTATCAACACTTCACTGCAGAAGCACAGATGTGTGCAGCGACTACAGGGTAAAGGTCATAGGTCACAGGTCATGTAAAGGGCGTCACTTCCTGTGTCAGCCCCCCCCCACCATTTGGAACTCGCTGTTACGGATTTGTTTTGACTTTCTGCAGGATCAGACAGACACACGAACATTTATCTGACTTACTTGTCCAGAACGAAGTAGAGGTCGTAGGCTCCGTGACAGGAAGCTTCTTCTGCCCAGCAACAGGAAGACATCAACCCGAGGACGACCACCGCACCCACCGCTAAAGCCCACCGCCTCCCTCCGACCTCCGCGGAGACTTTACGTGAAAACTTCTCCAACATTCTGTCTCTAGAGACCCTCGAAGAAGTTCCAAAGCAACCAGAAACAACCCTTATGTCGTCTGACAGAAGGTTATGACACGAACATCCCGCTGTGTCACCAGCTTCATAACCGAAAAGTTTTAACCGACGTAAATAAAGGAAATCACGTCGATGACGTCATCGTCGGTTTCTTCATCTTCTTGACTCACTCTTCAATCACTTCCTTCCTCCACCGGTCAGACTCCCGATGGCGTGTTTATTAGACCACCTAAAGAACCGCCTGCAGTAAACTTCTCACCCGTGCTAAAGTACAGACAGAAAAGTAATGGTGCGTTCAGGGGCTCCACTGAAGCTCGGACACCTGGGCGCTAAAGGCGCCTATCGTAATAAATAGGTAATATAAGGAGTATTTTAGAACGAAAAAAACGGTAAAACTTTATAGAATATGTGGTTTTATTCATTCATTTCAATCAGTATTGGATGAATAATTACGAATCTTAACTTCAGTTAACTTACTCATTTAATGATAAAATAACTATTATTTCATTATTATTCACACTATTCAACGAGTAACTTCTGCTCAGAATGGGTGAGATATAATATAAACTCAGGTTTAAGTCAGTGTGAGTTAGATTAAATCCTCAGATTTTGCTGTGGGGAGGAGTTATTCCTGATTTAGCCTCTATAAGAAACCAAAAATCAAAAAACTTTATTGCACTTTAAAAAAACAAAAAAATTTTTTGCTAAGCAACCTTACACAGAAAGGAATCCTTTAAACCTTTAGTTTCCTCACCAAGAAAAAAATATGAAAAACTTATTTCTTGGCACATTTTAGTTCTTTGGGACTTATATGAATTAAAACTGTTTAAAACAGTTCATTAAAAAGAAAATTGAATTTCTGGGAAAATAGTCTATTTTAATTAGTTAAGCTCAACGTTTTTGTCTAGCATGTTTCATACAAAAGAAAAACATTTTTCAATAGCCACGGTTAATGCCTCCTTCTCTTCCTCCTCCTCCTCTTCCTCCTCTTCCTCCTCCTACTCCCTTTGACCTGTGGCGTCCCCCATGGCTCCATCCTTGGCCCCTTACTCTTTAGCATATACATTCTGTCACTGGGTCACATGACAAACAAGTCCAGTCTCATTTTTCAATCAGAAATAGTGACTCAAAATGACATAAAAGGGTTGATATTAAAGTTGTCCACTTTTTTAAGGGTTTGTTTTTTTTAGATTTTATGTTATGAGAGTTGAGAGCCTCTCAAGAAGTGGATTCTTTTTGGCCTGAGGAATCCAGAACTCTTGTTTCGCTCCAGAGCAGAGAGAACAGTCGCTCTGGAGCGAAACAGAAAAGTCTGTCCTCAGAGTGGAAACAGGAAGTGGCTGCAGATGTAGTTCTGTGAAAATCAGATGCTCAGAAAAAGACGCTGCCTGACGCAACCTTTTTAAGAAAACAAGAAAACTCGTTGAGAAAACGTCTCCGCCCTTCTGACAGTTTTGTCTTCTCACTTTTTTTCCTGACACGGATGTATTTCACGTCAATTTAAGAAAAAAGGATTCATATCGTCAGATCTTTGAAAATGTAAATTATTGACTTCTTAAATAAAAAATTGTTACTCATAGCAGGTGAAGGACAAAAATGTCCCCCGTTAAAACTATAATGTTTCTATTTTATTGCCATCACTGATTAAAAATAATAATAATAGTAATCGTGATTATGGAATCTTGGTTTGCAAACCGATGTTCCTTACAAACAGACCATAATAATAATCACCTTTTGTCATCGGGGGGTATCATGTAAAGAAAGGGTTCAAATCTGGAAAATGAATTTAGACTAAAAAGTTAGGATCATGTTACTTAAAATCATTATTATTATTAATCATGGTGTAGGTCACACACACACACACACACACACACACACACTCACACACACACATATATATTTATTTATTCAGTCTATTTTGACCTTCTCCTTCCTCACACACTCGCCTTCATCGCCAGCCAGAATCCTTCGCTCTGACTCAAATCGGCGAACAGGTGACTCCTGATGTTTTGTAACTCCTGGCGTCAGTTTACCCCCTCAGGTAAATTCCACATATTCATTTCTTCAGGTGGTGATTTCTAGGAGTTACCTGAGAAGGAAGTTCCAGGTGTGTTCTTATCTCATGCTCTTATCTGATCACCTGTTGGAACAAGGTGTGTGCCGCGGTGAGAGGATGTGACCTCTGGCTGTGGATTCAGTCTGAAACCCTGGCAGGTACCGAAAAGTGAAAACCACCCAGCCGCTGTGGAACTCTACACTGTAAAAAAAAAATAGATAAGATAAGATAATAGATAAGATGTAATTAGTCATAATTAATTATCATATAGCTGATGAGTTTTTTTTTTATTGTTTTCAACTCTTGGGATGTAATCTCACTTTATTACTATCAGCCACAACATTACAACCAGGTACTGGTTCTAATGTTTTGGCTGATCAGTGTGTTATCTTTTTCAGCTGTTATCTCGGGGAGTCTTCTCACTTTATAACTCAGACTATGACTCTATCACTCAAACCCCCTGAAACGAGTTCCATAAATGTGTATCCTTTATTTGCTCTCGTTATGGAAACCGCGCCGCGGCACGGCTCCACACCGGCGCGCTAATTATCGCTAACACACCTCATCAAATCTGAGCCGTCCAGAGAAACAGCCACACACGAGTATAATTATCTGGAAAATCACAGTCTAATTGGATTTTAATCAGAATGTTAATTCTTCTTCACGCCATTCAGTTTCAGTCGCGAACGGTCTGGATCCTGAACCGGGCCTCGTCAGACAAAGACAGAGAAGAAGACGAATATCCATTATTTTACTCAGTGCTCATGTTTGTGAGAATCCAGCGGCCTGAGAAAATAGTTGTACTGCATGAATTTGTCACGGATCCCTGAGGCTGCAGGAGAGGCGGAGAGTTAAAACAGTGATTTATGGAAGCAGTGGAGTGTTGAAGCGCAATCAAAAGATTAAAGCTTGACAAAAAGCCGAACAAACAACATTCCTGTCAGAATCCTCAAACCCCAGAGATCCCAGACAAAAGCTGCATAAAACATACCACCTTATTGTTTTTCCCCGTTTTCAGATTGAAGGAATGAGTCGCTTATGTGATCAAATATTTCATAGATTTATTTCCTTGTTGAATCTATGAAAACACACGACTTAAAGGTGCAGCGCGTAGAAATAAGTCCTAGCCTGTAACTCAAACCTAGCAGAGAGTTTTTTTTATGGTTTTGGGCTGAAGTGGTCAAAGCGAAAAGAGGAAGAACAAGATAATAACTAAGTTATAACGCGATAAATATCTTCTCGTGAGGCGAGGGCCGACCTTGTGGGAAGGATCCCCTTCCTCGCTCCTCGCCTCCACCCGGGGTCGCAATCTGCGGCCTCTCCTCCCCCCACAGGTGAAGGAACGGAGATGATGTGGAGAAGCTTCACAACTAAAAATCCCTTCATGGGTCTCCACAGCAGATCACCTGTCACACCGACCAACTGCATGTCCTCTCTCACCCAATCCAGACATGGAAATATGTAGGATCCCTCCTGAGGGGAGATTCAGGGGATCATGATGTAAATGTTACTGTGATAATGGTTCTATGAGCCAACCAGGCTCACAGAACTCTGAGGTCAAGTCTCATCTCCAGTCTTCCTTTGTGTTCTGATGACGGCCCGCTAGACCCAACCGTTAGCACCAGGTTGTTCTGACGAGGCCAAAATAGATTGAAGTTACTAAGTTTAGACAACTGGAATTTTTCTTTTTTGTTCTTCCTCATATTTAGATTTTTCTATTTTGGGTAGAAGCACAAGAACATACTGAGGAGGCGTGTCCAAGCCGTGATCTTCCTCGTCCGCCTTTGATCTCAATCGCCCTGAAGACGTTCTAATAGACTCGTCGTCAAACATCGTCTGTCGGACGGAATCTTTCATCGTTTCTTCTCCTCTGATAGAAACATTCATGACTTCACAGGAGGGAAAGTAGAGAATAGAAACCAGAAACCAAAGCAGCTGCAAGCTCAAAGGAGAAGAAGAAAAGAAGAACAAGAGGGAGGAAGAAGAGGAAGAGGGAGGAAGGTTGCCATGGCGATATCCCATTAGAAACCCAGAGAGGAGTTTTAATTCAGGACAGTTATAATTATTCTCTCATTTCAGCCAGTAGAAGTAAAAACAGCTCTAATAGAGGAAACCGGATCTTCACCTTCCTCTCTCAGGTTCTTCCATCACTTCTTATTTCTGTCCTGTGATGAACTGGCAGCATGTCCCGGGTGTTTCCTGCCTCTCACCCGATGTCAGCTGGGATATGTGTGTGTGTGTGTGTGTGTGTGTGTGTGTGTGTGTGTGTGTGTGTGTGTGTGTGTGTGTGTGTGTGTGTGTGTGTGTATGCAAGATCTAAACAAACACACCTGTGATAATTATTAATACAGTGTTATTACAGTGTTAATAACAGTGTTATTAGAGTGTTAATATGTAATAACACTGTTATAACCCTGTAATAACGCTGTATTAGTCCATCCAGTGTCTACCTGGATAGAACCCACACAAGCCCCACACGGAATCAGGAAACTTTTATCTCCAAAGGTTTTTTTGGGGCCATCTTTTTGCAACTATTGTTCAGATTTAGTCCAAATGTGTGTCATATATAATGTATTTGTTCTATTTTACTCTAATAGTTCATATTTTACTCATTAATGAAGTTTATTTTCGGTCTTTTCACCAAGAATACCGTGGACACAACTTCACATTTCAATCAAAAGGGATTTTCTTGTGCTACGCAGGGGATTGGGTGGCTTCTGGGTCATCCTGTTTAACCCTTGCAGTAGGGGACGACCGCGTTGACAGAGTTTTACCCGTCCATCCCAGAGAAGATTCCTCAGACATGCTCTTGAGTCCACTGAAGCTCCCTGAACACCCACTTCCTGTGCAGCCTCTTGGATTTCAGTGCCACTTCCTGTTGGTGACTGGACTCCATCAATAATTGAAGAGGCGTCCAAAAA
>JBBDHG010000315.1:50000-55000 GCA_037951165.1 Lophius americanus
TACAGAATGAAGAGTTTAAGACGGATAAATGTCCAGAATAAGGAGTTTAAGACATAAATGTGAAGAATGAAGAGTTGAAGACAGATTAATGTACAGAATGAAGAGTTTAAGACAGATAAATGTGAAGAATGAAGAGTTTAAGACAGATAAATGTGAAGAATGAAGAGTTTAAGACAGATAAATGTCCAGAATGAAGAGTTTAAGACATAAATGTGAAGAATGAAGAGTTTAAGACAGATAAATGTGCAGAATGAAGAGTTTAAGACATAAATGTGCAGAATGAAGAGTTTAAGACATAAATGTGCAGAATGAAGAGTTTAAGACAGATAAATGTGAAGAATGAAGAGTTTAAGACAAATAAATGCCCAGAATGAAGAGTTTAAGACAGATTAATGTGCAGAATGAAGAGTTTAAGACATAAATGTGCAGAATGAAGAGTTGAAGACAGATAAATGTACAGAATGAAGAGTTTAAGACATAAATGTGCAGAATGAAGAGTTTAAGACAGATAAATGTGCAGAATGAAGAGTTTAAGACATAAATGTGAAGAATGAAGAGTTTAAGACAGATAAATGTGCAGAATGAAGAGTTTAAGACAAATAAATGCCCAGAATGAAGAGTTTAAGACAGATAAATGTGCAGAATGAAGAGTTTAAGACATAAATGTGCAGAATGAAGAGTTGAAGACAGATAAATGTACAGAATGAAGAGTTTAAGACGGATAAATGTGTAAAATGAAGAGTTTAAGACGGATAAATGTGAAGAATGAAGAGTTTAAGACAGATAAATGTCCAGGTGAAGAGTTTAAGACAGATAAATGTCCAGGTGAAGAGTTGAAGACAAATAAATGCCCAGAATGAAGAGTTTTGATGACAGATAAATGTGTAAAATGAAGAGTTTAAGACGGATAAATGTGAAGAATGAAGAGTTTAAGACAGATAAATGTACAGAATGAAGAGTTGAAGACAAATAGATGTGCAGTAGGACTTCGTGAGTGTGTGATAGGAGCTGGCTCTACTTGGGTTTGACTGAATGGGCTCAGCAGAGATGGACAAACGTTGAGTGGAACAAATAAAGACAAAGAGACCCAACAGCCAGAACGCGGCCGCTGATGTGAAGCCAAAGCGGACGAGGCATTCGATTAGCTGTTGCTTCACATGTCAAGCTGCAGCGCTGCCGAGCGCTGACGGGCCCTGATTGGTGAGCGCCGTCCCCCTCACAGCTTAATGACTGCGGCGCGGCGTCCCGTCCCCTGAGGGCCAGAGACACTTTTTAAAGAAGAAGGAAGTGCCCGAGCCTTGCTGTCCTTTAACTTGGCAGCAAATTATCCGTCCGACCTCATCAGCGCCACCGATGCAAAAAAGCGCAATCCTTCTCCCCCTCGTTCCACCAGCCCCGGTCCAAACCGCCCCGGGCGCTCGCAGCAAGGCGGGGACGAAGACTAGCTGTGTTCACGGTTCAACCTGCCGATGTTTCCTCCAGCCTGTCAGGGGACGCGTTGAACTTTTTCCCCGTGTTTCAGGAGAACTCGCTGTTTTTTTACCCACGACTCAGAAGGCGGTTCCACCCGAAGTAACCTCGCAGGAGGACGGGTTCCGTGACGATCGGACCGCAGAAGGACATGCTGCCGCCATTAAACTTTAATCGGACCACGCGTGGAGATGAAGGATCACATGCATGGATGAAGAGTGGATCTACTGTGGGCCGTCTTCACCTCCCAGCGACCGAACACTCCAGGTCCAAACTCCGTGAGCCGCGACTCATCTTCGCCGCTCGGGGTTTTTTCCAGGATGGAGCCATATTGTAACGCAACTCAATGTTACTAAATAATAAATGAGAGATCATCCTCCGTCTTCCCGTCTTTGCATAGAGATTATTTTATTGTCGGTTTGGCAGCAGGGGAACGTGAGGAACAGATTTTTATTAGATTGGACTGAATGTTGGACTGTTTGTGGAGGAGGTTGTTTTGGATTCCTCAACTCCTCAAATCCTCCATGGAGCTTTTAACATGTTTTAAATCCAAAGTATTAGATAGTGGAGTAAAATCTTTGTGTGATGTATACAAGGCAGAACTCCTCGAGTCCAAATTTGGGCTAAATCGGATGAACGGTAAGGAAGTTATATCCAGAAAAACCTGTGTTTTCTGTTAGAAGCTCCACCTAGAGAGTAACATTTGAAGTATTCAAGTAAAACCAGATGTATTCTAGATGGATCCCCTAGGGTCCATCTAGAATACAACAACTTTAGTCAATTTTTGTTAGTGCTGACTTGGTTTTGATTGATTGATTTCGGACCAGAGGGTATTTATAGGATCATCTGTCTTCCATCCACCGGCGACATCTTCAAAGCTTGCTGCTGCCGAAAAGCCAGGTGCATTGTGGGTGACCTGATGAAATTTTTTCACCCCTTCCGTCGTGGAGTTAGAAGAAGAAGAAGAAGAAGAAGAAGAATCCTTTATTAGTCACATAGTCATACAGTACAACATAGTGAAATTACTTCTCTGCATTTGACCCCTCCCTGAGGGAGCAGTGGGCAGCCCCTCGTGGAGCGCCCAGGGAGCTAAGGATTCAGGGTCTTGCTCAAGGACCCTACGACAAGTAGACCCTGGTGGGATTCGAACCGGCTACCTTCCGATCTTCTGATCAGGAGACGGCCGCTTTACCCACTGAGCCACCGCCGCCACCGGTTACTGAAGCCTTCAGTAACCCACAGTCTGACTGTGGCCCCGAACCATCGGCCTCCTCCACAAACAAACACATCAACAACAAATATTGTCGAACTCGACTGTTTGACGCTTTGATGTTTTCCTCGGAAATCTTTGAAATGTCATAAAATTAATAAAAGAAAGTTTTATTTCTTTGGGGCATTAATCAGTTTAATATCTTCAACTCAAAATTTATGCTAAAATTGACAAATAATTTTGTGAAAAATGAAAATAGTCCATTTGATTAAGATTAGCTCGACGTTTTCGTAAAACTGTTTGATGTTGTTTCCGACTTTTCTTTGGTTGAAAAAAAGTTACATAATTCCGTTTAGTAAGTCTCCACATGCTTTAAGCATGTGGAGACTTGTGCATGCTTTACTTGTGGTGTCCCTCATGGCTCCATCCGTGGCCCCCTACTCTTTAGCATATATATATATATATATATATATCCCACCCAGCAACTGGGTTGGATTATAAACGGGTTTAGTCACATTTAACAGTAAGAATTAGTGACTGTCTGAAGACGAAGAAAAAAGGGTTAAAAACAATCGTTTCATGTCTTTTTTTCAAGATTTTCTGTTACTGTTCAAAAACAGGCTTACGCCCCAAAGAAAGAAAATCATTTTTCCATATTTTAGTTTTTCTTGATGAGGACATTAAAGGGTTTTAATGGTACTTTAATGGTTTACGATCTCCGGGTTGACTTTTACAGGGACATGTTTGTTTCAGATCCTCAGTGCGGTAGGTGGGGAAGCGACGCGGAGAAGGACCAGATCTTCATACGGCTGGTTCTGCCGTGCTCCGACCGAAACATGGCAGAATCTCTGGGTTTTAACGGATTCACCGAAGCAGCCACTCTCCACTCTCCACGAGGACAAACCTCCTCACTCAACTTGACAAGCTTGCCGCTCTGCATTTACTCTGACGACCAGGAGTCTCTGACACACGGGGCTAAACCTTGACGGTCGAGGGTGGCCCCGCCCCCTCGTCCTCAGCATCACATCTCCTGACAGCTGTCATTTTCAGTACCGGGCCTCGCCCTCATGACCAGCCGACTGCCGAGTCCCCATCAACTTTGCTTTTCACCGGCGCCTTTTTGCTCTCTCACTTTTGTAGAGTGAAGACCGCAGACGGCGGAGGGAGGTGCCGCCGCGTCGCCAGATATTAGCAACGCGGGCTTGATGTCCAGCAGCAGTCTGCCTGACCCGGAAAGGTAGACGGCGAGGAGGGAAATAAAAAGAATCCAGTTGATGATGAGGAGCTAGAAAGGAAGCCGAGATGAAGACATATGCTTGTGTGAAGTACGCTGTTAAGAAATGTCCGTAGAATCTACGGTAAAATAGCAGCAGCTGCGGTTACTAGCATTTTATCACAGAAAATATGGTGACCCTTGTCCAAAAGATTACGGTAAATAACCGTAAAAACAGTTCATGACAAACACAAAAACATAAAAACATTTTTAAAATCTTATTTCTGTAGAAATAAATGGTAAAAGTTGTTTATATACGAAAAATCCATTATATAAACAGAATGATACTTTTACAGTAAGAGACATTGTAGTATCTTTCCTCTAATTTTAACAAAAGTTTCATTTTACAGTGAAACTTTTCAACATATTCTCTCCATAAATAATAAAGTTATTTACTGTTTATTTAAAATAATTCCCTGTAGTTAGTATACAATGATAAACTGTTTTGTAATTTACCATCTTTTAGTTATTTTACAGTAATCTCTACTGATATTTTTTACAGTGTAGTTTCTTTCTTTTTTTAAGTCCAAACTGTTGAAATTAACTGTAATATTATAGAACCACCTATGTAACCGTAAAAAGGTGGACATTATATCTGTTTTTATGGTTATTTACCGTAATTTCTTGTACGGGTGGCAACATTTTATGTAATTTCTTTTGATTTCTACAGTGTAATGATGTTTTCGTGTGTAAAATAAATATATTTTAACTGAATAAAATTCAAAGTTTTACAATGATGTGTTGTATCACATACACACTAAAAAATATGACGTTTAAAACGCACTTGTTTTTCACGATAAGTGTCCCCTGTAAACAAACTTAATGGGAAAAATCGGACCGGCTGACGAAGCTGATGAAGACTCACTTCTCGGGTATTTCCTGAATGAAGTAAAGATGGATTTTTAAATTCCAGGGGATGATAATTAGTCTGACAGAAAGTCTCTTTGGCGCTCAGCTTCTTCACAGATTATGATTGAAGGGTATTAGGGGACAGTGGTGGTGGTGGTGGCTGATGACTCTGCTGAGACTAATGGAGGATGAAGTTAA
>JBBDHG010000315.1:57500-60000 GCA_037951165.1 Lophius americanus
CATGTGTGTGTGTGTACATGTGTGTGTACATGTGTGTGTGTGTGTGTACATGTGTGTGTACATGTGTGTGTGTGTGTACATGTGTGTGTACATGTGTGTGTGTGTGTGTACATGTGTGTGTACATGTGTGTGTGTGTGTACATGTGTGTGTGTATATGTGTGTGTACATGTGTGTGTGCGTGTACATGTGTGTGTACATGTGTGTATGTGTGTACATGTGTGTGTACATGTGTGTGTGTGAGTATATGTGTGTGTACATGTGTGTGTGCGTGTACATGTGTGTGTACATGTGTGTGTGTGTGTACATGTGTGTGTACATGTGTGTGTGTGAGTATATGTGTGTGTACATGTGTGTGTGCGTGTACATGTGTGTGTACATGTGTGTGTGTGTGTACATGTGTGTGTACATGTGTGTGTGTGTGTGTGTACATGTGTGTGTACATGTGTGTGTGTGTGTACATGTGTGTGTGTGTGTATATGTGTGTGTACATGTGTGTGTGCGTGTACATGTGTGTGTACATGTGTGTATGTGTGTACATGTGTGTGTACATGTGTGTGTGTGTGTGTGTGTGTGTGATGGTCTTTTAGAAGCTTAGACTCGAACCAAGGACAAACATTTCAACGGGTCACATAATTGGTTTAGCGATGAAACATTTGTTGCTCCCTGAAGTCTCCAGCCGGTTCTGTTGGACCCGACACTGTTTTTTAAACTCCACCGTTAAATAACCAGCGACTCAATCGTCAGTTATTACGTGGTCAGTTATTACGTGGTCAGTTCTTACGTGGTCAGTTCTTACGTGGTCAGTTATTACGTGGTCAGTGCTGGACGGCGTCTTCGGGGTTTTGTGTCGAGCAATGAAGAATTATGTTATTAATTTAACAGTATAAATACATTTACAGTAAAAACTTTCTTTTGATGTTATGATGTTGTTGCTGTAATTTAGTATCTACTAGTTTGAGATGCTGTTTTAACTTCACCATCTTTCATAGTCGCCATTGGAAAGTTTGTTTTAACAGTAATCTCTACCGACAGTTTTTCATTTTAGGTTAAAAAAAGTTTTTAAAAAGTTGTAATTTACTGTAACTTTACGTCGTTAAAGTTACAGTAAATTAACGTTAAAGTTTACGGTTTTCTGTTCAGTGGGTTCTGTTTGGTTCTTCTGGGATTTGTTCTGCTACGACTGTGGAAGCATCAACATGTGAGTCCAGGACCAACTTCCTGTCCCTCTTCTTCCTCTCTCCTGTAACACGTCTCCCTAAACCCCGTGAGAGGCGCTGGTGGCTCAGGGTGGGCCGCGTGCCGGCCTCAGACAAAGGAGATGACAGCGGGACTCGTGGGGGGGCGGGGGTCCCCAGAGAGCAGAGGGGAGGATGATGGTGGTCATGAGGTAAATCTGCTGTGAAACCTCCCCCCCCCCACCAAAAGTGCGGAGGACGCCGCCGTCTGCTCCGGCCTGACGTGACAAGAATGAGGTCGATGTAGCGCGGGTGCGTGACCCATCGGCGAGTCCGGGGAATAAGGTGCCGGGGGCCGATGGGGGTCTTCGTTAGAACCACGGGTCACTCATTAAGGGTGGGATCCTGCCCTCAGCTTAAATGTCTGGAAGGAGCTTCAAAGTGATTATGGTCAGACGTGGTTATCCATGTCAACAGGGTCAGAAGTTAAAGGGTCCCTGGTGACTGTCGGCGTGTCCCAGGATGGTGCCCCCCCCCACGTCCCCCCTGTCCCCGCCTTCAGCCCCGTGAGAGGCTCCTCTGGAAGTCCAGAGGGATTAAGGTTCTGCTTTTTATTAATGCCACCACAGAAATCCTACAAGCCATATGGTTCTGAAGCAAGCGGGTCGGGTCGAACGCCCACCCCACGGTTCAGGACCCTCCTCGTGACCCACAGCTATAAAAGTGAAATATATTATTACGTGATTTTTTATTCCGTCAAAAATCTCTACGCTATAGAAACAAATGAATATTTGTATTTTTTAAGTTTAACTTCCTGCATTCCTTTGATTTGATTTAAATAATCACATTTTTTACAAACGTAAAAAATGTGATTTTATAGAATCAGCATGAATTTGGTTATTTATGAAAACAATGAAGTTAAATCTGTTAAGAATATATAAAAACAAGGTTTTAGTAAGTTTCAATGTGGGACAAGAAAGATTTAATTTATTCAAATGTATGAGATTCATTTATATATAATACATATAAAAATACAATATATATAAAAAATACATACTTTTTAAATATCAGACTTAAATATTTTTTTAGTGTAGAGCTGCTTTTATTTTTACAACTTTATACTTATAATACAGACATTACGGGAAATTACCGTTAAAAAATCTGTAAACCTGTTTACGGTTAAATAGTTAATTATATAAAATAATATAAAATTACAATGTTTTCCGACTTTTTACCTGGAAAATCAACATTATTTCAAAATTTACTGTATTTTTAGGTAACGTTAAAGTTTTTTATTTGCGTTTTCATTTAACTAAATTCTATT
>JBBDHG010000315.1:65000-67500 GCA_037951165.1 Lophius americanus
ATCATCATCACCATCATCATAGTAGTCGTCATCATCATTAACCTCACCATCATCATCATCGTCATCATCATCATCATCACCATCATAATCATCATCATCATCATCATCATCATCATCATTGTAGTCGTCATCATCATCAACATCACCATCATCATCTTCAACATCTTTATCATTATCATCATCACCATCATCACCATCATCATCATCATCACCATCACCATCATAATCATCCTCATCATCACCATCATCACCATCATCATCATCATCATCATCATCATCACCATCATCATCATCACCATCATCATCGTCACCATCATCATCGTCATCATCATCATCGTCATCATGAGTGATGAACAAACTTTTTGAAATTAAGAGTTCCGTCTGACTGAATCGTCCCAGTTAGGATTCATGTGAGGCGATCAGAACAAAGCCCAGTGGAGCGTTTGATGGGAGATGATCCCGGCCCAGACGGGGGCAGGCGTGACGCTCCGTCCCAGAGTATGTTTGGGTTGGAGGGGTTGAGGGTGGAGCAGTGGAGCACCGACGCCCTGAGGGCGGAGGACCGGGAACATTGAGGCCGTCCACGTTGTCTCAACAGAACTCTGGCAGCCGGTCTGGGACGGATGTGGTGGACGTCAGAGGGTCTGGAGAAGACCCCTGAAGTCTGTCCCACTCCTCAGAGTCCCAGCTGGTAGAGATGTTCATGTCACTCTGAGTCCAACCACAGAGCAAAGAGGAAGAGGGATGCCAAGGAGCAGGTGGTGGTCGGTCCGACTGTTGCGGACTAAAAATGTCTGCTTGAAAACGTCCCAAACGATTCTCCGACCCGACCCGGTCCGCCGGGAATCAGGACTTACATCACAGAGAGTCATCAAAAGACGGGCGAGGTCATTGTTGTGTCCGCAGCGTTTCAGGGTTCAGTACCATCTGGACCAGGATGAGATGTTTGATCCTGACCCAGTCCAGCAGAATGAAGTCAGTTCTGAAGCGTCTGTGGGTCTGAGCTCCAATCCCAAAACTCCCATCAGCCTCTTTGGTGGATCCGTCGGTTTGTCTGCAGCAGACGCGAGGACCACGGACCTTACAGTCCAGCTGAAGGTCTTCATGGGTCAGAGGGCCGGTTGATCACCTTCTGGAACCAGTCCCATGTGTCGTTCCTGACAGCAAGGTTTTATCCCTGAGAAAGGACCCTAATCCCTGCGTTGTACCAGAAATCCCCCTGATAACGCATCAAACTAAATGGGTCAAAACTGTTTCTATCAGTCTGTTCTAGGATCAGATCCCATAGAGACTCAAACTAACTGTTTCTATGACGTCATCAGTCTGTTCTAGGATCAGATCCCATAGAGACTCAAACTAACTGTTTCTATGACGTCATCAGTCTGTTCTAGGATCAGATCCCATAGAGACTATAAATGTTTGGAGCAGAAAGTTCTGCAGCACGATGTCGTGTAGAATCAGAACCTTCTGCCTCACATGTGTAGATCCGTAGTTCTACCTCACTTTTGATTTCAGTATAAACACTTTTATGAGTGAATGAGGCGAGTTCTTGTGGTTCTGAGCTTCCTTATCCGATCCGGCAGTAACGACTGTGGCTCAATGTTCCCGCCCTCTCCGCCTGTCAATCAAACACCAGCCGGCTCCATCAGAGCCTGGATGCTGTGGAGGAGAGCGGAACCACTCTGGCCTGACTAACCGGACCTACATCACAAGTTCTGCACGCAGCCTTACTCTCTCCCTCAATCTATTCTCTCTCTCTCTCTCCCTCCCTCCATCTATTCTCTCTCTCCCTCCATCTATTCTCTCTCTCTCTCTCCCTCCCTCCTATTATTCTCTCTCTCCCTCCCTCCATCTATTCTCTCTCTCTCTCCCCCTCCCTCCATCTATTCTCTCTCTCTCTCCCCCTCCCTCCATCTATTCTCTCTCTCCCTCCCTCCATCTATTCTCTCTCTCTCTCCCCCTCCCTCCATCTATTCTCTCTCCCCCTCCCTCCATCTATTCTCTCTCTCCCTCTCTCTCTCTTGATGGTTGCAGCAGCACAAGCTGTGGAGAGAAGGGTCCAACTGAGCCAACAGAGCTTTTGAAGCCCCTCCCTCCCCCCACCCCCCCTCCCTCCCCCTCCCCCCCCTCCCTCCCTCCCTCTCTCTCTCTCCCTCTCTCCCTCTCTCTCCCTCTGTTCAGGCCTTGCTGTGTTTTTGGCAGTTACTACTGACCATCACGGACGTCATTGCCAATTTTTGTGAAAACTGGCACATATGGCCGCTGAAGTGCCATATGCCATACAGAATATTTTTTGGCCGTTTCCCCCATTTGTATAATCTCTGGATCCCGTATAAAAGTGGCTCATTATTAATTCATTCCTTCCCAGTTTTTTTAGGTTTTTTTTTATAGTTTTTCATTTTCCTCCATTTTTTACCCCCCCGAAAGTCTTTGATGTGTGCGAGGACGGCGCCGACGTGTTCATTTAAGGTGCATTGTGGGGATTGGAGCGTGGGATCGA
>JBBDHG010000315.1:72500-87500 GCA_037951165.1 Lophius americanus
TGAAACGTAAACTTTAACGTAAAAGCTGCATTGGGGATAGAACAGAAAAATGTCGACGTGTTTACACATACAAAAGATATACAAAAGAAATAAACAGTAAAGTAGAACTTTTATCAACTTACACTGTAAAAAAAATGAGGTAGAGAATACCGTAAAAAAACAAAAAAATAAAATGTAAAATGTAAACAGGAAAAAACGGTAACCTTACAAACAGTGTCACTTAGTAGAAACGTTGAATTATCTTGAATTAAGAAAGAGCAAAAAATTAATAAATTTGACCCAAATGTAAAGTGCATTATAAATTAAATGTATTATTATTATTATTATAAATTCATTCTTTATTTCTGAGAAAACACAGAATTTTACTGTGAAAAAACAACAACAATGTCATTACAGTAAAAGTATTATTCTGTCAAAATAAGAGATGTTGTTGGCATGAAAACATTAAAATAAACAACTTTAACCATTTAGTGACAGAAGACGGCAAAAACACAAACATATATTTGTGAAATAATGTTGATTTCAAGTTTAAAAGTTTTTATTGTAATCTACTGTTTTTTTTGTAACAAGTACCTAACCATAAACAGGTATTTATTTGTTTTTTATTGTAATTTACCGTCATTTCTTATATACACTATATTTTACAGTAGAATTCTTGCAACCTGTATTTTACCGTTAATTACACAGATTTTTATTTACAGTGTATTAAATCACAAGTCCGATAAAATAAAAGTAGCAATTTTCAAACAAAATAAAAGCTAAATTTAGTGACTAATAGTGTGAATAATGTAAAAAATATCACATAGCCGAAAAAAATAATTATATATTTAACGCCTAATAATCTTTAAGAATAACAATCAACATTATTTTTGACACTTTAGTGTCAATAGAAATCATAATATTACAATTTTAAGTCTTAAAAATAATAATAATTATAATTATAATATGACCTTCTTTATAATATAAAAGAGGGAATCCTAAATTAATGATTTGTAATGAATGAATGAATTAAATAATTCAATATATTCACTTAAATGCAGGTTAATTCATGTATTTCTGTGTTTATAAACGTGTATTATAACCTGCTATAATTTATAAAACGTGATTAATTTGACAGATTTTAAGAGTCAAAAGAATAAATCATGTCACAGATTAATACGCAGAATAAATATACTTTATTAAAACTCATCATCCATGTATTATACCAGATAATAAAGTTGTGTTGTTGTTGTTTCTTTTAAAAATGCTGTTATTTTTCATTTGAATGATTCTATAAAAACAAAGTGAACAGAACTCAGTGGGTTGGAACTGGCCCACAAACCCGGATTAAGTCCATTTCTTTGAGATGTTAATGATTCCTGATGATGTTGTTGTTTTCTGCACAGAAGTCATCAGTTGTTGCATCTTAATGATGTTATTAAACTACATCCGGTCGAGCAGAGGAGTCGCTCTCTCTCTCTCTCTCTCTCCTCTCGCTCAGAAGGGCAAGCCGATGCAAATTATACACTAGCGCCCCCTAACTGAGCCAGAACACAGTACAGGCGGAACCGGCGGAACCAGCGGCAGCAGCAGAAAGGCTGCACCGGTCTGAGGGGGTGGTGGAGAGGTGGTGGTGGTGGAGGAGAGACCCCAGGGTGCTCTGGATGGAGGTGGGCCTGTTTCAGATCAAAACCATGAAGAAAAGGTCAGAAGTGTCAGTTTTCTGTTGTTGTTGTTGTTGTTGTTGTTGTTGTTGTTGTGGAAATGATCATAATAGATCTTCATAAGAAAAGTGTAAATAAAAATATCATAAATC
This sequence comes from Lophius americanus, assembly GCA_037951165.1. Lineage (NCBI taxonomy): Eukaryota > Metazoa > Chordata > Actinopteri > Lophiiformes > Lophiidae > Lophius > Lophius americanus. The sequence continues at coordinate 74,296 of JBBDHG010000315.1, forward strand.
CATAACAATAACTAAGATACCAAAAATAATTATAATTATGATAAATGTGATGGTAAAAAATGTTTTATTATAATGATAGAAGAATCAATAACAACAATAAAAACAATAACAATAATTATAATAATCATATTATACCTTATATCTATATAGATAGATAGATAGATAGATAGATAGATAGATAGATAGATAGATAGATAGATAGATAGATAGATAGATAGATAGATAGATAGATAGATAGATAGATAGATAGATAGATAGATAGATAGATAGATAGATACATTATAACACATTATAAATGTTATAATATTATATATTCTAACATTTTTTACCATCTCATATATATATATATATATATATGAGATGGTAAAAAATGTTTGATTAAAGTGATACTTGCGATGATGGAAGAATCAAACACAATAAAAACAACAACAATAATCATAATAATTAGAATTGTGGTGATAGAAAAAACCTAAAACAATAATAATAACAATAGTTATAATAATAACAATAGTTATAATAAATAGTTATAATAATAATAACAATAGTTATAATTATAATAACAATAGTTATAATAATAACAATAGTTATGATAATAATAACAATAGTTATAATAATAACAATAGTTATAATAAATAGTTATAATAATAATGACAATACTTATAATAAATAGTTATAATAATAATAACAATAGTTATAATAATAATAACAATAGTTATAATTATAATAACAATAGTTTTAATAATAATAACAATAGTTATAATAATAACAATAGTTATAATAATAACAATAGTTATAATAAATAGTTATAATAATAATGACAATAGTTATAATAATAATAACAATAGTTATAATAATAATAACAATAGTTATAATAAATAGTTATAATAATAATAACAATAGTTATAATAATAATAACAATAGTTATAATAATAACAATAGTTATTATAATAATAATAACAATAGTTATAATAAATAGTTATAATAATAATAATAATAATAGTTATAATAATAATCGGGTGTTTTTCTCGCTCAGCTGTATTTTGACCCTAAAATCTTTAAACGTCACTTTATTCTGCGGCAGGCATCGAATGTAACGATGAAGACTCCGCTCACACAGGGAGGGGGGGGTAAGAGGAAGAGGTGGGGGTTGGTTTGGCATCAGATGCCAGTCGGTGGGTGAAGAGTTAAAGGGAGGAGACGCGGAGTGACACGCCTCATTGGGTAGATTATGTGCCGCAAACAAAAAGTGTTCGTCTGTGCGCCAGTCAGCCAGAGCAGCGGGGCCCCATCTGCGCGCCTCTCTCTCCCTCTCTCTCTCTCTCTCTCTCTCTCTCTCCCTCTCTCTCTCTCCCTCTCTCTCTCTGTCAGAGTCTGAGTGGTGGCAGAATCCTGCAGCTCTCCTCCAGTCCTCTCCTCTCTGCAGCAGCAGCAGCAGCAGCAGCAGCAGCAGCAGCTCTGACCCTCTCTGCGCTCCGGGAGGGGGGGAAATGTTCTGACGTCCTGACAGCAAGGGAGCGGATCAGGAGCGCACCTTCCTCTCCATCACCTTCATCCTCCTCTGACTGCGCCGCCTCCTGCTTTTTCTTCTTCTTCTTCTTTTTTAAATTCGATTGTTGGATTATTATTCTTCCTCGTCGACACAAAGGTAGGTTCTGTGTGCTTTATGTAGTTTTACCGGAACAGGAGGGAAAGGGAGGGAGGAAGGAGGGAGGAGGAAGAGGAGGGGGTGAGATCCTCTGAGTTTGTTGCAGGCGCAGATGTGCTGCGGACAAAAAAACCCGCAAATTGAGCCTCAGCGCTGCGCTGATTTAGGGCAGTTTTCCGCCTGGTGCGGCTCCAGCAGATGGGTTAGATACCCTTCATCCCCTCAACCCCTTCATCCCCTCATCCCCTCATCCGCCCCCCTACCCCACCTGCGGAGGGTTTGAACGGGAGGCAGACTGATGTCAGTCCTCCAGCTGATGGATGCGCAAACATTCCGTTCTCTAGACTGGCTCTGATTCGAGCCTCAGACCAGAGAGAACATTCTGAGTTCTCCTGACGAAGACAACCGGCCTTCATCTGGGTTCCGTTTGTGCCGGAAGACATTTGTCTCGGGACTTTTTGCAGAACACGCAAAAAAATGTGAAACGGATCGTTTCTGCTGCGATTTGAAGATTTTGGAAAAAGTCTTATAATGCTCCAAAATCATCCGGAATAAAATAAGTGGTTTATGGGATGTGATCGGCGGTATTAAACACATTCATTCTATTTTATTTTGAAAAATCCTGCAACTAAAAATAAAAAGAAGAAGAAGAGGAAGAGAAACAAGGCGCGTGCTGTTTTAAAATTGGGCCACCTTTTCCCATCAGCCAACATTGTCAGGGATAAAATTATGCATTTAAGATCATTTGAGTCTGTATTGCATCGCTTTGAGATGATTTGTTAACTTTATATTTTATTATTGTATTTCTGAAACGGCTTCCTTGACGTCGCACGCGCGCGTGTGCAGAAAAAGAATGAATAAATGTCATAAGAGGATTAAATGTCTTCTCCTAATATATAATAATATCCCCGTCGGTACTATAATAAATACTTAATTTTGTATTATTATAAACTTTTAGTTTAACAACTATTTAGTCATCATCATTTCACTAAATTAAATATTTTTATTTTTAAAGCCACTTATTTTCTTCTCTTTCCTCTAAAAATTCCTCTTTTTTAAAATGTTTTTGAATTCTTTTATTTTCGTTTTTATTCCAGTTGTCAGCTGATTCAAAGCTGAGCTGTCGCGCGTGACTCAGGTGCGGGTTTCCACGCGCTCCTCCCGCTGTATTTGAGGGAGGAGTGGGAGTGGGGGAGCCGCAGCCGGCTAAACACACACATTCAGAGGTTAGAAAAGAAATAATTAACTGGTCCTGCTGCTTTAATTACAGTCTCAAAGGGGGAACGTGCTGGATTATGCTAATGAGGCGCTGGAAAGGAGAGAAAGGTTGGCGCGCGGGAAATCACACATTGGGATGCGCGCGGATCCACGCACGGACTGTTTGTGTTTATCCATCAGACATAAATAATCTGCAAGGATTCTATAAAATCATTCTAATCTCAAACAGGAAAATAGAGGCGCATCACTGCAAGAGGAAATATTATTACATTTAAGATTAAGATAAATAAATACCTGAGGCAGCAGAAGACGCGTTCAGGGACAGGAGAAATGTGTTTGGGAATGTTTCTATCTCCAATCTAACAATTAATGCTTTAAAAAAACACCAGAAACAAATAAAGACCAAAATAAATATTAGATAGAAATAATCAGAAATGCAGATATTCATCAAAAACATTATTAAAAATGACAAAACACGTAATTTAATAATCAGTATATAATAAGATTTTACTGACATATATAGAAAAGGCTCGAAGCATCAAAGGTTAATTCTATTATAATGAACTAAGTCTCAGAAATAATCTACATTACGTCACATTATTTATGTAATAATAACAATCATGATGAGAAGAATAATAATAATTTAATATCGATGGTAACATCATGTAATAATCAATATTATAATCCAATTATTCTGAAAGATAATTGTTATCTTTATAATTATAAGGAAATACAGGAAAATATTGTTGTAATGAAAATATGTAAAAAAAAAAGAATTACTTAATGTTTTCACATATACTTAAAGTTACAATAATAACAATAATTATTATAATAATGATAATAATAATGATTATTATATTATAATAATAATAATAAGGATGATGATAATAATAAAAAACAATAATGATAATAAAAATAATGATTATAATAATGATTATAATTATAATAATAATAATAATAATAATACTGATTATATTGATGATAATAATAATAATAATAATAATAATAATAATGATTATAATAATGATGATAATAATAATAACGATGATGATAATAATAAAAACAATAATGATAATAATAATAATGATTATAATGATAATAATAATAATAATAATAATAATGATTATACATTTGGTCCAACCATCATCAGGCTGCTTCAGGTGACGCCATCATGAACTTATAATGGGGTTTGAATTAATTAGGAAGCTAAAATAAAAGAGGGTATGAAAAAAAAGAAAGGGAAAGGGAAAAGGGAGATTGGGCCCCAAACGACGCCCTGACAGCTGGTTTGGCAATCTGTCTGGGAAGAGATTTATTTGCTAGCAGCAGGGAGAGAGGAGAGTAAACGGCTAAATACATAAATATCCGCTTCAGGCTTCAGGATGCAAATCATTACTTTGACTGTTTGATGAAATATCATTTTGTCCTCTTTCATGCTGCAGCAGTACGACTCTTTGGTTCCCTGCAGGTCTCTCATGTTCCCTTGTCCCTCTTCCTCTTCCTCTCCCTGCAGGGTAAGATGGAGGAGTCCAGCTCCCAGAAGTTGGTGTGGGATGGAGACGCCAAAGCGGTCCAGCAGTGTCTGACTGACATCTTCACCAGCGTCTTCACCACATGTGACATCCCAGAAAACGCCATCTTTGGGCCTTGTGTGCTGAGCCACACGTCGCTGTACGACAGCATCGCCTTCATCGCCCTCAAATCCACAGACAAACGCACAGCACCCTACATCTTCAGGGTGAGAGGGCCTTCACCGTCAGCCCACCAGAACCCAGCACCATACTCTTCATCAGGGACAGAAAACAGGAAACATTTCTGGAATGACTTTCTTGAGAAAAGACATGAAAAACAGCGGAAGATCAAAATCATCATCATCACTAGTTCTGTTTTTATTGATTAAATGCATAATATATAAAATTCCCATTTCTATTTACAGTTTTATAACACATATCCAAAAAATATATACCTACGTTAATTAGGTTTTACCGTATAGAAATAATATTTGAATCATTTTATTCATAATATGTCATCAAAAGATAAAAATCAAGAAAATATTGCCAAATTTTATTCATAATAATAATAATAATAATAATAATAATAATAATAATAATAATAACACTTTTATTTTATTTAGAGCGTTTTTACAAAAATACTCAAATTAAAAAATTTTTTTTTACAAAAAAACAAACAACTATTTAATGATGTAATAACTTATTTTTTCAAATACATTATTATCATTTTGCATCCAAGAGTGCAGAAAATATCTTGTTTTTCTATTTTTTTTTATGCTCTGCAGCAACTCCTTATGTAAAATATATTATATATATATATAAAAACAAATTTAGTCTTATTCTGAATATCTGCACCAGAATAAGAGGCTGGAATCTGCAGGAATAGAACAAAAATGTCCTGCTAGTAGATAAATCCAGTCTTATTTGAATGTCTTTTAATATTTCTTTTAATAAAAATCTTTTAAAATTGATACAATCTTTCATTATTTCTGGAAATATTATTTCACCTGGTTGGAAAGAAATAATAAATTCATGTCAAAATATTACATCATTTTGACTATATTAGTAAGATTATTTATCCTTATCGGCACTATTTTTATTGATAATAAAGATTCGGAGAAAAATAAGGACCTTGAATGAATTTGTGTTATTACTGTAATAACACAGTTATTACAGTAATAACTGTAATAACTGTGTTATTACAACAACACTGCCAGAAATAAATATTTATTACCCATTATCTTTAAATCTTATCTTAGCTTTAAGGTAGCAGCTGATCTTCTTATTAAAGAAAAGCCTTAATTCTCAACAGGAATAATATTGATTGAATATTTTGTATGTATAAATTACTCTAAATTACACATCCTAACAATAAAAGGCGTTAAATTCTAAACGGTATCTAACCGTAGTAGATACGGTGAATTATTGTAAATAAAGAAAATGTTAAATAGTTTTATTATTTATGGTCAGAATGTGGAAAAGAAACGACATTTTATCTGTTTTTATGGTTATTTACTGTAATATTCTTCTTCATGGTGTTTCCTGGGAAAAGTCTTTTACCGTGAATTCTACAGATTCTTTTTTTTAACAGTGTATGTTTTCTGTGCAGGTGGACACCTCAGCAACCAACAGCACCTCAGAGGGTTTGATGTGGCTGCGACTGGTCCAGTCGGCCCGGGACAAAGAAGAGCAGAACCTGGAGGCCTACGTGAAGAACGGCCAGCTCTTCTACCGGTCCCTCCGCCGGATCGAGAAGGACGAGGAGCTGCTGGTCTGGTACGGCCAGGACCTGGTCGACCTGCTGCTGCTCAGCCCCAGCAGAACTCCGGCCAAGAGCAAAGGTGGGTCCGCTGGGTCCGCAGAAATGATGACATCATCATTTGTTCTCTGCTGTCTTTATTCAACTTGATGATGATGATGATGATGATGATGCAAACTGGATCTCTGGAGCTTCTCTGGAAACACGTCTCACTTCAAAAAAATTACACTTTAAAGTTTGACGCTTTATTTTGCGTTGCATTATTTGACAAATGTATGCGATACGTTTTAACGTACTGTTACTGTAGAAATAACGGTATGTTCTTTTCTAAATGGTTAAAAGTGTTTTTACTATCAATGTAAATGTGGGTGTCAGCAAAATCTGTAGTTTAGACCGAATACTACTTTTACGGTAATAAGCTACTAAAAGTATATTCCTGTTCATTTTACCAAACGTTTGTTGTTTTACAGTAAAATTCCGTGTTTTTTCGTATCAAAATGAATTTTTTTTTTCTGTTTTGTTACTGAAGATAAATTTGCTGGATCTGCTACAGCGATGCGATGTTTTAAATCTTACACTCTTCTACTGATGCAGTTTGACAGTTTTTTACCGTAATTTTACAGACAGTTCTGGAAAAACCGTCATGTGACTGAAGTCCGTCTCTCTTCCTCCAGGTTCCTCCTGCTACTCCTGTCCAGACTGCAGCCAAAAGATCCAGTATGAGTTTCCCTTCTTGGCCCATCTGAGGTTCCGTTGTACCAAAAAACTCCAGAGCATCACGGGGGCCGACGAGGAACCGAGCAAAGAGGGCACCACCGAGCGACCAAACGCGACCCCGGCCAGAACCAGCCCAAAGCTGGGCCGCTCCGAGGGCTTCGCCGGACCTCAGGAGGGCACCAAGCCCTCCACGGACTTCCACAACCTGGCCCGGGACCTGGAGAACAACCGGACCAGCCCGCCCAGCGACAAGGAGGCGGAGATCTGCAGCGAGAGCTCGGGGAAGAGGAAGTTCTCGGACGTGGAGGACAGGGAGGTCCGAGGGCGAGGCCACCCCCAGTCCAAGTCGAAGGACGAGCTGGTGACGTCGGCGCAGAACTACAGAGGAGCTTACGGGCTGGAGGAGAACCACAGGACCTTCTCCCCTTCGGGCTCCACGCAGCTGGGCGAGGGCAAACGCAGCGCCTTCACCGAGGTCAAGAAGTCCAGCCAGAACCTCAAGCTTCAAAAGAGCGCCAACTCAGAGAACAAAGATGGAGGTCGTCCCAGCAGCGGTCCATCCGAGAAGCACCTCAACATCAGGCAGGTGTTGTCGGAGACCCAGCCGCCCCAGAGCTCGCCCATGGGGAGCGCCTTCACCTCCGTCCAACAAGGCGCCGGCGGGGAGAGGAAGAGCGCCTTCAGCCAGCCGTCGCGCTCCTCCTTCTCCCAGATCTCGCCGCTGGTGATGGCGCCCAAGCTACTGGACTGCCACCCGGCGGTGGGCGACACCATCTCCTCCAGCAGACTCTACCAGGCGGACCACCTCGCCGCCAAACTCCAGAGCGCAGAACTGGGTGCCAACTGTCCTGTTCCGGGCGGGATGGCCAAGCAGAACCCCTTCGTCTACGCCACCGCCTTCTGGCCCAAGAGCTCCGGGCCCGTCCAGATTCAGATGCCGTCGGCGCTCACCCTACTGCCCCCCTCCTTCACCTCGCTGTGCCTGCCCGCCCAGAACTGGTGCGCCAAGTGCAACGCCTCTTTCCGCATGACCTCGGACTTAGTTTACCACATGAGGTCCCACCACAAAAAGGAGTTCGCCATGGAGCCTCTGGTCAAACGGCGGCGGGAGGAGAAGCTCAAGTGCCCCATTTGCAACGAGTCCTTCCGCGAGCGGCACCACCTGTCACGTCACATGACCTCCCACAACTGACTTTGGGAGAGTTTTTTGTGTTTTTTCTCACGAGGGGGAGGGGCTGTGACCCAGAGTGGATTTAATCGGTCCGACTTCACGCGACACGAACACTCCTTGCACTTCTTTTCACTTTTGGACCGTGGTCTTATTCTTTTGGCTGGTTTCCTTCTGTACAAAATGTCCTGTTTTTGGGTGTATGCAAATTAATCTATTTATGAAGCACTTAAAGGTCTGAGAGAACGGGAAGATTTAAATATGTGTAATTGTACAGTGAGTCGTATTTTATATCCTATAAATGCAAATAACGGCGCGGGGATCAGAACCGGAGACCCGGGTTCCGGGTTCCCGGTTCCCGGTTCCCGGTTCCTGGTCCACGACCCAGTCTGTGATCATGTGGGCGTCAGACGGAGGATTATGTCAGACTATATTTCAGAGTGCATGTAAATGAAATGATATTGGTTTAAGATGAAGTCTATACTTTACTCTGTACATATTTCTTTTCTTTGAAATACAAAGTGTCATATTTTGTGTCGGTGGGGAATAGTTCCTGTGTTTCTTCCTTTTGCGGAAATTTACTACTTGATAGTTTATCTAATCATGTTGAATGCATTGACAATAAAATAGCTTTATTTTCAACCGTGGCCTTTATTAATGTCTTTAATTCATTTATTTTTCTTGATTGAATTTCGATTTAAAGATTGTCTGGTCTTCATTTATCTATAAATTATTATTATTATGATTATAATTATTAATATTACTATATTATTATTATTAATATTATTAAATACACCATTTGAGCATTTTTTTTAATGAGATGTTCATTAAAAATAAAAAATGAATAAAATAAAAACACATAAAATTCATTATACCATTTATATATATATATATAATTGTTAATATTTACTTTTATAGCTATACATAAACTATATTAATACTTCAAATTATATTCACCGTATGGTTTATTATTTAAAATACAAAAAACACAATAGAATTATTAGGAATGAAGGGATTATAATTATAAGGGCCAGACTTATAATATAAATAATCATCCTGTGACTGAGGGCCTAAACGCATGATTGTTTTATTTAGACATTAAAACACATCTACTGACTTCAGTATTCATGTTTATTTATTATACCGGATTAATCTTCCTTTGTCAAATCATAGGAGCCATAAAACTATAAAAGAATAATTGTGCACAAACAACAAACAACACAACTTCCTCCATTAAGTCTGAATAAAAGACAAATCATGACTGGAACCCGGTCAGAACAGGAGGTCAAGGAAAGTGAATAAAATCAATGATTGAATGACGGGACAATTAAAAAGAGGATAAAATAAATAAATGAATTTAATAATGAATAAATCAGATTATTTATATTTTTATGAGAAACCCTGCATCGTTTAATTGTCGGTAGACGTGTTGACGTCACTGCATTATTAAAACCCAAACGTCTGAGCATCTCTGCTGAGAGGTGGAGGTGAAATGTGGAAAATAGTGCGACAGCGCCATCAAGTGGTTGCTATAGAAACCACATGAGAAGACATGATTGAGCGGCGGAGGAGGAAGGAGTCACGTCCTTTACGTGATTAAAGTATTAATATTACATTCACCAGATTTAAAAAAATGGACGGATCGAGAACAAGTAAGAAGTTATTGACAGCATGATATTTCTAACGGCGTAGATTAATCCGTTAAAACATTTTCACTTCCGCCAAACGGAGGATGTTACGTTTTCACCGCTCTAAGTTTGTCTGTTTGTTTGTTTGTGAGCAGGATTTACAAAAAAAAAACTACAGGACGGACGGATTTTAAAGTTAACTTTATTGTGGCGACGTTACATGTGTCGCGGCATTCAAAATAAAATAAAATAAAATTATAAGACATTTGGGGCCGTGACGTCACATTAGTGCGACGCGCTAGAGAGCCCCATTGACAAATTTTGACCAGAGAATGGCGTTTTATGTTCATCCAACCATTCGTCGTTGTGCATGTGATGAACGAAGACAGCTGGGAAAACATTTAAAATAAAATAATGAACTAAATAAAATACAATTATAAGACATTTGGGGCAGTGACGTCATAATGTGGCGACGCGCTAGAGAGCGCCATTGACAAATTTTGACCAGAGAATGGCGTTTTTAAGTTCATCCAAACATCGTCGTTGTGCCTATGCTGAACAAAGACAGCTGGGACAAAAATAAAATAAAATAAAATGATACAGTACAGAACACTGCAGACTAGGAACACCCAACAAGACCTGCAGCTCTGGAGATGTTCTGACTCAGTCCTCTAGGTGGCGCCAACTGGTTCTGTTCAGAGCCACTCAGATTCTCCGGCCTGACCTTTTTTCTTTAATAATAATAATAATAATACATTTAATTTATAATGCACTTTACATTTCATCCAACATAAACCTCATGGCAAGATGTTCTGCTGCTTCATATGTCCCACCCACTGACCGGTAGCTATGATATCCACACTGCAAAAAACAAAACATTAAAATACCAGAAACTGTGGTCGCCAGATTTATGTCATTAAAAATATTGTCATTACGATATATTACAAAAAAGAAAATTAAAAATGTCAACCTGTTTACAGTTACGTAGTTAATTACACTTAAAAAAATTACAGTAAATTACAACTTTTTTTTTTAAAACCAAAACTGTAAAAAATTGTCGGCTGCCAGAAGTAAAAGACGGTAAATTTAAAAACAGTATCACTTTAGGAGATACAGTGAATTATCTTAAATAAAGATACAACTTTATTGTGTTTTAAAAAAAACACACAGAATTTTACAGTTTAAATTCAAACTTTTGGTAAAATTACATGAACAATGCGTAATATCAGAAACAAATTATTACTGTTTCAGTATTATTATGTGTAAATAACAGATGCTGCTCCTATAAATAACCAACATGATGGACGATTACGACAGAACGTCCTAACAATACGGCATATATTTGTGAAATTATATTTATTTCTAAGTTAAAGTCTGAAATTCTTGTCATTCACAGTTATTTTTTTGATGTTATTTCTCTTTTCTTTAAAGGTAATTTACTGTTATGTCTTGAAAATAGCCACGGTAAAATTTTCCAACCACAACTGCCCGTAATTTACCTTAAATTATACAGTTTTGGGGTTTTTTTTCCAGTGCAAATAATTCCTATTATTCTGTTGTTGCCTTCTAGTAGCTGTAATGTTATGGCTGACTTGTGTTAAGTCTTCAAATGGTTTCAGATACAAGCCTTGATCCGGGCCCATCAGTAACAGAGTTGGACCCCCAACAATATTTATAGCGCGCCCTCGCAGGAAGTAGTGCTGAAGTCCGTGGCGGTGACGACATAATAAGACATGCTGCTAGCAGGAGATAAAAAAAACATCTGAAGAGATGGAGGTTGATCACATGACGATAGATGACATGTCTGCACACCCCCTCCCCCCCTCACATCACATCAACAACCCCCCGACGTGTGAACGAGCAGAAACGCAGGAATCGAACCCACACACACTCCAGGGTGATTTAGTGCCCTCGTGTTTTGCTGCTGGTGTCATCGTCGTCTTTGTACACCGACCCCCCCCCCCCCACGTCAACGTCCCCCTTTTCTACACCGGCCCCCCGGCCCCTGCACATTTGTCACTGCATCACTCAGCACAGAGCAGCATGAAACTCTGCTAACCCGGCGCTGCATCAGTCAGAAGGCATTTTTACATTTCAGGCATTTAACTGATGATGTCATCAGCGCCATGCGAACAGGAAGTGAGTGAGGAAGTAGAAAACAACCTCAGCGGGAAACATGATCTTTCTCCAAACCAAACTATGGCTGGCTGTAGGTTCTATCGTTCAAGATAAACTATTTTTTTAAACTTATTTTTTAAACAAAAAAACAACATTTATTTATAAAAAAAGAAAAAAAGAAAATATTTTCGTTTCTTCTTTTACATAAATTTGAGGTGAGCCAAACGTTAAAAAGTTAACGTGGACAAATCGTTTAAATAATGTTAAAGGACATTTATTGATTAAAAAACTCACTTTTTCACTAAACTTGTGTCCGTAATAGAAAAGTAAGTAATAGAACTCAACGGATTTTATTTTTAATTCTTTATTTAACCAGATGAAATCTAGAATGAGATTAAAACCCAAACCACTTATTTTACCCATGAATGAATGAATAAAGAGATCAAGGACTAATTACACAATCCCAAAACAATTCCAGTGTCGTTTTATAAGTGGTGGAAAGTAAATGATTACATTTAATGAAGTACTTTGTTTTTGTTTTTATTTTTTTAACTTCACATGATACTTGATTTCATTTTGTTTTAAGGATGTAACAGTCAACGGTTGTAGTGGCAGCATGTAGCTCCCTCTGGAGGACATCAGTGGTATTTCAGCCGCAATCCCTATTTGTCACATTCTCTGTCCAGCAGGTCCAAACAGAGAGTCCTCCTGGTTCTGACCCACAGAAACTGTGTAGAAGAACTTTGTGGTATTTCTATCAAATGCGACGCAGAAGTTATGAAAGAGTTTCTGAACAAATTTACTGATTGTTTACTTTCATGTTTGCGGAATATAATGATGTCAGAGCCTTTGATCTAAAAACATCATAGGAGAGAAATATTACTCACACATAGTAACAGATTACTCACACACGATAACAGATTACTCACACATAGTATTAGATTACTCACGCATAGTATCAGATTACACACACATGGTAACAAATTACTCACACATAGTAAAAGATTACTCACACATAGTAACAGATTACACACACATGGTAACAGATTACTCACACGTATTAATAGATTACTCACATGTAGAAACAGATTACTCACACATGATAACAGATTACTCACACATAGTATTAGATTACTCACACATAATAACAGATTACACACACATGGTAACAGATTACTCACACATAGTAACAGATTACTCACACATAGTAACAGATTACACACACATGGTAACAGATTACTCACACGTAGTTATAGATTACTCACATGTAGAAACAGATTACTCACACATAGTAACAGATTACACACACATGGTAACAGATTACTCACACATAGTATTAGATTACTCACACAGTATTAGATTACTCACACATAGTAACAGGTTACTCAAACATAGTAACAGATTACTCACACATAATAACAGATTACTCACACATAGTATT
>JBBDHG010000315.1:90000-102500 GCA_037951165.1 Lophius americanus
TGTTAAGGAGAGGTCAGGGGAATAGACATACCCACTGACTTTTTAGGGGGGGGGGGGGGGGGCAATGACTATTACCTGAGGATTTGTAACATGATAATCCCCCTCATGCTCTCCAGTCTGTAGGTTTTCGATGGTTCCACTTCGGATGATGTCGTATTAAAAACGGATATTGGTTCAATGTTGATGCAGAAGTCAAACATTTCATCAAATAACAGATGACATCATCGGCATAGAGCCCGATTCTCCATCGACACCAGGTGGTTGAGATTCAGAGTCCGTTTTGTCGCTCTCCTCTCCCCTTACTCTCCAGTTCTGCTCAGAACATCTTCTACGTCGGGATTGCTCATGAGCTTCACCTGAGATTTTATCAACTCTTGTTTTCAGTCTCAGTTGGACGAACTTCTTTTGAACGTCGTGTTTGATTGTTTGTTTTGTTTTTGAAGGTGTCTTTCTGTGGTTCGTTTGGGTCGGCTCTGGAGTATTGTTTGCCACAAAGGGCAACGTGGGTGTGTCGCATAACATCTGTCAAAAGTAGCATCTTAGCGAATGAGTTAGCTTCGGAGGTTAAAATGTCTGTCTGTCCTGTGGGTCACGGATATCAAACATGTCTGAAGTTAATCTGTTGTGGGCAGAACCTGAATGTTATACGACAGTATATCATATATATGTGTATAAGTATGATAGTATATCATGTATATATGTATAAGTATGATAGTATATCACATATATATGTATAAGTATGATAGTATATCACATATATATGTATAAGTATGATAGTATATTATATATATATATATAAGTATGATAGTATATCACATATATATATATAAGTATGATAGTATATTATATATATATATATATAAGTATGATAGTATATCACATATATATATATAAGTATGATAGTATATCATATATATGTATAAGTATAATAGTATATTATATATATGTATAAGTATAATATTACAGCTGCTTCAAACGATTCCATCAGATTTGATCTGGAGAAATCTCCTACAGGTGTGTCTGAAGAACCTGGAGGATAAAAAGTACCTGTCGGCTCAGTTAAGTTCTTCAGAACAAATCGGTGCTGATTCTGCTGTGTTGGTTCCAGTCAGGAGAAATTATTTTCCTCTGGTCAAAAATGGATTATCAAGATACATCACAAGTCGTGTGTATTTGTGAGTGTGTGTGTGTGTGTGTGTGTGTGTGTGTGTGTGTGTGTGTGTTACAAGTATGTGTGTGATCAGGCCCGGTAAAAGGTCCAAATGAAGACGTATGGTGGTCCAGAATAGAGCAGATTTATCTTCTTGTCCTCCGTGGCGCGGTCACCCAGGGACCACTTAAGCAGAAAGATCTAAGTCTGACTTCTAAATCTCTTCAGAAGAGAAGGATGGAAGGGGAAGAGCTGATGCAGAGATCAAAGAGAGGAGTCTTCATCAGACCTTCAGCCTGAACGTCTGAACAAGGTTTTCACGGCATGAGGAGGAAGATCCGATCCACCGGGGCTTCCCCATGTTTTCCTGAGATGGTGGTTTCACTCTGGACTGTAAGATAATCTCATATTTGTTCATTCAAGGTCGTTAAGAGAATCCAGACTAGAAACTGTTTGGAGAAAACTGTTTTTAAACAGTAAGAAAGAAAATCAGACTTTCATGAAAAAAGTATTCACATTTTTGTGAAGAATGTTTTCAGGAAACTATTGGACAGTATGAAGGGTTCCCATCACCACTAACCGGTATGAAGGGTTCCCATCACCACTAACCGGTATGAAGGGTTCCCATCACCACTAACCGGTATGAAGGGTTCCCATCACCACTAACCGTTATGAAGGGTTCCCATCACCACTAACCGGTATGAAGGGTTGCCATCACCACTAACCGGTATGAAGGGTTCCCATCACCACTAACCAGTATGAAGGGTTCCCATCACCACTAACCAGTATGAAGAATACTCATTACCCCTAAACCAGTATGAAGGGTTCCAATCACCACCAACCAGTATGAAGGGTTCCCACCACCACTAACCAGTACGAAGGGTTCTTATCGCCCCTAAACCAGTATGAAGGGTTCCCATCACCCATAAACCAGTATGAGGGCTTCCCCATCACAACCTAAACCAGTATGAAGGGTTCAAATCAGCACCAACCAGTATGAAAGGTTCCCATCACCACTTACCAGTATGAAGGGTTCCCATCACCACTAACCGGTATGAAGGGTTCCAATCTCCAACAACCGGTATGAAGGATTCCCATCACCACTAACCAGCATGCAGAATAATAATTACCCGTAAACCAGTATGAAGGGTTCTCATCACACCTAAACCAGTATGAAGGGCTCTTATTGCCCCTAAACCAGTATGAAGGGTTCCCATCACCCCTAAACCAGTATGAAGGGTTCCCATCACACCTAAACCAGTACGAAGGATTCCAATCACCAACAACCAGTAGGAAGGGTTCCCATCACCACTAACCGTTATGAAGGGTTCCCATCACCACTAACCGGTATGAAGGATTCCAATCACCAACAACCAGTAGGAAGGGTTCCCATCACCACTAACCAGTATGAACGGTTCTTATCGCCCCTGAACCGGTATGAAGGGTTCTTATCACCCCTAAACCAGTATGAAGGGTTCCCACCACCCCTAAACCAGTATGAAGGGTTCCCATCACACCTAAACCAGTACGAAGGGTTCCAATCACCAACAACCGGTATGAAGGGTTCCCATCACCACTAACCAGTAAGCAGAATACTCATTACCCGTAAACCAGTATGAAGGGTTCCAATCACCACCAACCAGTCTGAAGGGTTCCCATCACCACTAACCAGTATGAACGGTTCTTATTGCCCCTAAACCAGTATGAAGGGTTCCCATCACCCCTAAACCAGTATGAAGGGTTCCAATCACCACCAACCAGTATGAAGGGTTCCCATCACCACTAACCGGTATGAAGGGTTCCCATCACCACTAACTGGTATGAAGGGTTCCCATCACCACTAACCGGTATGAAGGGTTCCCATCACCACTAACCAGTATAAAGGGATCCAATCCCCAACAACCGGTATGAAGGGTTCCCATCACCACTCACCAGTGGAAAGGGTTCCCATCACCCCTGAACCAGTATGAATGGTTCCCATCACCCCTAAACCAGTATGAAGGGTTCCAATCACCACCAACCAGTATGAAGGGTTCCCATCACCACTAACCAGTATGAACGGTTCTTATCACCCCTAAACCAGTATGAAGGGTTCCCATCACCCCTAAACCAGTATGAAGGGTTCCCATCACACCTAAACCAGTACGAAGGATTCCAATCACCAACAACCAGTAGGAAGGGTTCCCATCACCACTAACCAGTATGAAGGGTTCCCACCACCACTAACCAGTACGAAGGGTTCTTATCGCCCATAAACCAGTATGAAGGCTTCCCCATCACAACCTAAACCAGTATGAAGGGTTCAAATCAGCACCAACCAGTATGAAAGGTTCCCATCACCACCAACCGTTATGAAGGGTTCCCATCACCACTAACCAGTATGAAGGGTTCTTACCGCCCCTAAACCGGTATGAAGGGTTCTTATCACCCCTAAACCAGTATGAAGGGTTCCCACCACCCCTAAACCAGTATGAAGGGTTCCCATCACACCTAAACCAGTACGAAGGGTTCCAATCACCACCAACCAGTATGAAAGGTTCCCATCACCACTAACCGTTATGAAGGGTTCCCATCACCACTTACCAGTATGAAGAATACTCATTACCCCTAAACCAGTATGAAGGGTTCCAATCACCACCAACCAGTATGAAGGGTTCCCATCACCACTAACCAGTATGAAGGGTTCCCATCACCCCTAAACCAGTATGAAGGGTTCCAATCACCACCAACCAGTATGAAGGGTTCCCATCACCACTAACCGGTATGAAGGGTTCCCATCACCACTAACCGGTATGAAGGGTTCCCATCACCACTAACCAGTATAAAGGGATCCAATCCCCAACAACCGGTATGAAGGGTTCCCATCACCACTAACCAGTATAAAGGGATCCAATCCCCAACAACCGGTATGAAGGGTTCCCATCACCACTCACCAGTGGAAAGGGTTCCCATCACCCCTGAACCAGTATGAATGGTTCCCATCACCCCTAAACCAGTATGAAGGGTTCCAATCACAACCAACCAGTATGAAGGGTTCCCATCACCACTAACCAGTATGAAGGGTTCCCATCCCCAGTATGAAGGGTTCCCATCACCACTAACCAGTATTGAGAATACTCATGACCCAGGACATTAAAGGGTTTCAGCGTTCGGGTCCGGTTCTCGTCTCCGGTCTTCATGAACGGGCGTCTTCTCATTTCTCCAACCTCCAGTCTCCCACAGACGCCGGGGAACTTGCAAAAAGGAACACTGGGAGATCCGTGGGAACGTCCTGACCACGTGTCGGACAAGTTCTGGAGGGCAACGGACGGGGGGGCCGCCCCGCAGTGTGTTTGTGGTTTCAGGGGCAATTTGGACGTAATGCTCCTTTAAAACAATACTCAGAAGTTTGTTTGTGTTTGAAAATGAAACACGGCCGCTGCCGTACCAGGATAAACATTATAAATCAGACGTGAGGAGCGGCGAGGGGAACTCGGCCGACCTGGGACTCCAGCCGGATCCGCCGCAGACGAGCCCGAAGGTCCGTCCTAAAATATGGGGCGGCCAAAGAAAACGTAGAGACAAGAGTTAGAGAGAGGGCGGAGTCACGCGGCTCCCATGAACGAGCCGAGCGAGCAAAATAATATACAACAATCTGAGGCACAGCTCATTAATTCTGACCCATACATGAAGAACAAGCAAACGCCGGAGCCGATTCATTCCTTCAGCGGGAGGGAAGAAGGATGAAGGGGGAGGAGCTAAGCAGCGCCGCTGTCAAACATGACCTTCAGGGAACCTCAGGAGCCCCATTTCTCACAGCCGATCACGAAGCTGCTGAGGAGCGGCGATCGGGTTCTTCAACGCAAAGATGTTTACTGGCATTATTAGAAAACCATAATGAGTTCCTCCCCCCCGGAGTGTTGTTGTTAGACACGCCCCCAAGGCGGGATTTATTCCCTGTTTTTCCATCAGGATTAGGGAGAGAAGTGTTTGAGCAGGACTTCTTCGAATCGCTTTTCTTCACTCCCACATCACATCCTGAGATGTGAACACTTCACATATTATATCAGTGAGAACTAGACCCACGCTGTCGTCCCATTAGAAAAAGACTCCGATCCCCTGCGTTGTACCATCAATTAATCTACCATCAGATTAATGTGATTCAATAATAATCCCAAACAGCCCATAGTGACTCTACCTAACTGTTTCTATGATGTCATCAGTCTGTTCCAGGATCAGATCCCATAGTGACTCAACCTAACTGTTTCTATGATGTCATCAGTCTGTTCTGCGATCAGATATGGGATCAAAGGTTATGAAGTTATGTACAGAAACTGTGTTTTTTCGTAGAAAGGCTCCCTCTAGTGAATAAAATATGAACTACTAAAGTAAGACAAGATGTTTACAGGATAAATCTCCTCCGGTCCAAATTTGGACAAAATTGGACCAATGCTTGAGAAAGTATTGACCCGAAAAACCTTTGGAGATGAAGTTCTCCCCAGTGTCGTAAATGTACAACCTACCTTTCCCAAGTTCACTCCTGTTCTTCCTCAAACTAAGGTCTACGTGGAAATAAAAATCCGAAAATCATCATATAGTTTTTGAGTTATGGCGTTAACATGGAGGATCTTCCACGGAGGCGGCGTTGGCGATTCCGTACTTTTTCGGAGACGTAGTGAAACCGGTTCTGGATGCTCATGGAGCCCGGCTGCTAATTTCCATCAGAACTTCCGCAGCTCTCTCACTGAGCTCTCTCACGGTTCCGGTACCAAGCAATAATGAGGATTATGCAGAGTATTTGGGCCCCACGGGACCGCGGAGGAGTTTTGTCATAGCGTTGATGATTGAGGCCTCTGCTGGTCCAAATGCTCCCGACCCTCAGATTGATCACCTTCTCTGGGCTCAGACGGTCCAGAACCCGCTGTCTGCTGTTTGCTTAGACTAAAAAGCTGCTAAAAGCTGGGATCAATGGGGCGGGAGAATCAATCAGGATCATCCGTGTTTATACGGCTCAGTGGGATTACCTCACTGTTACTGGGACGGCCTCACAGGAATGGCTGGCCATTAGCAGCGCGGGACTAAACACCGACCCAATGTTTACATAGAAGGTAACGTGGGCCCGGCCTCGGTTCAGTGTGCCAGAGACAATTAGGCCCCTAAACAGGCTGCAATCCGGCGCTGGGCGCGAGGCGATCGCATTCAAGCACAAAGACAGACGGGATCACAGGGAACGCTTTTTAAAGATAGAGGCGTAATAGAAATATAACGACCTTGAGCTTCAGTGTGGCCGAAGCGGGACGCTGCAAGTAAAGTAGGCCAAATATTTTATTTTCTGTGAATCGGGTTTCTCTAAAGAGACCCGATGGCTAATTTTCTTCTACAAAAAAAAAGAATTAAAAAAAAGAATAAGCTTGAAAATTAACAAATTTATATTTGTGAGGATTATTACTTCATATATATAATATTATATATTATTCATACCTTTCATTTTTATTATTATCATTCTTCTAAATGCCAAAAAGATGTTGTTTTAAAATTAAGAATTCATATAAAACTTTCTACTTCAGCCCCTAGAGGTGATTTGTTGTACTGCAGGTCATTTAATTATTCATAGTTTCTAAAATACTTTTACTATAATATGTTTGATGAAATAATGTAAATATTGGTTTAGTAAACCGAATGTTACACTCAATATTTATGTCCCCAAAATGTCCATAATTTTATATTTACATAGACCTTAATACGAGGAAGAACTTTGGGAAAGGTTGGCTTCATTTTTCGAACTTTATCTCTAAAAGTTTTTGGGGGATAACTTCTTAACTGTTGGTTCTGTTTAGTCCAGGGTTAGGGTTATTGTTAGGTTTAGGGTTAGGGTTAGGGCTGAATCCGAACCGATTGGAGGAGGTGTATCTTGTATTTCGTATTTATATGACTTCACTTTTCATCGGAAGAGTTCGGAAAAGTATATATATATATTCACATATATATATATATATATATATATATATATATATGTGTGTATATATATATATATACACACATATATATATATATATATATGTGTGTATATATATATATATATATATATATATATATAGATGTTTGTTTCCTGCCATGTTTTTCCCACCAAACATTTATGGAGGACTTCAAAGAGTTTGGACCTGCCGGAACCAGTCCTCGTGTTTTCTGTGCAGGCTCTGGTTTCGAGTACGTCTCACAGTTCATTTAGCGATTGACAGTAATTAAGAGGTTATTGGTGTTTTTCACCCGACTCAGAGGAACAGGCCGAGTTGAAGAAGAAGAAGAAGAAGAAGAAGAAGAAGAAGAAGAAGAAGAAGAAGAAGAAGAAGAAGAAGAAGAAGAAGAAGGTGAAGAGACATGAAATAATGAAAGCATTTACTTTTCTACTCATTGGATCCAGTAAAAGTCACCTGTAAAGGATTTATTGTATTATATTAACTCAATTCATCTGCTGTGGAGACGATAAATGGGAATAAATGGGAATAAATGGGAATAAATGGGAATAATCAAGTAAAGGAGACAGATTTTGTAATTAAACACACAATTTGAGTAAATTTACTAACTTTCCACTTTACTCTATAGATGTTTCAGAAGTGGACTATCTGGAATGGAATTAATCAAGTACAGCACAAGTAAAACTTTGGGGTTTTTTACCTAAGAAGAGTACTCGAGTAAACTTACTTAGTTACTTTCCACCACTGGTTATTTCATTCTACAGATTTTCCACTGATCCATAATCTCACAGTTAATCTGAAATCCAGTACTCGAGTACATTTACTTCGTTACAGTCGGCCTCAGAATCAGAAAGCCTCTGTGTTGGTAAGTGGCGCGCGCCTCCTGACTCCGAGCTATCGGATGATGCGGTGGAGTAAAGCCTATAAATACCGCTGCCGTAGTGCCTCTGAGCCAGAGAACCGTCTGCTGCAGCACCGCGAGCCGAACCCCTCCGTTCAACTTGTTTTCCACAACTGTTCCCCTCGGAGTTCCTCTCTGATGATGGATCCCCGTGCGTAAAAATGCGGCGCGCGGTGCGCTCCGGCGCGTCAGAGGCGCTTCGTCCACGCGCCGCCGCTGCGGCTCGCTGCTGCGCAGGAGTGGCATCTCGGCGACAAAATCTGTCTGAAAGAGCGTCCTTTCAGAGCGGAGTCATGCACCGAGCAGTGAGATCATCGGCGTTATAAATATCCCGGTGCCGGCAGAACTAGTCCAGCTCCTGCAGCACGGCCGCGGTAATGCCCAGCGGCGCGGCGCGGCGCAGCTGTGTGCGCACGCTCTCCGGTGCACGGTCAGTGTCCCAGTGAGCGTCTCCTCTCTGGAAGAATGAATGTTCCTCTCTACCTTCTGACCGTCGCTCATTTGATTTGCGCCGTCCCCGGGCCCCCGCGCGTCTCCTTGGAGAGCCAACTCCTGGAGGAGGAGATCCGCTCCGGACGCAGGACTTGCAGGCTCTACTGTAGGGTTGGCATCGGCTTCCATCTCCAGATTCATCTCGACGGCAGAGTCAACGGCAGCCATGAAGCCAACCAGCTGAGTAAGTCCCTCACTCCACGCTCCGTGGCGCACGAGGCGGCTCCACGGCTAAATGCCGGGCGTCCGACGCGCCGTGAATGCCGCGCGTCCCGCTGGGAGTTCGCACGTGGATCCGCGTTCCGCTCCGTTTGCGTTTGAATCCGTAGGAAATGTCACCCCTGGGAGTTCCAACAATAATGATTTAGACAGGAAGGGTGCGCGGAGCGCGCGACTAAACTTAGGCCGGCTGACCCTGCGAGATATGCGGAGCAGCGCGCGGCCATCTGGCGCGGCGGCCCGGTTCGGCTCTCCGGGAGGTTGGCAGGTAGATTATTTGTGGAAGCGACAGGTGCAGCGGTCAGACAGCAGGATGTGTTGGATTGTCAATCACAACAAAAGTGTTCCAAACATAAATACACTTAAAACAAATAGAATAAAGAATAAAGAGACGAATAAATGAGGGGAGATAAAACTTCCATTTGTTTCGATTTTCCATGAACTTGGACTAAGTTTGAGTTTCCTTTGTGTTCCTTCATCAAACTCTTCATCTTTTCTTTTCTTTTTTTTAAGTAATATAAACTTATGTGGACTATAACTTGAATTATTAAAAAGTTCATAAATAATTCAAACTCTAGAGTTTCGTGAATTTAAAACCGTCAGTCTGAATAAGTTGTTAAAGAGAGATAAAATATTAAATTTTATTTCTTCTTTCTTTTGTGTTTAAATTAGTTGTTCTATTAATATAAATTATTATTTGGAACTTTTGTAACTGCGTCTTAAAATGTTGAATTCACGGTTACTTATAATTCTTAAACTGCAATTTTGACAAAACACATAGTGAATTAACTGCATTAACTAACTCTCTTTATTTAACTTCAATCAACTACATCAAAAGTTTAATCCGATTTACTTTTTTAAAACAATAAAATAAGTTTTGAGTTAACTAAAACTAATATTTTTTATGATGTGGAGGTTTTGTTTTCATCTTGTTGGTTTCTTTGTCTGTTTTTAAGATTAACGAAACATTAATGGACAAATCTGCATGAATTTGTACCAAAATAAAGGTTTTTAATATCTCAGAGGTGATTCAACGGTGATGACGTCACGTCATGACGTCATGACGTCACGTCATAGTAACCTTTTCTTAACCATCGGGAGTTAAGATTATTTTTGTAGTTTTTTACCTAATAATTCATAAATGAATGGATTTACATGAAATTTAACACAAACAGAATCTTTGGCAAACTTTAGATTTGACCAACTTTCTCTGATGTTACGTCATTGTGTTGTGGCGTGATGTCATAGTAACCTTTTCTTAACCATTGGGCGATAGAACTCTACATTTATATCCTGAAAGGACGAACGGATCCGGAACTGGAACTTATTTTTATTATTACTGTTATTATTATTATTATTATTACTGTTATTATTATTATTATTACTGTTATTATTATTATTATTATTATTACTGTTATTATTATTATTATTATTATTATTACTGTTATTATTATTATTATTACTGTTATTATTATTATTATTATTATTACTGTTATTATTATTATTACTGTTATTATTATTATTATTATTATTACCATTTAATATTAGAATTATTTATTATTATTGTTAATGAAAATCCTTAACAAGATCTCCTTAGAAATGAAGGCAACCGTAACCATAGCAACGCGGCAATTAACCATCAAAATACTATATACTACTCATTATCATACTTATACTTTTGTTATTATTCACACAGTCAAACAGTCCTGGTTCATAAAGTGAAACAGTCCAGGTTCATACAGTGAAACAGTCCAGGTTCACACAGTGAAACAGTCCAGGTTCACACAGTGAAACAGTCCAGGTTCACACAGTGAAACAGTCCAGGTTCACACAGTGAAACAGTCCAGGTTCATACAGTGAAACAGTCCAGGTTCACATCTGATCAGGCAGATTAATAAGTTCATGACGCTGAACTGAAAACCAGTGTCATAAATATGATGTCTTTATAAAGATATCAAGGTTCAGGTCCAGGTTCCAACACTTTTAACGAAGAAGAACTTTTTTTCCGTTTGTTGTTCTGTCGGTCAGAAGATTGAAGTCTGGAAATCCTTCGCCGCTCATCCGCTGAACAAAACGCTGGATCTGAGTGGAAAGTTCACCAGCGCCTCCATTTCATGGTGGCCCTCAGAAGACTCGTCAGGTTACATGGATTTCATCATGACAGCCATGTGGTTCTGACCCGCTGCAGACCAGCAGGAGACGCCGGGACTTAGAGAGGAAACGCGAAGATTCTCTTTCCGTCGGTCCGATCTCCTATCAGCATCGTCGGACCTCAGGCAGGAGGAGGAGGAGATACGACCACAGAGTTCAGCCGAGCAGAATTCAGGCTTTATTTGGACTTTCTGTCCTTCAGGGACTTAAATGTTTTTATATCTCAATAAATTTAAATTCTACTTTCAATGAACCTTAAAATAATCACAGAAAGTATTTAAACGTCACTAAATTTAGTTTTTTTTTACAGTATTAAGTAATTTTGTAGATCTAACTTAATAAACTTGAGTTGGTTCAACAACATGAACCAGAGTTCAACTTAGTTCAACTCAATGACATGAATTAAGTCCAACGTAAAACATCACATTTGATTTAAGTGAATCAGGATACGTTCAATTTAACTCAACTTAATTACTTGGATTAGGTCAAACCTAATTAGCTGGATAAAATTAGTCCAACTCAAATACGCAGTTTGGTCCAACATAAACAATTAGGATTGATTTAAGTGAGTCACTTTGTTCAGTTTCAGCTACATCTACTAGAATTTGTTCAAGTTAATTCAACTTAACTAGTTTGATTATGTCTGACCTGCGTTGTTATTGTTGTAGACGATGTAATTGTTGAATTCTAAACACATCGTACATGATGTAATCATGTTCATGATGCTAGCGTGAAATTATCGTAAGCGTAAAAGTCTGGGTTTTCATGCAATCCTAGCCGCAGATCCTCCGAGTTGATGCGATAACTCAAATATTATTTCACCGATCATTTTCAAATTTTACGTCATAGTGGACCTGAGTGCGAGGAAGAACTGGATTGATTTAGGAAAATGTTGCATATTTCCAACACTAGGGGGAGCTTTTTATCTCCAAATGTTTTCAGGCCACCATTTCTCAACCGTTGGTCCGATTTAGTCCAGATTTGTTGCGTGGGAACTGAATCGCGGAGATGTTTGCTGGCAGGAGCTCCAGTTGGAGGGGGCCACATTTCTTATTCTTCTACACTGGATTCAGAATACAGTTTCAGGTTCAGCCCACAGCGGGTGACTCCTCCTCTGTGAACTCTAGGATGACTTGTAAAAGTTGTTTCCTGTTGACCATCTTGAGTCGGCTACAAGAATAATAGCCAAGAAAAGTACGTAAAATCTTTACGTTCAGATCGTCCTCCTAGCGTCTGTTTGAAGCCCCCCAGCTCTCGTCACTCCTGCAGTGTAACGTTTTAAACTTACCTGAGCTGGTTCAACATAGTTCAGCCTAATTACTTGGATTAAGTCCAACCAAAGTAATTTGGATTGTTTTAGTTAGTTATTTTGATCATTTTCAACTTAATCTACTAGAGTGTATTCATCTTAAATCAACTTAATGACTTGGTTTGGGTCCAGTGGAGAAACTAGGATTGTTGTAAGTGAGTTACTTTGATCTTTCCAACTTCATTTATCAGGGTTGATTCAAACTAGTTCAACTTAATTACTTGGATTAAGTCCAGCTTTAGTCGTTTGGATTGACCTAACAACATTTTTGTGTTACTATGATCCGTTTGGACTTAATTTACTAGGTTTGATTTTATTAAGTCA
>JBBDHG010000315.1:107500-120000 GCA_037951165.1 Lophius americanus
TAAAAAGGGGGCGGGATCTAATCATCAACTTTATATTTCCTCCTGCTCCGTTTTCGTTCACGTTAGTTGGGATGGAACTTTTCAGCAAAGATCCCTCCTTGGAAAAGCCCCCATTCCCCTGCGTTGTACAAGCAGTCCCCCCGAGTAAACTCCTCAAACTAAATCTGACTCATTAATAATCTCACATCCCATAGTGACTCAAACTAACTGTTTCTATGATGTCATCAGTCTGTTCTAGGATCAGATCCCATCATGATCAACTTCACTGTTTCTATGATGTCATCAGTCTGTTCTAGGATCAGATCCCATAGTGACTCAGTTCCCAAACTTGGACTAAATCGTAACAACTGTTAGGAGATTTTGTCCAAAAAACAGTGTTTTTCATAGAAAAACTCCCCCTAGTGAGTAAAATATGAACTTTTAGGGTAATATTTTATTTATTTATTTTTATTTTATTTTATTTTTATTAATGCAAGAACGAATTTCTCGAGTGGATTCATTTTCCCCAAATTTGGATTCAACCGTAACACCAGTTGTGAAATCATGGCCGCAATCCTTTGGCGGTAAAGCTCCCCCTAGTGGCGGATATGCAACTGACATCTCCCAAAGTCAATGCAGTTCTTCCTCGCCGGAAGGTCTATGTGTCTATAAACCCTGAGAAGGATCCAGGAAACAGTCGTAGGGTTACGGCGTGGAACACGGAGGACCGGCGGCGGATCCCCAGAATGTTCAGGAATGTTCTGAAGAGATAAATGTTGTCCGTTAATATTTAACGTCTTTTGCAGGAAGTGTTCACAGACGACTGCAAGTTCAGGGAGCGCTTCCAGGAGAACAGCTACAACACCTACGCCTCGGTGATCCGCAGGAACCAGCGGACGGGTCGGGAGTGGTACGTGGCCCTCAACAAGAGAGGCAAAGCCAAAATGGGCTCCAGCCCGCGGGTCAAGTCCCAGCATGTCTCCACCCACTTCCTGCCCAGAGTCGGCCTCCATGACAGGAGCGAGAGGGGCTTCACCATCACAGACAGGAGCAAAGACAGGAGGAAGCCCTCCGCTCCTCCAACGCCGCCGAAACCCCCTCTAGCCAAGGCTGGCGTCCACGCAGGAACAGTTCCCCGACGCACTCAGGTCAAGTACTGGCCCAAGTACCGCTTTGGATAGTCTGCGGCGGATTGTTGGGTTCTGTTTGGAGGGAGAAGGTCGACAGACACTGGACTAGTGGTGAAAGACGACTTATTTATCTTATTTAAAGCATTCCGCATATCGAACACCTCATATGAACACCTCAAAGGGATTGGAGGGCTCCTCCTTCCTCTTTGGGTCCACGAGGCTCCGCCCCCATTTCTGTTGTGTTCTGATTGGTGCACATGATGAACTTCAGCGTCACGAACGTTGTTCCGACACGCCCGCTGATTAAAACGTCCTCAAACGAGTGAATGATGTCGTTTGTTGTTGCCGAGCGGATGTTCTCGGGAAATCTGGCGGATTGAGATCCGAGCGAAGGGGCGGGGCTTCTTTTGGGATTATCTTTCTTTTGCTAAAATAAGGATTGCCTTAATTTTGTGGCATAAAATTGGAGGGAACTTTACCCCCACCACAGAGCCTCACTTCGTTTTCACGTCTCAGTGTGATGAATTTTTATTTAAAGTAATATTAATATTAATAATAATAATAATAATAATAATAAGAATAAATATATATTTTTATGCAACATTAACCAAAAATAATACATTATTATTATTTTTATTATTATTGCGTTATTTGAATTATTATTATAACTATTATTATGATTATTATTGTTATTATTATTATCATTATTTTTTTTAAATAATTATTATTATATTATTTGCTGTATTATTATTAATATTGTTATTATTATTATCATTATTATTATTATTTAATTAAGTATTATTAATCATCTTGTCTGCTAAAATATCAGTTTTATAAAAACAAAAGAATAATTCAGGATCTTTTTCTGAAGCCCTTTGATCTAAAAATTTAAATATAAAAAATGTTTCTCTGCAAATTTTCACTTTTTCAAAGTTTTTTTGGGGGCATTTTATTAATTTAATATCTTTGACTCTCTAAATTGACCATAACATTACAAAATGTGTGATCGATCATGTTTTTAAACGGTAAAAGAAAAAAATCTGATTTAGTCCATTTTAATTTATAATTTTAACTTTTTGATAAAACATGTTTTTTTTTGACTATTTAACTTTTTTGGGGGGTTTCTATCAAATAAAACGATTCTGTTCTTTGACTCCTCACGTGATTTAATTCTAGTCGTTCTTCATAGCCACATGCCTCTTCCTCTCTGGCCCCTATAACCTGTGGTGTCCCCCAGGGCTCCGTCTTTGGCCCCTTTCTCTTCTGCATTTACCTGCTGCCACCGATCTACATCATAAACAGGTCCAGTCTCATTTTTAAACAAGAATTAAAAACTTAAAATGCTCAGTTGAGCAGGACATTAAATAGTTAAATATCATAAATCATCTTTTTTATCATAATTATTTTTATTATTTTATTATTATTGGTGTTTTTGTTTGTTTCATTATTTATTTAGAGTGTTTCATTTTAATTCATCATTTGAAATGATTATTTATTATTTATATTATTTAATTATTTGCCATTAATATTAATTAATATTAACACAGAAGCTAAAATATCCGTTTTATAGTAAAACTGAATTATATGTTTGTTTGTGTTTATTTTGCATTGTTAGAAAAGATAAGGTTAATTCTATTTAAACGTTTTGTTTCACTCGGAACGTTTTCTTCTTTTTTCACCTTTGATCTTTATTTATTTCTTTAATTATTCATGTTTGATTGATTTCTCTATTATGATATAATAAGCGTTAAATCTGGACGGGTTAATAATTCACCGCATAAACACTGAAACCCACTAATAATACAATTCTTAATCACACCCATGAAAATGTAAAATAATATTAATATATTGTATTTTTTGGTCGTTTTCTCAGAAAAACTTAATTAAGACTATTTACTTAAGTTAAGTTTTTCTGTTTTATCCTATTATTTTATAAAAGATTGTAATATCTGTTTTTATCCCGGCGTTTAAAAAAAGTGTTTCAAATCCGGGTCATAAATGAATTTTTTGCCGGTTCTGATCCGGAGTCAGAACCGAATTCCATGAAAGAAATGTGTTCTGACATAATACTTGGATTTTACAGTAATAAATCAAAATGAGGACAAAACCAGGATAATAAGATCATTCTGGATCTGATAAACCAGATCTTGATGATAATCAACTGGAAAAGCAGATCTTTAGAAACCTCCTCCTCCTCCTCTTCCTCCTCCTCCTCTTCCTCTTCCTCATCCTCTTCCTCTTCCTCATCCTCTTCCTCCCGCTCCACCTCCTCCAGGACAGCTGTGAGGGATCAAGGAGAAAACTGTCCATCAAAAAACGATCATTTTAGCCACCGGCTGTCCCACAACAAATCCGGGGTCACGACCTCCAGACATTCCACGCTGGCGGCGCCGTCAGCCGGGATGAAGACGCCGGGAAGAAGCGAGTCCCTTGTTTCTTGGGGAAGGTTGAAGCTGTAGGTGTATCAGATGGCGAGTCGCCATTCAGGAACATCCATCCTTCCACAGAGGAATCCCAGGAAGGAGAAGAAGGACTTTCAACCAAACTCTCTTTTTCATTTAAAGGTGCAGTCTGTAAAACGTAGATTCATCTCTTTCCATCAAATGAGAAAAATTCAACGTCTCTCACTCTCAGAACTGAGAGTTTCATTTCTGCGCCCGTCGTTTTCTCACCACATCCGGAAAAATTCACTTTCACGTTTCCCCTTTTAGGTTTATCCGTGTTTTAAAGGTGCAGTGTGTGAAATTTAAGGATATCTCTTTAAAACAAATGGGATAAAATATTACAAACTATGTTTTTTTAGTGCATAATCAGCTGACAATCCACATTTATGTAGAGCGATGAGAACATTTCCTTTGTGTTGGTGGCTCTGAGTACACTGTAAAAAAAAAAAAAAAGTGATGTCATGTGATTTACGGTAAACTTATTTCACCGTAGAAAATTTGGGCACAATGTACAACTTATTACGGTAAATTACCGACAAAACAAAAACAAAGTTGATGCACTGTAAAACTTTTTATATTTACATACATTTTAAATGAAATGACAGTAAATTATAAAAAAAATGACATTGAAATCATTAGTATTTCACAAATATATATCGTATTTGGTTAAATAAAGGTAAATACAATTTCTCACATCTTGTTTTTATAGAAATGAAGTTCATGCTAAATTCTTCTATTTTCCTTTTTTTTTTTCTTTTTTTTTTTTTTTTTGCCGTAAATTTTAATGTACAATCTTTAATTTAGACGGATCATGTTAACGGTAATTATATTTGTGGAACGCTGGTATTTGTGTATTACTGATCTGTTACTCCATCAAAAGTTATTATTTACACTGTAAAAATCAGTTTTCAACATTTCTCACATTTCAACAGTAACTTACTGTGAATTTTATCGTATCTTACTGTTGGCATTTGAACGTTGTTTTTTTAAACTGTAATCCAATGAACAGCTTTACAGTGTATAGAAATTCATAATAGGATATAATTCATGTTTTAGTCTGAATTTACAGTAAGTTACTGTTGTTTACAGTATATCTTATTCTTATATAGTTTTTCTGACGCGTCGGAAATTTTCCTCGACCGACTTTGGATTTCTGCTTTACTGTAAAAAATAGTTGTGACTAAAAATATGGTGACCGTGTATAAGACAGTAAATAACTATAAAAACATGTATTCAATCTTTTTATGGTTATATACTTACCTCAAATAACAGTAAATTTTATTAATTTCGGAATGTTAGCTTAGAAATAGCTAATAGACCGTTTTTTTAGAATCTTCTGTTTGTCGTAATTATGGGATGCACTTTCTTAATCGTTAGAGTTGGTAATTAACCTTTTCATACCAGTAAAATTACGGTAATGATTTTTCAGTGACATCATGGCATTGTTCCTGTAATCTTACCTGAAGTTTTTATTTTCACAGTAAAATTCTGTTTTTTTCCACAAGAAAAAAACAGAAAGTTTGTAAATTTATCACAATTCATCCATTTCCACTACAATGAAACTGATTTTTATATTTACTATATTTTACGGTTGACATTTGATTGTATTTACAGTAATCTTTGCTGACATTGTTTTACAGTTTAAGTCAGAAAGAGAGTTGACATTTATGGTAATTTTATATGATTAATTATGTAAATGTAACCAGGTTTACATTGTATTTGTTTTTTAAATGGTCATATTTTACGGTATAATTCTGGTGACCATAGCTGCCGCCACTATTTTACTGTAAATTTTCAGTTTTTTTAAATTTATTTATATATATATTTTTTTTTACAGTGCACCTACCTGCTGCACCTGCCGCCCCTTCCTTGGACAAAAGCTGCTCCTCCACCCGATCCACAGTTCAGGACCCAGTCCAACAAGCTTCACTGACCCGTTACGACCCTAACACACACGCAGTTCTGTGCTTTTATTCTTCTACCTGCAGATGGTGCTGTTGAGTTCTTTTCCCCCCGAGGATCAGAACCAACCAAGAGGAAGCAGCTTTAATCTTATGTGCTCTTCATCTTCGGAGAAAACTCCCAGAATGCCTGAGGTCAACACAAACTGTCAGTTCTCTTAAACTAGGCCGGAAAAAGTTACCCTGACTTTTAAAGTAGAAGACTCTTAAAATATATATATATATATTTTTTTTTTAACATACATTTCTTGAATTGGTTAACTTTTTTATTTCATTTTTTTTGTTTTAATTGTCTTTCAACTTTGTTTTAAGGTCTTATTTTAATGTTTTTTAATACATGGGCTCCTGCTCTGTAGAAATAAATCCCTGCTGGACAAACGGCGTCACTGCACACATGAAACCAGAAGTTTTAATCATAATAATTATAATTGTGTTTTAGTTTTGAAACAGGTAAAGTTAGAATTGATGTAAAATACAATATTAATTATATTTATTATAATAATTATAATACAGTATTTTAGTTTTGATACAGATAAAGTTAGAACAAATGTAAAATACAGATGTGTAACTTTTGGGGGTTAAACCATGAAACGTAAAAATTTATGTTACAGTGATTAGATGTTAAATATTTGAGGATTATGTATTTACTTTAGTATAGTAACTATAATGTAATCATGTATTATTTTCCTTCTGTGGGATTTTTTGTCTTGTTCTTTAAATGTTATAGAAGAGACAAAACTAAACTTTGGATTTCAGCCGTTATTTACTATGTTAATAATTTTGTAAAAAAGTTTTGGTTTTTTGGGGTCTTTGAGGATCAGGTGGATTCTTCAGACCCGAGATAAAACCTGAACCTCAAAGAAAACCAGAATATAATTTTATGTCTTTAAAAATATGTTAATATTGTTTTTCATTTTACATCTAAGGGAGTCAGATTTTTTTTTTTATACTTTTATTATCAATCTGACTATCCCAGTTTGAATCATGATGTTTTGAGGTACAAGAGGAGAGGGGTTCTGACCCACCGGGACGGGTTTTATAGACGCCATGCGATACCTAACTCTGTCCACTAGATGGCAGCGTCTCCCTTCTTTAGTGATAGATAGATAGATAGATAGATAGATAGATAGATAGATAGATAGATAGATAGATAGATAGATAGATAGATAGATAGATAGATAGATAGATAGATAGATAGATAGATAGATAGATAGATAGATAGATAGATAGATAGATAGATAGATAGATAGATAGAATTATTTTGGGCATATTAAAGCGTTAGAGAACTTACTGAACACAATTATGTAAGTTATCTAATAAGGGTCAAAGAGTTTTTCCGAAACATCCTCTGCCAAAAGGCTGAGTTAATCTTCATTAAAATTGTCCATTTCCCATGAAATACAAATGGTAATGGAAAAGTTAGACTGTATTTCATTTATTTATAAGATGTCCTGGTAAATAAAAAATTTAAAGTAATAATTTAACCCAAGTTTTTTTTTTTTCCTTAGTGTACATCAAAAGGGACCTACTTTGAAGGATTAAAGAAGGGTTAACAGGGAGCATGTTTACTTAGTAGCTGACGATCTTGTCCGTTTTCTGCATGTTGCCATGCCGACACCTGAAGTCAATAAGCGTGATTTTCTAGCGGTGGTGTTTTTTGAACAAGTAAAATACACCTTGTTTGATAATGACATTATATAAAATAATCTTCAATATTCACGTTATCAATTAAGGGTTTATTCTGAGTCACATGACCACAAGAACCGGACGTTACACTAAGGGCCCAAAATAGTACAAATACAAAGTAAAACTTTGACGAGTTAGAGAAAAAAAACCAGAAAAAATACACTAAATATACAAGTTTATATTTCTATAATAATTATTAGAATAATTAATATCTTATAAGTAGAACTAGGCGAACTCATGCAAAGTTAGAGGGCGCGACTTCCGCTTCCGGTGTCGCGTCATCAGACAGTTGTCATAGCAGCGTTTCAATTAAACACAGACGTTGAGAAGATGGAGTTCAGCGCCGCCGCAGCGCGTTTCCACGATTCTGTCACACAGTTTAAAGTGTACGAAGATTACCTGGACTCCAAGGTCACGCCGGTGGATTTATTTTACCTGAAAGTGAGTCACTTTGATACGAAATAACAACTTTTTATCCGTGTCGAATCAGCTTTCTGCACTTCCGGTTCGGCTCGGCTCTCAGGCTGGACCGCTTTTAAAATAATAATAATAATAATAACACATTTAATTTATAATACACTTTACATTTTGATTATTTACTGAGATGCTGTGTGGTTTGTGGTTATTTTAAAGGCTATTAACCCTTGTGAAGACTTTCCTCACGGGTTCTCTAACGAAATTAATGTTTCCATACTGAAACTGTCATAAAATATATATTGATATAAATATAAGCTTTTATCAAATTTTGGCATTTAATACAAATCAGCCTTAATCATTACTGTCAGATATTCGTTTATTTCAAGGTGTTTAACTCTTTAAAAGTTAATTTATGACGAGGTAAAAATAGAAATTACATCTGGATAGTCTGATAGATGAACAAATACACGTTTGTTAAATAAACCCTCTGTGTTTTACTATTATTTATGATTTTTTAGGTTGATCTTATTGCCAAAAAAGTTGAATGTTGGTGGTTATCTCTAAGATAATAAAATGTACAAATAGAACAAATGTCCAGTTTCCATAAGATCAGCCATCGTAAAGTTTTCGGCTTTAAATAATATTATAATCCAACACAGTTTCGTTAAAAAGTTCATATAGTGCCAAATCTTCAGAATTAACATATTTTGTAGAAAACTGGAATCTGAAAAGTTAATTAATAACTACAGCTGTCAGACAGATGAAGTGTAAAGTGTAGCATGTAAATGAAATAATCAGGTAAAGTTCAAGTACCTCAAATGTGTACTTAAGTACACAGTCCTCGAGTAAATGTACTTAGTTACTTTCCACCTGTGGCTGCTCTACCACGGGAGTAAGTTGTGTTGATGTAATGTTCCTGGTAGAACACTAGGGGGCAGTAACACACAGGTTTGGTTTTAGGGGTTTCAAACTAAAAACTTTCAGATTTTTCACCGTCATAAAACTTCCCAAGAAGTGTTTAACTTTATCCTCAGAGCTCTCTACAAGTCTGACATTGACCCACTTTGACTATATGTTCTCAACCCCCAATCCTCCATTCATTCATAATCTGTAACAGCTTATCTTGGACAGGGGTAGTGAGGGGTTGGAGCCTATCTCAGCTGACACTGGGCGAGAGGCAGGGTAAAGTGTGGAAACGTATCACTCATATTTACACCAGCTGTAATACTGATTATGTTGAAGTCAGAGAGGTGGATTTGAACCCAGAACCTTCTTGCTGTGCTATCCACCTGTTGGCTCCAGTTTTTCCTCGAGAGCAATTGTTTTTTTGAAAAGTATAATGTACCAATTAGAGATCATGGAATGGGGGCTGGAGCCTATCCCAGCTGGGAGCGGGGAAAGGTGGGGGCACCCTGGACAAGATGCTAGTTCATTTCAGAGCCAGAGTTATTCACACTCATGCATTCTGTGGGCTTGGAACCCATGAAAACTCCACTCAGAAAGGTCCTCAGGCCAGAAGGGATATGAACCCAGAACCCTCTCGCTGTTTGGCAGTTGAGGTACCAACTTGTTGGCTCCATTTTGTCCTTAATAGCAATAACTTAAAAAAAAAATGTATTCATTCAATTGAAAACATCTATTGTCTGTAACTGTGGAGGGGGCTGGAACCTATCCCAGCTGGGATTGTGTACAACCTGGACAAGAAAGCAGTTCTTCATAGGGCCAGAGTTATTCACACTCATACCCACAGACGAGTATTCACCAGTACTGCATGTTTTTGTGACCGTGGGAGGAAACCGGGCCTGGAACCCATGACGACTCCTCTCAGAAAGGCCCGTACGCAAGAGAGGGGATTCGATCCAAGAACTCTTACTGTAAGGCTCCAGTGCGCTCACACCTCCACAGCACCCTGCCATCCTCACATATAACCCCCCCCCCCCCCCCCCCCCCCCCCCCCTCTGGATGAAGGTGAACGTGCTGAGGAGGAACGGCCGTGGCGGCGGCGGCCAGCAGAGGGCGCCGACCCCCACCGCTGCTGCTGCGGAGCACTTTGTTTGAACACCTGTGTCCACAGAGAGGAGAACGGCCCATATCTGCACTGATAATCAGCTGCAGTCAATCACTATCAAACCCAACCACCTCTGTGTTGTGACACGGCGCGGTCAGAACAGGTCATCAGAACCCAGAGCCAGAGTTCTGACTAATGGCATCATTATGGGCCTGGTGTTACGTAAGGCCCGTCAGCGGCTCTGAGGGCTGAGCAGAAGTTTGCCTTCAGATTCAGCGGGAGGGAGTAACTACTGATTTTCACTCAAGTGTTTTACTTTACTTCAAGTTTTGGGGTGTTTGTACTTTCTACTATACGTTACTTTAAGTCTCACCGCGATAAACTGAAGGATCGAGTTTTTCTTCACGGGTTGAAAAAAGTTCTGCTGCTTCTCTTTACAGAACCAGCAAGAAAGAAAAAAAATGTTTTTTTTCAGGTTTTCCATTAGTATACTTCTTTAAAACCCGTGTGCAGTAATCATTATATATTCATGCCAGAAGTTTACTTCACATATTTACATGTAGGTATATATATATATATATGTATATATATATATATATGTGTATATATATATATACACATACACATAAATGTACACATGTGTATATATGTGTATATATATATATATATATATATAAACATATATGTACATATATACATATATACACATATGTACATATGTGTATATATGTACATATGTGTATATAAGTATATATATGTATGTGTGTATATGTATATATATATATATACACATACACATAAATGTACACATGTGTATATATGTGTATATATGTTTATGTGTATGTATGTACATATACACACATGTATGTATATTCTCACAGTACATTGAAGTAGATAAAGTAATCAGATTACTTCCTCCTTTAACATCTGGAGGAGTAAGAGTATTTGAGTGTTTTTACTTTGGTGAGTACAGGTGTTTACTTGTAGCGTCACTACTTTTTTCCTGCAGTAAAGTATCCGTGTACTCGGTTCTGCCGGGACAGAGGTCGTGAGTCTGGTTCTGGATGTGACGACCGTCAGAACCAGCACATTCAAACGGACCTCTCCAATGAGCCTTGAAGAAGCGGAAAGATTTTCCGGCCAGTTTTAGGACTGGTAAATGTCTGATACTCGTTTCTGGTCAGCCACATCAAAGCCGGAGGAAAATATAACTTTTGCTCTCGGGTGCAGGCGCAGGAGCGGCCCACAGGGATTCTGGGTAGGAGGACATGTGGCTGCAGCGTTTGATCTGACGGACCGCAGGTTCTGACAGAAAGACTTTGTTTTTAGATGATGACTTTATGGTTCGACTCTGATGACGGCAGGACGACTGAGAGTGATTGGAATAATGCTGCTCACACACACACACACACACACACACACACACACACACACACACACACACACACACACTGACACACACACACACACCCTCACACACACGCACACTAACACACACTAACACACACACACACACACACACACACACACACACACACACACACACACACACACTAACACACACTCTAACACACACACACCCACACACACACACACACACACACACTGACACACACTGACACACACACACATATATACGCCGTTCACCGATCAGATGAAGAGAAAAGTGAAAACTTCCAGTGGGTAAAAAGACCAGACCCTCTTTTTCTTCCTCCTGCTGGTGATTCATCTTCCTCCTGATGAATCACTTCTAGATTCTTTACTTTCTACTTCCTGTCATTTAATAACGCTTAAACCACTTGTTGCACCGGAGGAGCGACTGGAAAAAGAAATCCGATTAACGGCGCCTCAACACGCCAGAATTCAAGACTTGACAGAATCTGAGGACCTTCAGCGCCGCCTGCAGGCCCGGTCGGACCCCCGTCCCGGACCCCCGTCCCGGACCCCCGTCCCCCCTGACTGACTCCTCTTCCCTGACTTTCCTCTGCAGAGCAGGGAGTTGGCCCGCAGGCTGGTGGAGCAGGGCCACAAGGGCCAGGTCCTCAGCAGGGAGGAGTTTGAGGAGAGGAACGCAGCCGCGGAGGCTGTAAGAGGCGACGCCCCCCGCAGCAGAACCCCCACAACGTGAGTTCAAATCCCACACACACACACACACACATACACACATACATACATACATACATACACACACACACACATACACACACACACACATACATACACACACACACACACACACACACACACACACACACACACACACACACACACACACACACACACACACACAGAAATAGTTGTAGTGGCGTCTTATAATGCCGCCCCTTTTTAACGGATATTAGATTCTGTTTAAGTTCTACTGATCTCTCAAAAAGATTAAAAAAAACTGTCAAATGAGTAAGTGGGTTTAGGTTCTACTCCCATAGTAGAACCTAAACCCACCTTATACACATATACACACATATGTATACATATATATACATATATACATATATACACACATATATATACATATATACTACTCCCACTGTGGGTTTAAGTTCTACTCCCACTGTGGGTTTAAGTTCTACTCCCAAGGTGGGTTTAGGTTCTACTCCCACTGTGGGTTTAGGTTCTACTCCCACTGTGGGTTTAGGTTCTACTCCCACAGTGGGTTTAGGTTCTACTCCCATAGTAGAACCTAAACCCACCTTATACACATATGTATACATATATATACATATATACACACATATACACATATACACATATACACACATATATATACACATATACTACTCCCACTGTGGGTTTAAGTTCTACTCCCACTGTGGGTTTAAGTTCTACTCCCACTGTGGGTTTAAGTTCTACTCCCACTGTGGGTTTAAGTTCTACT